>CM014091.1:32079893-32200087 GCA_004119915.2 Collichthys lucidus
TTTCTTCAGCCTCCCGCGGGCTGAATCGCTCTCTTACCCCCACCTCTTTATTTATTTGAAGAAAGAGAAATGGACCCAGACCTTCCCCCTCCACCCTCCACCCTCCACCCTCCATCCACCCACCAGCATCCCCTCCACCTCCACCTCCACCCTGGGAAGGATCCCCCCACAATAAACGCTGTTTAACCCATTGATTTCTCAGCGATCCAACCCAACAAAGGGCCGGCAACACTGCGGCCTCATTGAAACCCATTCAGGGTTGTTTATCACCCTGTGTGTGTGTGTGTGTGTGTGTGTGTGTGTGTGTGTGTGTGCGCGTGTGTGTGTGTGTGTGTGTGTGTGTGTGTGTGTGTGTGTGTGTGTGTTTTGTTACACTCTCATCCTTGTGGGAACCAGTTTGAGTTTTGTATTTTTAAAAGTGACTCACTTAAAGCAACTTTTTTGTAACTTTTTCTGGCAAACTGTAGCTGCTGTTAGCTCATGTTAGCTCAGTTTGTTAGCAGCAGAGTTTGGAGCAGAGCAGAGACCAAAATGTGACAAAATATTTGACATGTTTTGCAGTAACGTTAGCTTTGACTTTGGACACGGTGTTGTAGTTGTAAAGATTTTGTTGAGTGTTGTGGGCTCAGCAGTCTCTGTGGACTTAATGGCAGAGGAGAAGAGAGCGAAGAGGACGCTGACGGAGGAAGCTAAGAAGAGAAAAGGAGAGAGTGAGCGAGCAAGAAGAAGAGTAACTGCACAACTGTAGCTGTTGTTAGCTCAGTCTCTTAGCTCATGTTAGCTCAGTCTGTTAGCTGTTGTTAGCTCATGTTAGCTCTGTTTGTTAGCTCCTGTTAGCTCATGTTAGCTCAGTTTGTTAGCTCATGTTAGCTCAGTTTGTAAGCTGCTGTTAGCTCATGTTAGCTCAGTTCGTCAGCTTGGCAGTGAGCTCAGAGCGACGGGTACCCGGATGGACGACCAGAAGGAAGAGGAGGTAACCAGGCTCAGCAGCTTCTATGGACATGATGGCAGAGGAGAAAAGAGTGAAGAGGACGCTGACGGAGGAAGCTAAGAAGAGAAAAGGAGAGAGTGAGCGAGCAAGAAGCCGCCGGACAAGAGTAAATGTGGGACTGACTTTTAGTGGTTGGTGAGAGCTTGGTGAAATAAAAGGCTGACAGACAGACGTCGAGCTCTGTGTGTGTGTGTGTGTGTGCGTGTGTGTGTGTTTTCCACGTCCGCTGGCATTTTTTTTGGGGACGCGTTCACGACATCATCACCGTCTTCCTCTCGTTTCCTCTTGTTCACTCTCAATCTGTTGCTGGCGGCGATTTTTCTTTTCGTGCATCTTCAGACATAGAGTGTGGGCGTCGTCGCCATGGAAACCGGGTTTTCGATGCCACCGCAGTCTGAGCTCAGACGAAAAATCGAAACTCGGTGACCTACCGGGTTCCTCGGCCTTCACACACACACACACACACACACACACACACACACACACACACACACACAGATTAAGTGACTCTTAACGGCAGCTTTCCCGTCATCCAGTAATAAACTGTAGCATATCGGGGCATTAAAAACGCTCTCGTCTTCACATTACGTTAAACGTTTAAACCCCTGCGGATCTCTACAGGCGACCCTAATCCTCTCATGCCACAGCTGCCCAGCTGTCACTTACAGTTGTCTCGGGACACAAACACACACACACACACACACACACACACACACACACACACACACAAACACACACACACACAGAGCATTGACCTCATCATGACTCGGGTCAGGTTTTAGGTTAAAGGTTTATAGTCTATATTTTAGAGAACTTATTGAACCGTGCACCAACATTTAAATATAAAACATAAGCATACCTTACATTTGAATATCATGTTATTAGCTGCAGAATTATGACGTATTTTCTTCTTTCCTTTCTCACTCTGATGGAGGAAGCTGAGAAAAGGAGAGAGTGAGCGAGCAAGAAGAGTAACTGTACAACTGTAGCTGTTGTTAGCTCATGTTAGCTCAGTCTGTTAGCTCATGTTAGCTCAGTGTGTTAGCTCATGTTAACTCAGTGTGTTAGCTGCTGTTAGCCTATGTTAGCTCTGTTTGTTAGCTGCTGTTAGCTCACGTTAGCTCAGTTTCTTAGTTGCTGTTAGCCTATGTTAGCTCGGTTTGTTAGCTGCTGTTAGCTCATGTTAGCTCAGTTTGTTAGCTGCTGTTAGCTCATGTTAGCTCAGTTTGTTAGCTGCTGTTAGCTCATGTTAGCTCAGTTTGTTAGCTGCTGTTAGCCTATGTTACCTTGGTTTGTTAGCTGCTGTTAGCTCATGTTAGCTCAGTTTGTTAGCCTATGTTATCCTATGTTAGCTCGGTTTGTTAGTTGCTGTTAGCCTATGTTAGCTCAGTTTGTTAGCTGCTGTTAGCCTATGTTAGCTCAGTTTGTTAGTTGCTGTTAGCCTATGTTAGCTCGGTTTGTTAGCTGCTGTTAGCCTATGTTAGCTCTGTTTGTTAGCTGCTGTTAGCTCATGTTAGCTCAGTTTGTTAGCTGCTGTTAGCCTATGTTAGCTCAGTTTGTTAGCTGCTGTTAGCTCATGTTAGCTCAGTTTGTTAGCTGCTGTTAGCTCATGTTAGCTCGGTTTGTAAGCTGCTGTTAGCTCATGTTAGCTCAGTTCGTCAGCTTGGCTCTGAGCTCGCTGCCAAGCTGACGAACTGAGTGTTTGTACCAACAGGCGTTATGGACGACCAGGAAGAAGAAGAGGAGGTGACCAGGCTATCTCATTTTTGCAGCTCGTGACCCGTCTGATTTATCTTGTGACCCCTTGAAGTTGGGAACCACATCAGGCTTTATCTAGTAACATGTCAGACTAATGTAGTGAGGCAGCAAGTAGCATTAAATCTCATTACAGCTGGTCTTCAAGGAGACAGAAAGGTCTCTGGGGTCTAAAATATGTGTGCAGGGTATTAAGGGTATAAGAGCGGGTTGATGAAAAGACGGCATGTCAAGACTTTCTCTTTTTTTTTCTTCTAGTCAAACCTGCTGGGACTTGAGATTCATCAGCTGCCTGTGATTGGCTGACAGCGTGGTGGAATGATGGTGTTAGCATCCCGAAGGGGCTGCTGTGATTGGCTGATGTTAGATGGATGCACACGCATGTGATGTGATGTGAGACATGCATGTGCATATATGCAAAAATTAAAAAAAACATAACATGTTGGATTTAGTGACATACATATATATATATTTATGTATGCACGCACAGAAGACGGCAGTTAATTTTGAGTTGCATGCATGCGCGCACTCGGCCGCACAGTGTGTCTTACAAAGCCGCCTGAAAGGAGGGATTGAAACCAAAAGGGAAGAGGAGCGAAGCGACGAGGAGGAGGTGGGGGGTGGAAGTCTAAATGAATCGTTCTGGCACCGTCTAGTTTACTAATGAGGCTCTGAGGAATGCTGCTGATCAGAACAGGGCCCTTTGGCTGCTTTTCTGATGGAAATGCAGCGATACATTACCAGTCTGAAGCAGAGCAACCCATCCACCCACCCCCACCACCCTAACCCTGCTCCCTGTCTCCGTCCCGCACTACATGCCAATAAGTGACTGGTTTGGCAGCACGGCGGTGTGATGGCAGCGACTTCAGAGTGACGTGACCCAACTGTTCGCTGACGGTGATGAGGCAGCATGACTTAATAAAGTCTTGGCCTGTACTTGAGTAGTAGCTGTTGTCGTGGTTAGTGTTTTCTTTGCTTGAGCTTCATCTGCGGCTGCTGTGCTACGTCTTCATCCTTCATCCTCCATCCTAGGTTGATAGTATTTGAGTTTCTGCGTGCTGTTTCAGCTGAGCAGCACAGCTCTTGTGCATTTACCCGTGCCGGTTTCATGGCTCTATAACGGGCAATGTGGTCATTTTGGCCCAGACTGAAATATGGCAGCAACTTTTGGATGGATTGCCATAAAATTTAGTACCCAGAGACGAGTATCCAGTAAAATATCTCAACGTACAATGTCGGATGAAACGTAAAACTTTGGACGATCAGGTCAAATTTTCCATTTGTTTCCATTTTATTTATCATTATCATAGATTATCTATCTATCTATCTATCTATCTATCTATCTATCTATCTATCTATCTATCTATCTATCTATCTATCTATCTATCTATCTATCTATCTATCTATCTATCTATCTATCTATCCATCCATCCATCCATCCATCTATCTAATAATCAGTGTGTTCCTGCATTGTAAGGTGACCATCAACTTGGAGCTCCACCTCCCCAAGAACACGAAGCTCAAGCCTTCCCGAGATCCCCTTTCCCGCTACGACGTCTACCTCTACAGGAAGGCTCCCGGAACCAAACTCCAAACCTCCAACGGGCCCCGCGTCAAGACCGCTAACGGCCCCAGCAGAGCTAAGGGTCGCGTCCTGCGGTGGGAGGACGACATGTACCCTCCGTCTCCACCGTGTTCCGTCTGCACCCCCATCAGTACTCACTCGCTGCCGGTCACCATGATCGACGGGCTTCAGTCGCCCACGGCGTGGACTCTGGACCCGTACACCATCTTATGAAGCGTTCCTCATATCTCTGTCGTCTTGAACATTGTTACGTGAATGTATGTGTTGTGTTTCGTTGGCGTTTAACCAGAAGATCTTATTCAGGGAAACTCAAGAATTTCAATGTTGTATGTCAGGTTGAAACATAATGCAGAGGTACTTAAAGGGTCTGTCTTGGACCAGGACGATAGGCTACGGGACAAACATGTGACTAAGTCAACGCCAGCTTGTATTTTGTTGTGCAGGGCTCCTCCGGCAGCTGCGAGAACGTCTGTCAGCTATGCAATGTATTTAGACAAAGATTATTTATTGTATATTTATATTCAAAGCAAAGAAACCACACAGGAAGTGCCAAAAAGTGAGTCAGTCTCCATAAGTCCCCATGTTTCACAGCAGAAATAAACATGTTTACAGCCTGGTACAAAAAACAGTTTTGGTCTCTGCAGCTAATTTCCCCGCTCAACTGTACTGAGGGTGAATTTATATACAACTCACCTGTTCACATTATATTAAGGCTTAAAGTTATGCAGGATTAAGAGCGTGGACGCTTTGATTGACAGGTGGCTTGTTTGAGCAACCAGGCGTCATTCACAACTCCACGTTTTTGAACTAGCCGTTATATACAGTTTATAGCTCTCATATAAGCTGTTTTCCAGGAAGTAAAACTACCTTTACAGCAGTTTGGTATCTAAAAACAAAAGCTGCTGTTAGCTCATGTTAGCTCAGTTTGTTAGTTGCTGTTAGGTCATGTTAGCTCAGTTTGTTAGCTGCTGTTAGCTCATGTTAGCTCAGTCTGTTAACTCATGTTAGCTCAGTGTGTTAACTTCTGTTAGCCTATGTTAGCTCTGTTTGTTAGTTGCTGTTAGCTCATGTTAGCTCAGTTTGTTAGTTGCTATTAGCTCATGTTAGCTCAGTTTGTTAGCTCATGTTAGCTCAGTCTGTTAACTGCTGTTAGCTCAGTGTGTTAACTTCTGTTAGCCTATGTTAGCTCTGTTTGTTAGTTGCTGTTAGCTCATGTTAGCTCAGTTTGTTAGTTGCTGTTAGCTTATGTTAGCTCTGTTTGTTAGCTGCTGTTAGCTCATGTTAGCTCAGACTGTTAGTTTCTGTTAGCTCATGTTAGCTCAGTCTGTTAGCTGCTGTTAGCTGATGTTAGCTCAGTTTGTTAGCTGCTGTTAGCCTATGTTAGCTTGGTTTGTTAGCTGCTGTTAGCTCATGTTAGCTCAGTTTGTTAGCTGCTGTTAGCTCATGTTAGCTCAGTTTGTTAGCTGCTGTTAGCTCATGTTAGCTCAGTTTGTTAGCTGCTGTTAGCCTATGTTAGCTCAGTTTGTTAGCTGCTGATAGCCTATGTTAGCTTGGTTTGTTAGCTGCTGTTAGCCTATGTTAGCTCTGTTTGTTAGTTGCTGTTAGCTCATGTTAGCTCAGTTTGTTAGTTGCTATTAGCTCATGTTAGCTCAGTTTGTTAGCTCATGTTAGCTCAGTCTGTTAACTGCTGTTAGCTCAGTGTGTTAACTTCTGTTAGCCTATGTTAGCTCTGTTTGTTAGTTGCTGTTAGCTCATGTTAGCTCAGTTTGTTAGTTGCTGTTAGCTCATGTTAGCTCTGTTTGTTAGCTGCTGTTAGCTCATGTTAGCTCAGACTGTTAGTTTCTGTTAGCTCATGTTAGCTCAGTCTGTTAGCTGCTGTTAGCTGATGTTAGCTCAGTTTGTTAGCTGCTGTTAGCTCATGTTAGCTCAGTTTGTTAGCTGCTGTTAGCTCATGTTAGCTCAGTTTGTTAGCTGCTGTTAGCCTATGTTAGCTCAGTTTGTTAGCTGCTGATAGCCTATGTTAGCTTGGTTTGTTAGCTGCTGTTAGCTCATGTTAGCTCAGTTTGTTAGCTGCTGTTAGCTCATGTTAAAAAACAATGTTTTTTGTATTTATTTTCTTTAAGCATTATTCAATTTATCGATTATTCACTGATTCTGAGAGCTATCTATGAATTACAAACATGTTTTATAGCAGAAATATAAATTAAGCAACAGATACTGAGCAACAGGAACGTTTGTATGTTGAGAAAACCCTTATTCTGTGTCCGTATTATGACATTACTGAACCTCAGGGACTGTAGGAGTGTGTGGCTGCTCATAACCTTCCACAGAAGAGTTTTATTTATTTTCTGTGCCAACAATTATACCAGAACGAACAGGCGGTTTGCCAAACGACAAGTCAATGACAGCTCATCGGATTGTGTCTGTACTCACATTCACGTCTGACGCCGCAGAGTGAAATAATGTTGACGTCTGTGTTCAGGTGTAGAATATTAATTATATGACGAGTCTGTTTGCTGACAACACAGTCAGTTTAAAGCTGCATGAATCATTATTTTATATGAACAATGGATCAGATGATTACATGTAACATGAACGGGCAGCTGTACACGGCGCTTTAGCCACTTTCAGCTCATTGTTTTGGTTTTTTACGACCTGTAACTTGACTGTTTTGGTTCGGTCTCAATCTGTTGTAAGAGAAAAACTAACTGTACGCTACCTGCTCAGCACCAGTTAATGATTAGAGTATGTACAATACCAGAACCGATACCACTGACCTCGTGAACACGGTGCAGTTTGCATTTATTTTTAACAGACAGGTGTGTTGCATCGACATGCTCAACTTCAGCATCAGAACTACTAGCTGCTTATTTCTGTGTAGATCTAAGTCATTTCTCTAAAGGCAGCGTGTTGTACCGATACTCAAAATAATATGCTAATCGTGTGTTTGCTGCCCTCAGGTGACCCCTAAAAAAAGAAATAAATGCAGCTTTAATTTCTCAAAGAAACAAAAATACAATCTACTAGATGTTACCTGGACTGCAGTGCACCAGGACAGGACTGGATCTCTGTGTTATGTGAAACGTGCAGACTCATTGCATGTTTCATGTTGAGCTGCTACACAGAGAGCGACACACTGCCATCTGCTGAGTGTTTTATTCTGCTGCCCGATGACTTCCATCCATTCCAGGATGCTCTTTCTGTTCGCCGCAGAGCCACGCGCCTTCATCTTCAACAATAGATAATAAAAATATGTATGACAACAGGTGTCTGCGTGTCTTTAAGTGACCATCACCATTTAAACTGTTACAACCTGCAGCTACAAAGACATGATCCTTCCTGTGGAGTCGAGTTTAAGACCACCCGGTGAATGTAAGTCTAATATTCTCCTTTTTTTAGCTGTTTTTGTTCTCTACCAACCCCCCTGAGGGGAAATATCTGGTTCTTTAGCTGCTAAATGATCCACTGTGTTCACCAGCTAGTCTCTAACTGTGTCTGTGTTTGGTGCTGACTCTGAGAGAGCAGTGAAGCAAATCTGCAGCCGTACAGATCAACAATGAGCTGAACTTAAGATATGAAGCTCCTTAAAGTTAAGGAAGCTGCAGATCCAGGTGACAGTTCATCACTATGTGTTACTTCAGATCACACTGCTGCTTTAATGTCTTCTCCTTTATTTAAATATTTGTTTATCTGTCATATATTCGCCAGATGTCTGATTAATGGTGTGTGTCCAAAACTTTGGAAGGAAGGCAGGATCATTCCTCTACCTGAAGATATGAAATCATTTTTCATACTGGAAAAGATTGAATGTAATCACGTAAATTCTTACTTTCCCCAGAATGATTTAACAATGTTCCAACGTGCTTTTAGATACTGTTCCACCTGCACTGCAATGACACAAGTGTCAGATAGCTGGTTAACATCAGTCGATAACTCGATGCTTGTGCAGTATCGCTCGACTTCAGTGCTGCTTTTGATGCTTTTTATGACATTTTGATTTCTAAACTCACTCCCACTCTGTGCTGCAGATGCATGCAACCTTGAGTTCAGCTGAGAAAAGAGTTTATTAAAGGCTTCATGACCTAAACATATTTGGTAATGAATTCACATATATGGTACTTGTGAGAATGAAGTCTGTTTTCCTGATGCAAAAAATGCAAAATGCTGGATGCTGAGAGGCAAATTAGCAAGTAATAATGTAAACAACATGAAAATATGAATCAGAATCAGAAATACTTTAATAATCCCAGGGGGAAATGATTTTTGTAACAATACTTCAGGTATACAAACAAACAAAAACAACAACAAGTAATCATCTATTAAGAACCAAATATAAATATACAGTATATAAACTATATATTTACAGTTAAATAATGTGCAACAACTGCAAAAAGTAATAGTCCGTGTTTGTGTCAGATTACAGAAGAATGAAGAAGATCGCACTGGACACCACAGACTCGTAAAACATCCTCAGCATTGTCCGGCAGATGTTAAAGGACCTCGGCCTCCTTAGGAAGAAGAGTCGGCTTTGGCCCTTTGGCCCAGGTACTTATACTCTACAGGATCCACAGGGACCCCCCTGGATGGAAACGGGGGTCACTGGTGTTTCCGCCCTCCTCAGATCCACTATTAGCTCCTTCTTCACATTGAGCTGCAGATGGAAGAACTTCTGAAGGTGGTCCCCTGCTGACCACCCTGTCAGGACACACAGTTCTGTAGGCGTACGTGCTGTGGTCTGCCCATCAGGTGGTCAACAATCCAGGACGTGATGGAGGTCTCTACCTGCACTGCAGCCATCCTCTCACCCAGGTATGATTGTTTTCATAGTTTTATATACGGTATGTTAGAGTCATGCTCACGTCTATATATCGCTGCATTACCTTGTATTGTTGATTACCAGATTGTTGACTACCTGATGGGCATTATAATTCACCATACTGCTTTATTTATATTTATATCATACTGCCATACTTATATTTATATTGATAATACTGCTTATAAGGTTCATACTATTTATATCTCCAGACCTTTCTATTCCCAGATGTTTTTTAGCTTGTATTTTTTATTTTTTATTTTGATTTCATATTTTATTTTATATATATTTTTACATCTCCACACTGTTTGGACAGAGAGAAACGTAATTTAAATCCTCTGTATGTCTTGTACATATTGCAGCATTGACCATAAAGCCGACTTGACTTGACGTGAAATGAGCAGCAGGGGGCGGTGCTGTGTCTGACAGAAGGAGAACCACGAAGAAGAAGATCAGCAAAGATCGTCTATGATGGTCCAGATGGTCACCATGGAGACTAATCTGTCACAGACGTGAGGTACTAAAACCAACTTTTACTCGATATTAATTATTGATAATTAATTTTTAAAAACGCGGGAATTCATTGTGAAACGTGAGATATTAATGTAGCACGTCATCCAGGTGAGTTTCCCGCTTGGCGCACAGAGTGAGTCCTCTGTCTTGTAGTGCTTTTCACCCATCTTCGTGTCAGCGTTGCTAAACTTGAGCACGTTAGCACGGCACGCGCTAATAAGAGCAGTAAAGCTGTCGGGTTGTGACGTCAAATCAAATTAGTTACGTTTGTTTTTTAATATGAGAACCCACGAGACGAGTTCTGACGTCAGTTCCCGCCAATAACTCTGATTTTGTGGCTCGTGGCTTGTGTTGTTGTTGTTGTTGTTGTTGTTAGCCATGTTCGCAGAGCTCAGCAGCATCCTGAACGCCTCTCCGGACAGCTTCACACAGGTGAGCACACACACACACCTGTCAGACCGTCACCATGGTGACGTGTGCTCTGTGACATGTAACATGTAAACACGTGTCCACAGGGAGAGTTCATCCTGGTGTCAGACAGACAGAGTGATGCCTCCTTCCTCATCCACCACTTCCTGTCTTTCTACCTGCGAGGTGAGTGATCAGCTGGTGTCAGCTCATGCAGGTGTGATGCAGTTTGTGTAGTCAGACCTGAACCTGTGTGTGTGTGTGTGTGTGTGTGTGTGTGTGTGTGTGTGTGTGTGTGTGTGTTGCAGCTCGCTGTAGAGTTTGGTTTCTGGGTCTGGTGCAGTCCTTCAATCATTACAGTGCTGTCAGCCAGAGATTGGTGAGTTCACACTGTTGTCACCGCTGCATTGCAATCTCCTCACATCACCCTCACCTTCTGTTATAAAAATCATACTGCGGTTCAGGTGTTTTAACTCATATAGTGTGTGTGTGTTTTCTTGCACTTCCCTTATTTTGGACTGTGTTTTACTGAGGATGGCAGGGAGAGATAATTATAAATCAATAGTTTAAGAACATGAGAGACAGGCCTGACAAGTGTCATTTTGGACAATAAACATAATGTTCATTACTGAGAAGAAAACCAAAAAATTAAATTATCAGTGAGGGAGGTGTCAGAGACAGCCCATATAAAAAAATCAGAATGAAAATCAGAAATACTTTAAATTGTTTTTGTTACCGCGGCTCCCAAACGATAAGTGAAAGTAAGAAAACAAAACTTTAACAATATACAATATCCTATTTTAAACAATATATACACATGTAAAACTCTTGAATAAGGAAGACTGGATTCAAAGTATCAAGTTGAATTTATTGTTCTTGTACAAGAAGGAGCGTTTCACAGTGCAACACACGAAAGGGGTCACAGAGAAAAGGCTCCTCGAGGAGCTCTAACTGTTGGTTCTTATACATATTTTTTAAATGAGCTGTCTCAGACACCTCCCTCACCGATACAGGTAATATCATAACGTCCTTTTTTGGTTTTCCGCTCAGTAACGAGCATTATGTTTCATATCCAAATGATACTTCCCTAACCTGTCTCTCATGTCCTTGTACTAACTAAAAACTAAACTGTAGTTTTACCACAGATCACGTCAATAACATTCACCGTCTTGTCTAGTGTAAGAGCAGTCGTCTTCTCCTAACTCCTTATCACCTCTCCTTCACGTCTTTCCTTATGACCTTGTGACGTTTTCCATCGAGGTCAAGGAAAAGTGGTTAGGAAAGGACTGAGGAGCTCTTTTTTTTTTTGACTATTCGAATGTACCCAAACACTTGGCCCTTTTATGAGGTCAGTGAAATGTTGATGTGTCTACTTGGTTTTTAGTTTTAAGAGTCACACACTGGTGCCATTACGAGTGGTGACACTGAATCTGTGTGTATGTGTGTGTATGTGTGTGTATGTGTGTGTCTCAGGGTGTCAGCCTTGCACAAGCGAAGGAGAAAGGTCAGCTGGTTTTCCTCGAGGGACTGAAGGAGTCGCTGTCTGTTCTGATTCCTCAAGACACCAACACAGGAAGTAAAGCCATGGACTTCCTCAGGTATGAGTGACACCTGGTTTATTCGTGTTTTGTCTGGACCGCACAGACCTGATCGTCTCTTCGTCTGCGTCTCTGTCCTCAGGGATCCCGCCGTTGGCTTGAAGAGTCTGTACGAGTTCGTCCGGTCCGGTGTGAGCAGCTCCGGTAGCCGGGCAGAGGGGGCAGAGGAGTGGGGACCCCCGGTGTTGCTGGTGGACGACCTCAGTGTGCTGCTCAGTCTGGGGGTGAGCGTCGGAGCCGTGCTGGACTTCAGCCACTACTGCCGGGCCACCGTGTGCTCCGAGCTGCAGGTCCGACTCTCGACTCTTCTTCTTCTTCTGTTTTACGAGACTTCCTGTGCAGTGTGTTAACTCTGACTGTGACTTCAGGGCAACGTGGTGATGCTGGCACGCTGTGACGGGGAGGAAGAGGAGGGCGACGGAGATGACGAAGGTTCAGAGACTCTTCTGAAGGGCCTCACACACCAGTGTAGCCTCACTCTGCACGTACAGGGTCTCCCTACTGGCTTCTGCAGGGACATCCACGGGCAGGTACGGTGTCTCTTTATCGATTCATCTGCCAATTATTGATTTGTTTTTTGTACAAAATATTTATTTGTTCAGTTTACTCTCATAGAAGACCAACAAAATATAAATCCTCATAGCGATCCACAGATTATTTTGTCATTTTTGCTTTTAACTGCAAAGAAATATCAAATATTTTGCCTTATTTTTGTTTTTTAAAAGCCTTGTCGATTAATTGACTAATTGATTTTAGCTCTGCTCGAGGAGCTTGACATTTACAAAACACCATGTCCACCACATCATATTAGTGTCGACTTAAAAAAATCTAAGGTCGTGCAACCCCTAATGTCCACGCCACGTTTTGTTCAGATTCAGATTGTGACATTTTAGTCCAAAATATTTTAATTCTACATATTGTCTCATAAATATTTACATTTATTATAATATTTTAAAACCCGACTGTTGTGATTGGCTGATCTGGAGGCAGGTGACATATATGGTGACCCCTCTCCGTCCCCTCTGCAGACTGTGGTACTTTAGTTTTACTTTAAACACATTTTTATTTCATAGACACGTCTGAACCTGGACGCTGGCGACACCTTGATTAACCTAAGGCTAATGAGTCAGCTGTCTTCAGTTTTATTCCGTCTAAAGTGGATCTTTACATATTACATTGAATTATCAGGTAGTCTGTAAACGTTTGAACTAACATTAAGATAGATTTGACAGTCTGCTGTCGCCTCCCACTCAAGCTCGCTATCCATCAGTAGTAGCTGTCACCGGCATCACTGAGCTATTCACTACGCTGATAGTGAATCTTCACGTGTTTTATGTGCCTCAGACCTCAGTGTGGTTTCGCCTCTTTCAGCCGTCTTATTTAGTTTCATAGTTTCATATTTACTGCGAGGAAAGAGGAATTCATTCTGCTGCCAGACTAAAGAGTTACAGTTCTCTGGAGGCTCGTACCTTCTTTTTTGGATCCCGTCGCTTTCCAGGAAGAAGACATAGAACTCGAGATCTGGACTTCTTGAAGTTTATTTGTTTTGCAACCTGCTACGCGACAGCTTCTCTTTGTTTTTCCTGTTCCCCTCTCACCGTGACAGTGTAATTCTTTCCACCAAAAGATAGCGCAGCTTTAGCAACTGACAGTCTGGTTTATAGAAAATAAAAAAGTGTTGTTATCTGAGTGAAATCAGAACTTTTTAAGGTGACACATGACGTAAGGTCTGTACGAGGTTACATATTAAATATCTGTATAGAAATCAGTGCAAGACGCTTTGAATTCCTGCAGCTGTTCTCTGTTCTTCAGGTGGAGGTGTGTTGGAGGAGACGACAGGGCGACGGACAGTCCACACAGAAAAAACTCTTTCAGTACAAAGTCCACGATAAAGGAGCCTCCTTCTTCGCTCCTGGGACGTCCAGCGCTGTTCTCTAAGTTCCACATTTTGAGCTCGACATGACTTTTTTATTTAAACGACACAAATGTTGGTCGTTAGACCTCTAAAGTTGCTGCTGGTCTACAGACTGCTGTCAGTAATCAATAAATAATGTGATTGTTTCCACTCATTGTCTGGATGTTTGTTAAATAAGAAGAAGAGATACTTCTATTAATCCCTCGACTCGGGGGAAATTATTATTTTTCACTCAGTTTTAAATGCATTTTAACCAAATATACACACACACACATTTATGTACATAAACATGGTTCACATGCAAATGTGGAGAGAGAGATGGTAGAGTGATGGGCAACCCCCACACACAACCGCTCTGCAAGCAACAGAGATGGTAGAATGATGGGCAACCACCATGGACAACCGCTCTGCAAGCAACAGAGATGATAGAGTGATGGGCAACCCTCGAGCAGTTGTGCGGGGGGTTGCACAACCGCTGGAGAGAGAGATGGTAGAGTGATGGGCAACCCCCACAGACAACCGCTCTGCAAGCAACAAAGATGATAGAGTGATGGGCAACCGCTCTGCGAGCAACAGAGATGATAGAGTGATGGGCAACCCCCACGGACAACCACTCTGCGAGCAACAGAGATGATAAAGTGATGGGCAACCACTCTGCGAGCAACAGAGACGGTAGAGTGATGGGCAATCCCCACGCACAACCACTCTGAGCAACAGAGATGGTAGAATGATGGGCAACCACCATGGACAACCGCTCTGCAAGCAACAGAGATGATAGAGTGATGGGCAACCCTCGAGCAGTTGTGCGGGGGGTTGCACAACCGCTGGAGAGAGAGATGGTAGAGTGATGGGCAACCCCCACAGACAACCGCTCTGCAAGCAACAAAGATGATAGAGTGATGGGCAACCGCTCTGCGAGCAACAGAGATGATAGAGTGATGGGCAACCCCCACGGACAACCACTCTGCGAGCAACAGAGATGGTAGAATGATGGGCAACCACCATGGACAACCGCTCTGCAAACAACAGAGATGGTAGATGGATGGGCAACCCTCACGCACAACCGCTCTGCGAGCAACAGAGATGATAGAGTGATGGGCAACCGCTCTACGAGCAACAGAGATGATAGAGTGATGGGCAACCGCTCTACGAGCAACAGAGATGATAGAGTGATGGGCAACCGCTCTACGAGCAACAGAGATGATAGAGTGATGGGCAACCGCTCTACGAGCAACAGAGATGATAGAGTGATGGGCAACCGCTCTACGAGCAACAGAGATGGTAGAATGATGGGCAACCCTCACGCACAACCGCTCTGCGAGCAACAGAGATAATAGAGTGATGGGCAACCTCTCAACCAACTCTCTCCACATTTGCATGAGCAGTTGTGCAGGGGGTTGGTGCCTTGCTCAAGGGCAACTCAGCAGCTACCTTGCAGTCCACCTTCCATACTTTGTTCCGTGTGTGTGTGTGTGTGTGTGTGTGTGTGTGTGTGTGTGTGTGTGTGTGTGTGTGTGTGGACACTAGGGGTCGCCCTGTGCTCGCGCTGTTCGCCTGCAGGGTGAGAGGTCGGAGTGGAGAGGTCTCTCTGTGGATTTGACAACCTACTGTAGCTTCTGCATGTTCAGCATCACATTGGAGGCACACACACACACACACACACTGACGTTAGCCTCCCCGTATCAAAGGAATAACACGGTGGTTGCCGGTCACTTTACCCCGGGAGGAGCACCGCAGCACCGGCTACATCTTCGCGTGGAGGAGGGACCGACCTCTGTGAAGTTTGTCCAGGCGAGTGTGCTACAAACAACTGTTAGCATTTAGCCGAAAGTTAGCTCCGTTAGCCGTCGGTGGTTGGTGTCGGTGGAGCAGCATGTGGAGCTGTTGGGTGGTGTAATGACACGGTGTGAACTGCTGAGTGTTGTTATAAAATGTCTGCGGTCAGTTTCAAGCCGCTAAATTTAAACACGAGCCGAGAAAAGTATGATGCAACACCGTCACCGTGCTAAGGAAGCTAACGAGCGCTAGTTCTGTAGTTTTTTTTTTGTTTGACTACAAACTACTCTTCGTAGTTTCTCACCGACAGCCTTGTTAATTAAGTGTTGCCACTGACAACAGGTCGTGTCTGATTAAATACTTTAATCTAGCTCTGCACTGACTTTAAGAGCTGATTTTTTGTAAAGAGCTAACAGAGCTAGGTGTTAGCCGTTAGCTCGGTGCTAATCTCAGGTGTGTGAAAGCTGCAGTAACTCGGACTAAAGATACATTTAAAATGTTTTATCCTCGGTGATGAAGGTAAGAACTCAGCACTGAGCTGCGTTAATTTATTTAGATCTTTTAATTTGGGGGGATTTATGCGGGAACAAGTAGTGTTAGCCAGCTAAGCTAAGCTAATTACAGTTTATATATGTGTTCACATTTTAATGTTTAATCCACAGAGTCCTAAAATTTGTGTTTTTATATACTGGAAGTACCTGCAAGATAACAGGTAACTAGTTGTTTAGCTGTTACTGTAGTTACCTGAGCAGGTGACACCTGAGAGCAGCAGGTTCAATTATGGACCAGGACAGTAAATAAACATGCATATGTTCTGATATTTGAATATATAGTAGACGTGTTGCAGGAGTTTTATTTGCATGAACAAGTTCAGGTTCATGTCAAACCCAAAGGAGCTCTAACTTCAGCATCTAAAGGAGCTCTAACTTCAGCACCCAAAGGAGCTCTAACTTCAGCATCTTAAATAGCTCTAACTTCAGCATCTAAGGGAGCTCTAACTTCAGCACCCAAAGGAGCTCTAACTTCAGCATCTTAAATAGCTCTAACTTCAGCATCTAAGGGAGCTCTAACTTCAGCACCCAAAGGAGCTCTAACTTCAGCACCCAAAGGAGCTCTAACTTCAGCACCCAAAGGAGCTCTAACTTCAGCACCCAAAGGAGCTCTAACTTCAGCACCCAAAGGAGCTCTAACTTCAGCACCCAAAGGAGCTCTAACTTCAGCACCCAAAGGAGCTCTAACTTCAGCATCTTAAATAGCTCTAACTTCAGCATCTAAGGGAGCTCTAACTTCAGCATCTAAAGGAGCTCTAACTTCAGCACCCAAAGGAGCTCTAACTTCAGCAAGGTGTGCTGCACCTTCAGCCAGAGGGCATCACCTGGACCTGGCTGAAGGTGCAGCACACCTTGCTGAAGTTAGAGCTCCTTGCTTTCTTCCGTGATATGGCGACAGGCATGCATCAGCCCTAACATCCTCATCAGGAGCTTTATTTGCATGAATAAGTTCAGGTTCATGTCAAACCCAAAGGAGCTCTAACTTCAGCACCCAAAGGAGCATCGTGCTGCACCTTCAGCCCCCCTGGGCATCACCTGGCCCTGGCTGAAGGTGCAGCACACCTTGCTGAAGTTAGAGCTCCTTGCTTTCTTCCGTGATGTTGCGACAGGCTTGCATCAGCCCCTAACATTATCGTCCTCGTCCTCCCTGCTGTCTTTGCGGTTGGCGTTGTAACGCCTTGTTTCCCGTGTGATCATCTGTTAAAGGTGCGCACATGAGAACTGGCGGATAAAGTTATTTATTTCTTCGTCTTCCTCCACAAAAACAAAGCAGGCATTGTGGGAGGAAACGGGCCGCCTGTTACACATCGTTTATCATTACATTATGGTTACTGATTGACGGGACGTTTCCCTCTTTTGTCAACAGCTCTGGTTGTAAAGCGTATCTGTACATTTACAGCAGGACTAATGGGAGTCGGTGCAGTCAGAGGAGCATGCTTCCACATTATGCAACTATGGGAGCAAACGGCGACGCAGTTTTGTTACGGGGAAACGGACACGGCATCTTTGTGGATATTGGTTTAGATCTTTAAATTATTCTTCAATAAGGCGTTTAAATGCATTGCATTATGGAGTCTCTAAACCCGGGAGATGCCTTCAAGATGGGCATTTTATGCAGCGTTGAAAAGAGGTAAGCTGCTCTCCAACAACTCGTGATGTTTAACTTACTAAAGTATAGCATGTACGTTTGTGTCGACGACGTCCGTCCACATTATAGGTCAAAGTTTAAAGCAGAAAGGACAAACAGAAACATAAAAACATCTCAAAATGAAATTAAATTAAATATACACTGCTTAACAAGTTTATTAGATCATGAAGTGCTTTAATGCAGACACTTTCATGTTCAGTGAGCTCTCAAGTTTCAAACTGAATTCACCTTTTTATACCCAAATCAGGCATAAACATCCAATCACTACAGTGAATTCTTCTGTTCAGGAATGTGAAGTAAATAACTATAACTTGACTTAATCAAGAAATAATGTTTTTGGACGGCCCCAAACAAACACTGCTTACGTCTGTTAAATCTAATTGTAATAATAAAGTCTTGACGGGACTCCACCGCTTGGTAAAGATGGATTTTTGGAGCCTTAATGAATCTGACGGAGGCCCCGGACCTTCTGGATGCATGTGTGATATGTAGTGTGTGGTTGTTGTCAGCCATCTGACACACTTCGATGTTTTAGAGGTGTTTCCCTCACATTCATCTTGTTGGAAAACCTCTTGAAGAGCGTCAAATGTCTGTCCCCAGAGTGTATTTGGTTTGGGATATAACCAGAATTTCTGGTTATACACCGTTTTGCTCACAGTTTAGTTGTTGTCCGCATGCGGCTTTACAAATCTACATTAATCTGCAAGCCTCCTAATGAAGCTGCAGAGACCCGCGATGATCTCCCTAACTTAATTTGTGCTTTGTAATGTGAAGCTGTGTGTGTGTGTCATGTCTGTAGCTGTGTTTTTGTTTGCTGGTTTCTCACGTGGGAGCGAGGCACATAGACCTCTCTTTGTTAGATCGTTAGTTGCCTTGCACGTATGAGCGAAAGCACGGCAGATTTTTCACGCTGGTGTCCGGATTTGATTTAAGTTGGTGTGTCCCAACAAACACCAGACGGTCAGACGGGACTAGGATTTCTAAAGAGTTGGTGGTTAACTGCCAAAGCGCTCAGATCAGTGGCACGTGTTTGTTTTCCACTTTTGCTTCTTTGCTACTTTTCCTCGTCATGCTCCTGACATGTGAATGTGCTGTTGACGTGCTGCAACATACAGGACAGGCCGCCCGCAGGCTGTGAACACAGGAGGAGGGTGGTGGAGGGGGGTGGGGGTGGCCACAGGCCCTGAGCCCTGCTCGTTGAGTTTCCGATCGGCTCAATCCCGGATTAGTTCACTGACGGAGATGCTGCTGAGCCTTTGCCAAATCAGGCCTCGCTGCTACACCCTGCATAACACCACGGCACGCAGCGAACCGGACCCAGAGCTGAGAGATGGAGGCATTCGTTGAGAGTGGGGCCAGAACCTGGCCGAGGGTCGACTTTCCTGCAGGAACGGCTTCGCTCCAAAGCCCTCTCTAACCTCTGCAGGAGCCATTGTGCAAGCTTGCCAGGACGTGGCTGTTTTTACTGTATAGGGTATTTATAACAGCACATCAAGAGACTCACTCCTGAGGCGAATTCCTCCCAGGGAATGTTTCCGTTGCTCCCCGGGGGACGAGCCAAGCAGTCGCACACTCTGCCTGAATCGAGAGGGGAGCACTATGTCAACCACAAGGCACCGCTTAAGCTTAAAAAGCCCAGCGCCGCCGCTTTCAGGGCACACAAGCAGCCACGGGCCAGAGAGATAACCTGGTGTCCCGTCAGCAGGTACGGCGGTCTCACTTTGTGTTTGACAAATAACAAGACGAGATACTGTACAGATCAGCTGCGGTATCTGTGCCAGAGAGGAGTGTGTAGCTGCAAACACTGATATGCAGCGCTGAACCTGACTGCTGAGCAAACACGCAGACGAGAGCTGAGATTGAGTCGGTTTTTGTTTGAACCACCCACAAGACAAAGATTTCATATTCTGCTCTGGATCTTGTTGATCTTCATAATCAGTGTTTAGACGGCTGAAGCTGTCACACCGTAGTATAGTAGTTTTATATAATTATGCAAATTATAATTTAAGTTTTACATATTTTTAAGAGGTTTTTCTAACATTTTAGGCCTTAAACTAACTTTTATTTTCTTTAATCTGAAGTGTATTTTCTTAAATTATATAAAAATGGTGAAAAAGTCCCTGAGGTGACGTCTTGAAATTGCTTCTTTTCACCGACAACCTTAAATCTTCTGTGATAGTTCATTGACTATCACAGAAGAAAAGAAAATGTTTAATTAATGTAAATATTTAAGAATATATGATTAAAGGTTCGGTGTCTCAGTTTTGGGGCAATCTTTTGTCAGAAATAGAATAATATAACATGCTTAACTGTGTTTTCAGTATTATACAGTCACCTTATGTTTTTATTACTTTAGTAATACTTTGCTAGTTTACTACCAGATACTGCCAAATCTTACACATTGTACCTTTTTAATAGATTTTGTTATCAACCTTCATTTTCGAACTAATTTAAATTATTTTATACGTGGTTCTGTGAGCCCGTGGATACTGTTCTTATAGCGTTCGTGTTCTCCAGCTCCTGGCTTCGAGTGGGCGGACCACCTGCTGTCATTTCATTTAATCTTGATTTCATCTGTCTCATTACTTAATCAGATTAAGATTTCATTTCCAACAAAGACTCGAGAACGCAAAACACATTCGGCAAACAGAAACAACCACACAATAAACAAGGAATTAATAATAAATCATGGTTTTCAGAATCACAAAATAAATCGGATAATCGTTTAAAATCTCAGAGAGGAATGTTGGATTAGTTCGAGAGCAGTTTGCAGTTCATTCGTTTTTAAAAGGTGCACAGTGGCTGAAACAGGATCTGCCAGCGTTGGATGCTTCATTAACGGGGCATGTCTAAAGTTAAGTAGATACTGGAAGGTGTACTGTAGATTTACATGAGAGAAGATGTGAGGTGGTTTAAGAGGCTTTAACAATGGAGATGGTCCCCATGGTGTAATCCCACTTTGGTAAATATGGTCAGCTGTACTCGAGTTTTTGTTTTGATTACATTACGTCCAAACGTCAAGCAAGGTCACCAACAGCAGTAGGGATGGGAATTGATCATATTGTTACGGTTTTGATTCCATTATCGATTCTGCTTAACGATTCGATTCTTTATCGATTCTGCTTAACGATTCGATTCTTTATCGATTCTGCTTAACGATTCGATTCTTTATCGATTCTGCTTAACGATTCGATTTTTTATCGATTCTGCTTAACGATTCGATTTTTTATCGATTCTGCTTAACGATACGATTCTTTATCGATTCTGCTTAACGATTCGATTCTTTATCGATTCTGCTTAACGATTCGATTCTTTATTGATTCTGCTTAACGATTCGATTCTTTATCGATTCTGTTTAATGATTCGATTCTTTATCGATTCTGCTTAGCGATTCGATTCTTTATCGATTCTCATTTGGGGAAAAAAAGAACAAACAGTTTGATCAGCATCAACTTTGTTGGATAATAGTAACGATGTGTAACTACCTTCCGTAGTAACCACAGAGTTCAGAGGTCATAGCCTGGCTGCTGCTGCTGCTGCTGCTAGGTTGAGATTCATCTCCAGTCTGAAGCGTGTCAAAAACACGACATTCATTTTAAAATATTACATGTTGTGTGCACAAATGTTTCTGCATGTTGGTCGTGTTCCCTCCCGACGCTGTTATCTCCACTTTGCAATGATTGCAAGTCAAGCTGTTGACGTCTTTTTTGGTAAAATACAGCCAAACTTTGGAGCGTTTGAACCAAGTGGGTGACATTGTTACTACTGATTACAGTGCACGTGAGAAACTCACGTAAGTCACGTGGTGTATTTAGTCGTGCTTGCTGGAATCGAGCCTGCGTAACTTCTTGCGGAAGTTACGTGACGTAATTCGTGCTTTCTGGAATCGATAAGAGAATCGTTAGATAAACTGCTAAACGATTTCATGGAATTGAAACACACGGAACTATTTCTCAACAAGAACCGGTTCTCGATTCCCATCCCTAACCAGCAGACCCAGCAGCAGCTGATATCAGAGACTAGTCCAGCAGCAGTCAGTCCAGCTCGGCGTCTGTCTTTCAGCCTTTTATTTCACCAAGCTCTCCAACCACTAAAAGTCAGTCCCACATTTACTCTAGTCCGGCGGCTTCTTGCTCGCTCACTCTCTCCTTTTCTTTTCTTAGCTTCCTCCGTCAGCGTCCTCTTTGCTCACTTTTCCCTTATTGAGGCTGCTGAGCCTGGTTACATTGCCAGCTCGCCCAGCTCCTGTTCTGGCACGACAACCTCCTCTTCTTCCCGGTGGTCCAAAAGCAGCTACAGTTGGGGCAGCAGTAAAAAGGTCCTCCATTAATGGATGTAGAATTTACTGTTTGTTCAACAACAAGAGACCCTTAACGGTGAACCCGGTGGTTATTTTCCCCTCAGGAATGATCGATGACACTCGAGCAACATCTGTTTGCGTCCGTGTAGCTGCTCGGCCACGTGTTAACTACTGGTGGGAATGTGTCCACACCTTTTCTGCTGTTGAATGAGCTGTGTGTTTAAGTGCGGTGCAGCATGTGACCCCTGTGCGAGCTGCTCTGAAGGAAAAACACACCATGCCTGTAGTCAGCAGCATGTGCCAACACATGGAGCATGTAACTAATTAGATGTTCAGGACAGAGCTTCCCTATAAGACCGGTTTGTCTACCAGGGTTTTCCTGACAGGATGCAAGATAATATTTACAAAAATATACCCTGAGGCGACCGCTGTGATCACACATGTATTCATTAAGTCTTGGCTTTCTGGAAGCAGTCAGAGATCTGTATCTTTGTCAAAGCTTCACAAACCATTATTATTTTAATAGTAGACTATACTATAATAAAATGCTAAAAATCTGCATTAATTCCTCAGATTTGACAAGTACAGATAACCTGTTTTGTCTGACCAACAGCCCAAAAAATCTAAAGATACTCAATCAACTATTAGTTCTGTCAAAGAAAAGAAACAAATCTTCACATTCGAGGAGGTGGAGAGCGAAAATATTTGGCATTCTTCTGCCAAAGACAACCTGTAGTAGGAGCATAAATATTAATTCAGTTGATTATCAGTACAAGTTGGACTTAGAAACTACATTTTAATGGATACATAGATAGATTTTCTCTCATTGGTAAAAGTTCGCCATCCATCCGTCCATTTCCTTTGTTGTAGTTTAACAGGGCTCCTCCAGCTCCTTCTGGGGGGATCCTGAGGTGTTCCCAGGCTACATGGGCTATGTAGTCCCTCCAGCAGGTTCTGGGTCTGCCCTGGGTTCCCCTCCCAGTTGGAAGTGCCAGGAACGCCTCCAAAGGAAGGAGTAGCAGCACTACCCCTTAAGCTCCTCAATCTTTTCCTGAGGCTGAGCCCATTTCGAATGCATGTACCCGCAATCTCAATCTTTTTGGTCACTACCTCAAAGCTCATGACATGGACCGGTGGTAGCTAGATAGACCAGATTGACCAGGGTTCAGCTCCTGTTTCTGTACAACGGTCCAATACAGTGTCCGTACCTACTGCTGACGCTGCACCTATCCGTTGGTCCATCTTGCGCTCCATTTTTCCCTGACGAGGTACTTGGACTTTTTCAGGCAGAGAACCACCATGGACTTAGAGTTTCTAGTGGTACGAGTCTACTTTTAGTATCATTTATGAATGAACATGGTTGTGTGGAAACCAAACAGTCATTTGTATAGACTGCGTCTAAGCGTATAGCCTCTATGATGTGAAAGAGTTTTTATATGATCTGTTAAACTGTCATCTCTCTCTGGCTCCTGACTCCAGGTCCCTGGATGCCCCGCGGCGCACAGTCCTCGGCCGCGCAGTGCTTCCCAATGGCCGGGAGTTGACCCCGCCCGCCAGGATGACGCTGCGCGAGCAGCTAAGAGAGAAGATCTCGGCGGCCTTCTACCGCCACGGGCTGCTGTGCGCCTCCTACCCAGTACCCATCATCCTATTCACCTCCGCCAGCATCCTCACCTGCTGGTAGGTGTCCTGTCTGGGATTTTATGGTTGTTTGACAGCTAGAAAATACATTACACTGTTACACTGTAACTACTAGAAACTATCTACTGCTACAGTCAGGAGGGGATGTCACAGTTTATTTACCATCTCTAGGTTGCTACTTATAATACTCCATCAAAACCTCTGTGATGGTTGAGTGGCTTCCTCTCACGCTTTGCAATGTCTGAACTGAACTTTCTGAAAGCGACAATCGGACATCTGACAGATGAGGAAGTAAGCAGCGTTTGAACATTTCTTTCACGCTCTTTCTGTCACATTTCCTGTGTACAAATACTTATGTACAAATACTCTGAATGCCTTCCAGGAGAGACATATGCTGTAGTAAAAGACTGTAAAATATTTCACAATCTTTATTTATACGGCATTTCAAGGTAAATATAAAAGTATTTTATCTTAGAGACTGTTAATTGTACAGTAAAATATTTAATGCCGTATTTTACGGCCTGTTACTGTCGTGGTTTTTCATCATGAAAAACACGCATAAAGTTACAAGTTACAGTAAAATGTGACAGCAGGACGCTTACAGGTTAAAATTATTAAAAGAATAATATATAAGAGGCAATAATTGATCATGTAATACAGCTAAAACAACCGATAAATCTGAGTCAAAGTGATAAAATAGGAAGTTGTTGGAGGAAACCAACAACAGATTTTAAAATGTTGTGACAAAAACCACAAAGCAAAGGAGTCTTTTAAATTTGATTTGAGGTTATGGTCGCCATCCAGCATTTAACATCCAGGGAAGTTCCTGAAGATTGAATAGAGAGGAAGAAAAAAACCAATCCCGTCATCAGATTAGTAATTGATTAATCTATAATTGGTACACATCCCTACTGTTCACCTCACCTTTGAATGTGTCCATTTGGAGCAGCTGTAAAAACCTTTGATTTACAACGTGGTTGAACACGTTTGTTTGAACTACGACCCAGATTCCAAAAAAAAAAAGGACAAGATACGTAACGTCCAAACTAATAAACTTTATTGTTTGTTGGAACACTGACCAGTTGTGACGGGATCATGTGACCTCCGTGTTACGTCACATTTTCTTTAAACAATAGAGTTTTGAACACTAATTGAAAGCTGCTGAAGGTCTGCACTGGACTGACAGGCCGGTCTACAAACATGCTGCTGTGACGTGGAGATTCTTTCTTGTCGTTGTGTTGCTGGAATAATCAGGGACGTCCCTTAAAAAAAAAAAGGCGTCGTCCGTTGGGTAACACATGTTGCTCCAACACCTGTTTGCACCTTTCAGCGTCAGTGGTGCCTTCACAGATGTTTCTCTGGTATCAATCTGGATGGTTCTTCTCCTCTTCACAAGTCCATCATGTCCAAACTTTTGAAATGCAGTCTGTGCTGCCGGAGGCTCTGAAGTACGTAGAACAAGCCGCGATATATCGAGTATATTCGATATATCGCGGCTTGTTCTCCGTGAGATGTATGAAATTACTATATTGCGACCATCGAGTACTTGTCACGTAAATGTTTTAAGCCGTCTGCATTTAGTTCTCCGGAGTTTCGTCTGTCACTCACTCCTGCTGCTCACAGCACGCAGCACACTGCCCCGCCCACCCAGAAACATCCACTGCGTGCATGCGTACTTTCTGTATCAAGTGAGGAGAGAAGTGAAGAGCGAGTTAATCAAAGATGGAGACGGACGACTTGGTTCCGAAGAAAAACAACTGCGGTCACGCCGTCTCTCGTTTTCGCGTGGTCACGTCAGCTGCTCCAATATTTTTAAGTGCGCCCTTATTTTCGACTTTATGTCAAATACTTTGAGAAAACTGTGAAAGTCAGCGCTAGCTTACTGCAGCGCATCGACACTTCCGGTTTTCAAAATAAAACGTGGGTGTTAAATGTATTAAACGTTTATTTATAAAATATGAAGAATGGTTAAAATTTGATTCAAAAAAGTGTGTCTCATAAGCCAAGTATGATCCTGCACTGCTTCAATGCTCATATGTACATTATGAAATATATTAAAAATTCATAAAAAATATGACAAGTGTTAAAATTCTATAAAAGAGAGGTGTGTCTCATACAGCAAGTGTAAATCTACTATTCTACATTGATTCTGAGCAATTACAATGCTATCAAGGTAATAATGACATTATTATTTATTAGAAATAAACAATACAAAACAACAACAACAAAAGTATCGAGATATATATCGTGTATCGCGATATAGCTTAAAAATATCAAGATATTGGTTACAGGCCATATCGTGCAGCCCTACGTTAAAGTCACGGACATGTTTGGTTTTGGGCCATGTCTCTCCTTCGACTGTGAAATCCATAAAACTTCTTGCAGTTGTGTGCAGAGTCTTTCGAGGGTGCACCGTTTACCGTGGGTGAGACCTGTGAGTCTTTTCTTCATTCTGTCACAACTTTATTGGACCGCGTTGCTACATCAAATTCAGAATAAGTGAATATTTCCACAAAAACGATCAAGTTTATCAGTTTGAACATTAAATATCTCATCTTTTGGGTTGTGTTCAGTTGAATTTAGGTCAAAAACTAATTGTGAATGTTGCATCTAGTCGTAGTTCTTGCAAAACTCCGAACCTTAGTGTCACTGCTGTGACTCAAAGCTGACTACAGCTTTACAGAGACATTTTTCATGGCTATAGCCAGCAGGTACGTGATTCTCCATAGATGGATTCAGTCTTTGTTGGACACTGACAGCAGGGCCCGGCGCTGGGATGGATGTATGACTGCCTGCTTTTTAGTTCTGGCTCCATTAAAGCATGACAGAAGCAATTTTGTCATCCAGCATGGACAGACTGAATACAGAGGAGACAAGTGGCTGACTCAGCTCATCTGAACTGGCCATCTGCACACACATAACAAGCCACCCGCCGACACCAGCATTCACTTAACAAACGCACATATCAAAGTAGAGGACACGGGTCAGTAAAGGCCTGTAAAAGTATCTCGGAGACACACACCTTACAGCAGGGGGTGCCGACTAAACGGACGACTGACCACCACCCGGGGCGAAGTGAGAGAGCTTAAAGGCAGGACTCGAGCACGGGGCTGTGAGAAAATGGCCCTGTGAGAATAGGAGGCCTGTCCCTCCATCTGCCTGTCAGGAGGGGGGCCGGCTCCGCACAAAAGAAGCCTTTGTGAAGGTACAGTGACCTCGGGGAGTCGGGGGAGGTGAGAGAGGGAGAGAGTGAAGAAGGTTTCTGTCCAACGGGCGAGCAGATTTCTGATAATGGGAAGTAATATTCGTACCAAGTGTCCTCGTGGAAGCTGATTAAGACGAGCGACTCAGCAACTTTATCACCTTCCTCTCAGCGTCAGGCCCCGTCAGTTACATCATGCATTGTCTGATAAAATCGAAATTTAGACCAAATCAGGTGTGGCTGTGAATTGTTGCAAGATTGTGTGGGTGCGTTTGTGCTATTAAACAATTACAAAATAACCTTTACTGGCTTTGTCACCGTCGTCGCTCACTGTGTTATGACCCAGCTCAAACATAAAACCAGATGTGTTTGGTAAAATAAAGTTATTTATTGCCAGTAGCTTCGATTTTATAATACAAGAAAAAAGGACGAGTAGATGCTGCTCGACCCAAGAAATAAATAATAATAGAGATGAATGTTTTAACTTCTGAACTGAAGCCAAAAAGAAAATCAAAAACTCTCCCACAGTCTTTGTACTTCAGCCACTAAAGTTATTTTTTCATGAAGCCTCAAAGATTTTCCTGCGGGCAGAGAAAACGTCTTTCATGTCGACAACAATGACTCTCTGGGTTATATGTGAAGTGCAGACTGGGTCCAACACAGGTTGAATATACAGTGAGGGTGGCAAAATTCTGGGAGTTTTTACAAGTTGGAAACTTCCAATGGGAATTAACAGGAAATTATGGGAATAAACTGGGAATTTAAAAATATTGAAAGTAACAATAGCGTTAACAATAAAAGTTGGAAAGTATTGTTGGTGTCAACTAGGTCTGCGTTTTAAAAAAACGATTTTCTGAATCTATTTGCATATTAATTCCTTAAGATCGATTCGTACATCCAAAGATCGTTTTGATTAAATTAAAATTTTAATACATTTTACCCTGGTGAACTTTAACCCCACCAGTCACGTCATTGAATTGAAACAGACGTGCATCGTGTTTAAACGACACTACGGCGTCTCACACACGCGAGGTGCGTTCAAAGGCCGTCGGAATAACTATGATGCGTTCGTGAACGTGGGAAAAATGGAAATCCACCGGAAATATAATAAAACTACAGACAAAAGAACACTCAAGGAAAACTCTACAACTACCAGCCACTTCTGTACGTTCTCTTAAAATAACTGAGGCGATTGCGCGTTCAATTTGCAAAGATATGCGCCCGTATTCTGTTGTTAAAAACGAGGCTTCAGGCGACTAAAAAAAATGGTTTAAATAACACTAACCCGAATCGAGATCGGATCGAATCAGATCGGATTATAATAATCGATTCTCTGATCGGAATCGAATCGATTCTTGGAATTTGAATCGATACCCAGCCCTAGCGTTAACAATCTATTTTAACATAATCTTGACTAAAACAACCAAATTTCATGCAGGTACACCATGATCTATTTCTCAGTCTTTATTGAGGCCACGCCCCCCCTACCTGCACAGGTGATTTCTGTACCTGGACCAGAGCACACAGACTATTGAAGACACACATTTGAGTTTGTGGACTACACAATATTGTATAAACTTGATAAACTTCTACTTACAAATAAATCTGTTACAGTTAATTCCCATGAGGGGGAGTTTCTGATTTGAAATATTTCCTCATGGAAAGTTTCCAGAAATGTGCAGCCCTACCTGTCGTACTGTATGAAAGAGGTACTGATCCGCAGCACTTCTCTTGGATGTGTCATTATATAAACAGTCACTTGTCAGATTGAGTAACTGAAACTCGGTGTAACTTGGTTTTAGATCTCGTGTTAACGTCTCTGGCTTTGACCTGATCCTCGGTTGTAAACACGTCGTCTCTCTGTGATCGTGGCTCTTAAATTAGCTGCAGTTAGCTGTGTGTGTGTGTGTGTGTGTGTGTGTGTGTGTGTGTGTGTGTGTGTGTGTGTGTGTGTGTGTGTGTGTGTGTGTGTGTGTGTGTGTTAGTCCCATGGTGTGTGTGTGTGATCAGTCAGAAATAAACACACCCACACAGATCTCCATCAGAACTGTAAATCTGATGCAAGTCTTCATTGTGTGTTGAAAAAATCTCAGTCTGTTAGCGTTGTGTCACGGTTACTCAACACTATTTCAAAATCTGACACCCCTACACACACACACACACACACACACACACACACACACACACACAGACGCTCAAAGGGAACTTGTTTCATAAGGACCCGCCCAATTCCAGGAGAGATGATGTAAATAATGTTCCCTGAAGTGTTGCACAATGAACACACACATCACACGTTGTACTACTTCTACCTGTCCACCTCCGCCTTGGTTTGAAAGCACGTTTGTTTATTTGTTGGTTTGTTAATTGGTTCTTCGGTGACCTGTGATGGAGGAAACAGTCCCTCAACTGCAGCCAGGATTGTTGAAATAATGAAACTCTTCAAGAGCTCCAGTCACTCTCACACTTGTGTTTCATATCTAATATATATCCCCTGTAAACACCTCCTCCTCCTCCTCCTCTTCCTCCCAGCTATCCGTTATTGAGGCTCCCCCTGCCTGGGACGGGTCCTGTGGAGTTCACCACAGGCGTGCGAGACTACAGCGTCCCTTCCCATGAGCCTCAAGGAGACCTCGGAGAACGGCCCGACTGGGTATGAGAAGAGAAAGGCCACACACACATTTACACACCTGCCAGAATATTCGGCATACGACATGACTTTTTAAAAACTTAAGCGACGTCTCCTCGCTGTGAAATATTTCAGCTTGTTCTCAGACTCATGAATAATACACAAAGCAGTCGTAGTTTTCAATTTACACCACAGAAGACTTTCACTGTCTTCACCACACAAACACTTCTGTGTGTGTGTGTGTGTTCTGTAGTACCGTGGTCCTCCGGTCGCCTACATCCAGCAGGTGTTGGTGAAGGCGGCGGTGTCTCCGTGGGACAGCAGCCTGGTGCCGGTGGACGTGTTTCGGTCGCCGCTGGGTCGAGCCTTCAGCCTGCTGGAGGAGATCCGCAACCACGTCCACTCCGACAGGTAAGTCACGGACGACAAATCTTTATTTTATTTATTTACAGTGCAGCGTCACCATGTTTAAACCTTTTCTTAATGATGTTTAATTATTATTAAACACTTTAAAATTCCCTCCTCTTGTCAGCTCCGGGATTCGCAGTCTGGAGACGCTGTGTCTCCAGGTGACGGACCTGTTTCCGGGGTTACGGCGGATGCAGTCGGTGCTGCCGGAGCACGGCTGCCTGCTCGTCTCTCCCGGCAACTACTGGCAGAACCAGCGGGAGCTGTTCGACTCGGACCCCGATCTCCTCAAGACCATCCAGAAGCATGAGCCGAAAGGGCTGCACACCTCGGCCACGCTGCGAGGTAGGCACAAGGAGGAGGGATCAATCGTGTCACCATATCGAGGTGGTGATGTTTAAAAAGCAACGTGGACGTGTGTCCCCGCTCGGTCAACAGGAGTTACTGCTGCGAGGCGGTGAGCCGGGGATTAGTGGTATGAGAAAACTAAGCAGCTTTCGTATTGACAGAGAGAACAAGCCGTTTCATTCCTCTGGATCTTGAATTCTCTCCTAAACATTACCCACTGACACAGTGAACCAGATGACCCGCTCCCTGACTGAGCAGCACTCTGCTTCACCTTCCAGCTCGGCTGATTTAAAAGGTGGGAAGCTTTATTCTGGAGACAGTCAGGGACAGCTTGGCTGCCAGATACAGTGAGACTGATAGTCTTATTCACATCGAGCTGATGGACGGCCGGTCGGACCGCCTTAGGAACCTGGATCGTAAAGTATGCACCACCACGAGGCAGCGAGGGGGGGGTCCCCTCAGTGCCGCCCACCTCCCTCTTCATCAGTGCAAACAGATTTTATCGAGCGAGCAAATATAACAACTGCTCAACTACTTAAGTGGCGACTAATAAATGAGCACTGAGACTTGTTTATTTGGAGGATGAATATCTTGTGTTTCGACGATCTGCAGCAGGAAATGTTTTTTATTAACTGTGTGTGTGTGTGTGTGTGTGTGTGTGTGTGTGTGTGTGTTTTAGACCTGCTGTTCGGCGTCCCTGGGAAGTACACCGGGGTCAGCCACTACAACAGGAAGAGGGTGGTGACGTACACAATCACTGTAGTGCTGTCCAGCTACGATGCGAGGTGAGTAACATTCCAACTTTCCATGGGAATTAACGGGAATGAATAGGAACGATGAAGGCTACCGTCATTTCATCGACCATTTATGAGGCTAACCCCTAAAATTCCACCGGGCACGAATGGTTCTGGTCAATGTTTCAAACCCAGACACAGAAACAGCATAGAGAATCAGGTGGATTTTCAAAATAAAATACCCTGTGCAAACAGGCAAAAGAGAAACAAATTAACTACGTGGCATTTTTACACATGTAGGAGCATATTTACACATGTAGGAGCGTATTTACACATGTAGGAGCATATTTAAAAGCACATAAACCAGGTAAATGACCAAAGTCTGGCGGGCTAAACGCAGCCGCACCGTCACAGAGATGTGTCTGGTGGGGTTTCAGGGTAACTTATCATGATGCTATTTACTAATTACCCCCGATTTCCATTGAAAATCCCATAAATTTCCATAATTCCCATGGGAAGTCTCCGATTTGGCCTAACTTCCCATTGAAAGTCCCTTTGCAACCGTAGTCTTTAGTACGAAATATTAGTTTAAATCTGCGAGCTCATCTGCATCATACCATTACAGTAATTACACCCCATGACTCAGTCAGATGTATCTGATGTGTGTCTGCTGGTGATGTGTTCAGGTTCCTGGGCAGCCTGCGGGCCCGTCTGAAGCAGCTCCACCCGTCGGCAAACTGCAGCCTGAGAGACGACCACATGGTTCACGTCCACTTCAAAGAGGAGATCGGCATCGCCGAGCTCATCCCGCTCGTCACCACATACATCATCCTCTTCGCCTACATCTACTTCTCCACACGTCAGTCCAGCTCTTGCTCCATCATCTCATTTCTCTCATGTCTTTAAAAAGATCCAGACTCTCTCCCGCCTGTTGAGTGCGCAGGTCTGTGTTTGTGTGGTTGCAGGAATAATCCTCACACGGGAACATTGTACACCGGTGTAAGAATACACTCCCCTAACCCCCTCGGTGACTCGCCAGTACAAATATTAATTCATGGAACAAATGCACACATGCTCCGAGTCAACACTCAACAGTCATGCTTGTAATGTGCAAAAATAACCTAAAAATAGATTTTAAATGCAGCTTTACTGCATGTTTTATTTTATTTTAAGGACACAAAGTTTGCTTTCTTCTTGATTTCTAACTTTTTGTTGGATTCTTTTTTCAGATTTTCATTTTATAACATGTAAATAATTTCCCCCTTTTTGATGCCATAGCTATAAAACAGCTATAAATCAACCTTTTTCAGCCCACATGTAATTAATATTATAAAATGTTTTACATTTTAAGCCTGGCTTACTTAATTCAACTTTTATTTCACCCTATTTACCTATTTTATACTGGGTCATTGGCCAATATGATAAAAAAGTTAATTTATAACTACTATTGGTTATTTCATGCCAAGAGTTATGCGTCTTTGGATCACTATTTTGGTGAAAATTGTCAATGATTATGACAAAAATTGACCTGCAGTACGTCTATGGATGCTGTCAAACATACTTCCATTATTTTAATTAGTTTTAAAGAAGATGCCACATGTTTGAAATCAAAATCCTCAGTTCTTGTGTTAAAGTTCATGTTTAATTTGACAGCACGCCTCATGTTGGCAGCACATGCTTGTCCTCTTTTGGCCTTATTACAGCTACGCTAACATAAATCAGCTGAGGATGAATCTCTCAACTTCTTTTTCCTCCCTGCAGGTAAGATCGACATGGTGAAGTCTAAGTGGGGTCTGGCTCTGGCCGCTGTGGTCACGGTCCTCAGCTCTCTGCTCATGTCTGTGGGACTGTGCACCCTGTTCGGACTGACCCCGACGCTCAATGGAGGGTAAGAACGCTCATCTCGCTGTTTTCGGAAGATTACCAAAGAGACTTCTCTCTCCAAATTGGCAACTTTCTCTTGATTCAGTGACTTTTCACACCGAGAGACGCTTCTCTCTCGCTCTCTATCTTCAGGATCTTCTTGTAGATATGTAAACAAGTTCATTTGATCTTCTCCTTCCATTGCACCTTCATGTTTTCATTTAAATATTCAATGTCCCTGTAGTAAGTTTGTATTTATTTGACTAAAGATTTGACTAAAGCGAGGTCCGTCCCTCTCTTTGTGCAAATTATCTGTATCCAAATGAAGACACGACACAAACATTTGGCATCTCGTGGAGCTTGTGTGCTCGAGGCTTTCATTGTAAAAGAGTTGTTAACACTAGACAAAAAAAAAAATGACTTTGACTTGAGCTGACTAACGGGAATAACGTGTTCAGGCTGTTTTTACTTTTTAATGAGTTCTACTCAAGTTTCACGCTGCTTGTACCATCAACTGTCGAGACCAGGAACCCTTTTATTACCCACGCCGGCGCAGAGCGGGTCTGTGGATGAATGAATGTCGGGTCTGTTCGGTCCAACACATCGGTCCAGACTGAAATATTTGAACACTGAATGTTCATGTTCCTCAGAGGATAAACCCTTTGGATCTTGGTGACCTGCTGACGTTTCTTTTTGTCTTTTAGTGAAGTGTTTAAGGTAACTACTGAATGGATTGTCGTGAAACTCAGTCCAGGTGTTCATTGTACCCAGAAGATGAACCCTTATTCTAATTTTAATGTATCCCATACTTCAGTTAATGAACCTCAGCTGTAAAAGTAGCTCTAGACTCTGGAAAATGTCAACATGCATCTTATTAGAGTTGCACGACACCCACAGTATACACGGTACCCCGTGATGCCAAATGGTAACGGTTCCTACTACACTAGAAATTTTACACAACGGTACTACCGTGGATTACTATACTACCGGTGCCAGTCTCCGCTACATAGCGGCCGCCTCTGCTCTCCTCCCGGCTTCTCACTGCATGCTACTCCTTTGTAAACAAACCAACATGGAACCGCAACCGAACTACACAGCTGCTGAATGATTGGCTGTTTGCCTGTTACTGGTGACGTCCAGGGATGTGATAGGCTGTTGCACGCTGGGTCCGCCCGTCTGTTAGCTGATTGGCTGTTCGTGTGTTTCTGCCGGCAAGAACGAACTCCATGAAGACAGCTCCGCTTCGATAGAAACTCGCTTCAAAACAAACAACAAGCTAAAGTTCTGTCTCGCCCAGACACGAGACAACACACTCACCGTGGCAGAAGCACCGGGCCCGAGCAGCGAGTCTGCCGTGGCGTCTTCGTCAGTGGCAACACTAATTTTGCTTAAAACACAAACGTCGTTGTTTCAAACTAACTTGTACAAATACATTGCAGTTTATAAAAAAAAAAATAATATAAAAAAGGCAGCAGTATCGCGATAATACCTGGAACCGTGATACTTTGTCTGGTATAGTATCGTGGTTACTCATTTTAGTACCATGCAGCACTAATGAACCTCGGCTGTAAAAGTAGCTCTAGGCTCTGGAAAATGTCGACATGCATCTTGTGTGTGTTGATGAAGATCAACTGTAGTACAAACCAGACCGCTGAACAAACAGATTACTCTCCCACATCTTTACCGGAGATTAAAGAAAACTTCCTGTTACAGTTGGACATGACCGTCCTCGTCATCCTCTGCTGTTGACATTCAAATGTTAATATGTACTGCCTCAGCAGGCTGTTTGAGTTTTACCATCATCTCTTATCTTATTCATGGAAAGACGAGGACAACACACACACTTGTGGATGTGGGTGGGACTTCACCACAGAGGGGCGGAGATAAAGCGATCTAGTCATTCAGCGGTTGTCCAATCGTTTGAGGATTGTTAGAAAGCAGCAACGTGGCGTGACAACGGCACACTGTTGTCCAACCACTGGCCGAGACCTACGCGAGTCTGCCGTGGGCTTGTACGTTCTACGTGTTTGCATAAATCCATATCGGGGTCAACGCAACCATGCAAGCTACACCACATCCTGCTGAGTCATGGTCGACTCACACAGAGCTTCAGTGTTACAGAGGGCGTCTGATGTAACGCTCAGAGCTGTTGACTCCTCCGTGACCCAGTTATAGACTTACTTCTGCAGTACAGGCTTATCTACACTCTCAGACTAATCTCTCTCAGAGGAGGGAGTTCCCTGCAGACACCTGATGGATCAGCGTGAAGGTGCTTCATTCATTTAAGAAGAGAACCCTCATTGTTAAAATCACCGGTGTGGATTTCCTGTGACTGTTTGTCTTGTAAATAATTGTCACGAAGGTCACACAGTTCATTATTCAGGAACCACATTTAGTCATTCACCCAAAGCGACTTGCAAAAAAAGGAAGCGATCAAAGTACAGTAAGACGAGGAGATGTTTGTGCAGCAACACGTTCTACTCTTGTAGAATCAAGGCTGTAGAGGGGGGTTGATTTATTAGGTCCAGGTGTTGGTAGTGTTGTAGAGGAGGTCCTCCCTGAGGAGCTGCAGGTCTTTAGGAGGTTTGAAGGTAGAGAGGGACGCCCCTGATCTGGTAGGAGCTGGTAGGACGTTCCACCGATGGGGAACAACAGATGAGAATTTGGTTAGAGAAGGTTAGTTGGTCATCGATCATGACTCTTATCATGATGTAGGTACTATTATTCTTCTGAGTTTGTTCTCCAAGGTTCCTGTGTCAGCAGTCTCGTTGTTTTCTGTCCACAGGGAGATCTTTCCTTACCTGGTGGTGGTGATCGGCCTCGAGAACGTCTTGGTCCTCACCAAGTCCGTGGTGTCCACCCCCGTCGACCTCGAGGTCAAACTCCGCATCGCTCAGGGTGAGAGTTACAGAGTGTGTTGTTTCTTGATACGTGCTGCAGATTAATCTGTATATGTTATATCTGCTCTGGCTGATGCCGCTGGTCTCTTCTCCTCCAGGCCTCAGTAATGAGAGCTGGTCTATCATGAAGAACATGGCTACTGAGCTGTGCATCATCCTCATTGGATATTTCACTCTGGTTCCAGCTATCCAGGTAACGCATGGTTAAAAAAAAAATACACTGAGACAGAAAATGTGATGAAACTATGACGACGTGACTCCTCTCATCTGATCCGTGCAGGAGTTCTGTCTGTTTGCCGTCGTCGGGCTCGTGTCTGACTTCTTCCTGCAGATGTTTTTCTTCACCACCGTACTATCTATCGACATCCGACGCATGGAGGTGAGAACTTTAACACGCAGAGTTCATAAAAACAACGATATTTTTCAAAGCTTACAGCGCTGTCTTCAAGTCTGCACACAATCAATGCAGTAATCTCAAACGTAACAGGGAAGATAAGATAACACACAGCTCGAGCAAATGGAGGTTTATTCAAGAGGTCAAATAAGAGTCACGGGCCCACATACATCACCGCATAGTTTTCAGATGACTGTTTACCCACACCTGAAACCTCGTACTGTTTCACTACCTGTCAAACACTGAAACCTCTCACTGCTGTTTAGCTCAGTGTCCTACTAAAGGAGCATTAGCACCGTAAGCCTGCACATGCACAAACACAAACAAGTAATCCATGTGGAATACAGACCCTTTCCAAAAAATTTAGAATATCATAGAAAAGTTTACTTATTTCCATAATTCCATTAAAAAGGATAAACTTTCATAGATTATAGATTCAGGGCTCCACGATTCAAACAATTTCAAGTATTTATTTGTTTATTTTTTACATATTTTAGGCTTCCAGCTCAAAAAATCCATGAAAACAGGAATTCAAAAAATTTGAATACTGTGAAGAAATCACCATGTACTTAGAGAAATTAGGATCACATCAAATCAGTCAAAATATGGTACTTTCTAAACGATACGTCAACGTTCAATACTTGTTGGGAATCCCTGAATCACTGCCTCGATGCGCCGTGGCTTTGAGGCAATCAGCCTGTGGCTTTGTGTGGGAGTTATGGAAGCCCAGATTTCCTTGATGCTTGCTGTCGGCTCTTCTTTCTTCATTTTCCTCTTGATAACACCCCATAGATTTTCAATGGGGTTTAGGTCTGGCGAGTTAGCTGGCCAGTCAAGCACTGTGATGGCATGGGCATTAAACCAGGTTTTGGTGCGGTACGGGCAGGGACCAGGTCGCTTCCTACATTGGCTCAGGCTCAGAAGTGGCTTGACCCGAGGAACCCGACAGTCGTAGCCCGTCTCCCGGATGTGTCTGAATGTGGTGGTTTCTGAAGCTGTGACTCCCGCCTCATTTCAATCTTTCTGGATCTCTGTGAGATTCTTGAATCGTGTCTGTTTGATAATCTGAAGTCCACGGTCGTCTCTTATGCTGCTGCATCTTCTCCTGACACATTTTGCCCTTCAGTAGACTTTCCATTAGGGGTGCACGATATGGCCTGTAACCAATATCTCGATATTTTTAAGCTATATCGCGATACACGATATATATTTCGATATTTTTATTTCTCCTGTAAATCACAATGAATGTTAAATTCAACCCTTTGATGCAAAAAATAACATCAGTATGATGATTTAAGTAGACCCTTCTATTAGAGTTTTTGTTAATTTGCATGCAAAAGTGGAAAATCACAATCAAATTAATTAAGTAGGCGAGACCCGTGATAAACTGTGTATAAGCGAGCAGTAGGGGGGGATTTTTGATTGACTGCTCACCTGGTGCCACAGGTGATTTGAAGTTGTGATAAGCTACATGAACTGCGTATTGTGTTTTATTTTGAAAGGGGGCGGAAGTTTATTAGGTTGATTCTGTGTCGGATTTACTGTCTGGTGCGCAGTGCTCTGTTGAAATTTACGAGGTTTAGCAGCGGCTCGCGTCAAAAATAGAAATGCTCGCGCCGCGGCGCGCCCTGTGTGAATGCTCTCATTGACTAGACTGGCAGCTATCTCTTCGTGTTTTGTTTTGTTTTTCTGTGCTGGAAGCCCAAATTTTGTAAAAATAAATACTTGAAATCATTTGAATTGTGGAGCCCTGCATCTATAATCTATGGAAGTTTATCCTTTTTAATGGAATTATGGAAATAAGTAAACTTTTGTATGATATTCAAAATTTTTATTGTGTGATTGATGTGGCTGAAAAATATCATTTCAAAGTCGGTGCAAACTAATTCTCCCTCCTCTTTCACACAGCTGGCCGACTTGAATCGCCGTCTGCCAGCCGAAGCGGGACTACCACCGCCCAAGCCCGGCCCGCTGCGTCCCCGCGAGGTCCCCCCTCCGCCGCGACCCTCTCCGCACACGATCACCCTGCAGACGCCGGCCTTCAGGAACCTGAGGGTCCCCAAGAGGCTGCGCGTGGTGTACTTCCTGGCGCGCACACGGCTGGCTCAGCGCATCATCATGGTAAGAAGGAGAAACGTTCCTCCGTGCCTCCTGTGCCTGCGGCTATTGTGTCACCGTTTGTGTGTTCTCATTGTGTTAACGCGACAAAGACATTCTCAAATGTTTGTTCAGTTCGGTGACACATCAGCGCGACCGCACCCTCGAGCTCCGGACAATGTGTGCTCAAAAAGCTACAAACAAAAGTTACCAACGTGTAGCAACACGCGAAGGCTTTGGAGATGCCGCAGAGAGACGGATTAAAAAGGTCTGATGAAGTAAATTTCTGAGCTGGAATGAAAACAGACGGATTGTCCGCTGACACGACGATGCAAATATGCAACAAGTGACTTCATTAAAGATATTTATAGGGCTGTAACGATACACTCAACTCACGACTCGATTTGAGTCACAATTTTTTAAAAATCAAAATGAGCTACAGACAAATTCTGACCAAATAAAATTATCTTTTTATTTGTAGGAAAAAAAATCTCTCTCTACAGAAACTCTCAAACTGTTTGTGTTCTTATTAGGGCTGCCAGCAAGCAGCTGATCTGACCATTACCTTTCAGCTTGAAGTATGAGCTAACTGAAAATAAAAACAATTAACATGATAGCTCATTAACCCTTTAATGAGAGTCCACGGCCCCGGGAAACGGCGAGGTCCGGGCGCTGTAAACGCAGAGCCGGTGGTGGCCGGTCGTGGCAGTGGAAGCTGCAGCCACAACGTAACCTATTTCTAATTTTTAAAAAAGACGAAAAAGAACATATCCTACTTCTCTTGCATTCGCCAAGAATCGCGATTCATTTTTCCTGTCAACCGATGCGAGTCGTCACCGATTTTTAATCGTGTCACGATGCATCGTTACATCCCTAGATATTTCTTCTTTAAACCGATTCTAGTTGACGCTGCTGAGAGTTGCCTCTGCATTATGTACCTGATGCAGCCGACAACATCTAGAAGTCTACTTTTCCGTGGGAACATTCCCAGTCTTCATGTCTTGAAGTCAGTGGAACAATGTGAACTCAGTTACTGTGGGGAACACAATTAAAGCCTGACAGTGTTCAGCTGAAGCTGTCATGATACCAAGATAAATAAAAAAACATACTAAACTCCTCCAAAACTGCAAAAAGAAAAAAATCAGAGACACAAAACAGGATTTCTCTTTTTAAATGAACAACCTGCACACGGTGCTGAACATTCAGTATACCGAGGAACAAGAGTAATTATTTGATGAATTATTCTAGTGAGTTATTTCTTAATTCTCCACCGTATGCTTTGATATCCACATCAGTTTATACCTACACGTGTCAAATAAAACAGAATGCGACAAAAAAGTGTCTTTGTTGCCTCGTTTGCATATGTAAGAGTTTCAGGTTTCCGCCATCTTATTATTTGTAACAAACTGAGGGTCGACCACCGTCCGGTCGTTTGGGATATCTTGATGAAACCCGATTCAAAAACGACTGAACTTTGGACATGAGAGAAGATATGAGTGTGGTTTTACCAGTTTCTCCAACACCTGGACTCATTGTGCTGTTATTTGTGGTGTCTCATTATAACTTTCCGTCTAAACTCCCTCTAAGTATTTGCGTTACTCGGTCGATGTGCCTCTCTGCAAATCTCTCTAATGAAACGTTGTTGTTCATTTCAACCTCTCGTCCTTGTTTCAGTGTTTACTCACAAACTCTCGGTATCAAACAGGAACTGTAGCATTTTTTATACAAAGTGTAAAGTCGAGATTCTTTCACCCGTGCATACTAATAAATAAATGAATAAATAACCGATCGTTCGTCTGCTTCAGGTCGGCACGGTGATCTGGATCGGCATCCTCGTCTACACTGACCCGGCTGGAATACGCACCTACCTGGCCGCGCAGGTGTCGGAGCAAAGCCCTCTGGGAGATCCCGGAGGAGGCGGTCTGCCGCCTCACCTCGGCGTAGCCCCCGTCTTTCGTGGAGGAGATCCCACCAGCACCCTCAGCATCCACCCGCCACCGGATCCAACTCCCTTACCTGAGAACCAATCACAGGGCCACCACGGGTCAGCCAGGGCCGGGCCGCTCCCTCAGGCTCCACCCGCCGTGCCCCAGATCACCTGGGGGGCGGAGGACGAGGAGGGCTGGAGGAGGCTCTCCTTTAGGCACTGGCCGTCGCTGTTCAGCTACTACAACATCACTTTAGCCAAGCGGTAAGAGAGAAAACCCCAAAATGAATAAAGAGATTCACGTCGGAGGATTTTATTTGATTGATTATTCACCGTCATGTTTCAGGTACATCAGCATCCTGCCTGTCATCCCCGTCACTGTTCACCTGAGCCCGCAGGAGGCCATCGAGGCGCGCCACCCTCAGGACACCAGATACCCGCCGCCACCCATTCCCAAAGTCACTGCAGATCTGCAGACGGACCTCACGCTCTACAAGTCAGTACTAAGACACACACACACGTTTTTCAAGTGTTTGTGTTTCTCTGGGATGGCGGGACGTCATCACACATGTCAGAGCTTTACAGCGGTCGGATAAACTCACATCGTTTGCACAGTGCCTATAAAAGCCGTCTCACTTCCTCATGCTTTATCGTTTTACTACATCGCACTTTGGTGATTCAGTTTTACAGTTTACTTAAAAAAAAAACACACAGACTGGTGTAAACAGGGTCCACAGCAGTTAACGGACCTTGACCTTGTGTCATTGAACTGATTGAAACCGTTGATTGCGTCTTCATCTGGAGGTGGAGCAGTAAAACTATTGGAGTAGATTTAGGTTAAGGTCGTCGAGCTCTCACTCGTATGTAACACAGATTTAAGACCAACGTGGTGACTCAGGATGGGAGTTGATCAGATTTTTACGATTACGATTCCATTATCGATTCTGCTTAACGATTCGATTCTTTATCGATTCTGCTTAACGATTCGATTCTTTATCGATTCTGCTTAACGATTCGATTCTTTATCGATTCTGATTAACGATTCGATTCTGATTAACGATTCGATTCTTTATCGATTCTGATTAACGATTCGATTCTGCTTAACGATTCGATTCTTTATCGATTCTGATTAACGATTCGATTCTTTGTCGATTCTGCTTAACGATTCGATTCTTTATTGATTCTGATTAACGATTCGATTCTGATTAACGATTCGATTCTGATTAACGATTTGATTCTGATTAACGATTCGATTCTTTATCGATTCCGCTAAACGATTCGATTCTTTGTTGATTCTGCTAAACGATTCGATTCTTTGTCGATTCTGCTTAACGATTCGATTCTTTGTCGATTCTGCTTAACGATTCGATTCTTTGTCGATTCTGCTTAACGATTCGATTCTTTGTCGATTCTGCTTAACGATTCGATTCTTTGTCGATTCTGCTTAACGATTCGATTCTTTATCGATTCTGCTTAACGATTCGATTCTTTGTCGATTCTGCTTAACGATTCAAATCTTTATCGATTCTGCTTAACGATTCGATTCTTTATCGATTCTGCTTAACGATTTAATTCTTTGTCGATTCTGCTTAACGATTCGATTCTTTGTCGATTCTGCTTAACGATTCGATTCTTTGTCGATTCTGCTTAACGATTCGATTCTTTGTCGATTCTGCTTAACGATTCGATTCTTTGTCGATTCTGCTTAACGATTCAAATCTTTATCGATTCTGCTTAACGATTCGATTCTTTATCGATTCTGATTAACGATTTGATTCTGATTAACGATTCGATTCTGATTAACGATTTAATTCTTTGTCGATTCTGCGTAACGATTTAATTCTTTGTCGATTCTGCTTAACGATTCGATTCTTTGTCGATTCTGCTTAACGATTCAAATCTTTATCGATTCTGCTTAACGATTTGATTAACGATTCGATTCTGATTAACGATTCGATTCTGATTAACGATTTGATTCTGATTAACGATTTGATTCTGATTAACAATTCGATTCTTTATCGATTCTGCTTAACGATTCGATTCTTTGTCGATTCTGCTTAACGATTCGATTCTTTGTTGATTCTGCTAAACGATTCGATTCTTTGTCGATTCTGCGTAACGATTTGTTATCTCCACTTTGCAATGATTGAAAGTCGCCCTGTTGACGTGTTTTGGTGAAATGCAGCCAAACTTTGGAGCGTTTGAACCGAGTGGGTGACATTGTTTATACTGATTGCACTGCACGTGGGAAACTTGTAGAAATTGTGTGGTGTAATTAGTCGTACTTTCTGGAATCGACAAGAGAATCGTTAGATAAACTGCCAAATGATTCAATTGAATTGAAACACAGAACCGGTTTTCGATTCCCATCTCTAAAGGTGACACGTTTGATTCTTTAGTTTTTGATTGTGTGAGACTGACGAGTTTGGATCATAGAAGATGTGACAGGTGTTGTTGTGTGTTTTATTTTTCTTTGAGTTCTAGATCTAGGGTTTGAAGGTGAAGCTTTGACTCGTGTCTGTGACACCTCAGGTGTGTCTGGACTGATCGAATCTGGATCTGGAGACAAAGAAACAGAACAAATGAAACGGGTCGATTGTTTTCTTTACCTCCTACGAGTATTGTCTAACATCTGTAGCTTATACCGCCTGTCATACTACAAATCCCACAATGCACTGCAACAGACGTCACACAGGTTATTGATCTAGTCCCAGTGATTGGGCGATTTCTGGTCTAGAGCCTCACCAATATGGAATTTCTGAGGCAGATTAAAGGGCGGAAAAGTTCATTAAGGGATATTTATTCTAGTTGATGCTGCTGAGAGTCGCCTCTTCTCTCTTAGTGACGCTTCTTTAATCAGTTAGTTTGACACCACTGCTCTTTATAACAACATTTTTCTGCATTATGTGCCAGAAAAAAACATTTTTTATATGGTCACATATCGGATAACTTAGGCCAGCGTCAGCAGACTGATACTAGTCCAGATCTCCAGCTCACCTCGTTTGTTTGTGATGAAATGTTCAGTCCTGGAAATCATCTTATCTGTTTCTGAAGCCCGTGGACGAGATGCAGGAACTTTGCCTTCTCACTCTTTAACTACATTACGACCTGTCGTGTTGTGTAAGGCGCCGTGTTGTCACCTTGACTGCCGAGCGGAGCGGGTCGAGCTCTTTGTTTTTATCTTTGGACAGCGAGATACGAAGGACAGATACGAGCTGATGTCGGGTCAGGGTCGCGACCTTCACGTCGGGGAAGCGGCAGCTGAGTTTACGGCTTGTTTTGGTGACCCTGAGGCGCAGGGGAGGCCAGCGTGATAAAGTTGAACATGCTGTTCGAACCGGATTCAGCACGGGTTGCAACACAGACACAGAGGAACAGCAGAGCCTGGAGTAGTTCAGTCAGATGTTCGAAACACTGAGGGTGGTTCATTTAATTAAATCCAGTCTGCTTCAAAGCAACTCCACGACCTCTCCAGCCTCCTCCTGCATTAGCATTTAGATTTGTTTGGATTTCCAGCGTCTCTCTCTCTCGGTGTGTGTTCATGTTTATTCAAAGCCTCCGAGCTAATTCAGTCGCCTCAGGCTGAGAGTAAGAGAGGAGAACGAACGAGTAATTAAAAAGCTTAAAAATCTAAGAGACCATGATTCCCACAAGCCCTTAAAATCCTTGAAAGTGTTTTGTAAATACACATAAATAGACATGAGTCATTGAAAGTGTCGTAATTATTAACCTCGATCCACATCATGCTATATCTAGTTGCGTCCTTGAATGTGAGGTAATCAGGCCTTGAAAAGTCCTTGAATTTGATGTTTATAAGGCGTGGGAACCGTGAAGAGAGGAAACAGTCGTAACATTTAATTCAAGGACTGAACATTTGTATCATAATCCATCAGGATACGGGACCTTTCTTTCTCTCTGTTGATCTCACACACAATATTGTAGCAAATCTTTGATCATCAGCGTAACGTTGCAGTGAAGACGTCCTGTGTGAAGGTCGTTAACTGTTTAATCAATACAAGACTCAATAAACTTAATATACGAACGTCCTTTTGTTTTTGAGCTCTTTCTTTCTTCGACTGTTTCTGATCAAATCATTTCAGACTCGTCGGCGAACAGCAGAAACAATCTGCAGATTAATCGATGAAGAAACTCTGCGGTGTGTTTGTGTTCGTTACGTCAGCTCCGTGTTCAGCTGCTTATATTTGAACACCGTAAACCCGTCGGACTACAAACCTGCAAACACACGGCGTAGTTTCCATCATGAGCACGGAAACAAATGTTTGTATTTAAACTGTGACTGTGTGTAAATACGACAAAGAGCGTTTCAGCCGCACGGCTGTGCTTCCTCCTGTATTTTTTTAAAATCTCACTGCCGTGTGCAGCTCGATTTATCTGAGTTGACTTATTAAGTTCAGACGGGACAAATGAAAACATCCGTACCTCCTGAAACAGAACAGCGAGTGACCGGTGAGAGCTCAAATTCAGAACGTACTGTTGGCTTTCCTTCATGTTTTGACAGCTAATGAAACGAGTAGAGACGGACTTAGACTGATATTAGATAACGGAAGTTAAATTACGTCGAGGCGCAGCTCACTTCTCCTCTGCTCTCTGAGTTATTTGTAAGTCTAAAGAAACAGAAAGATGCTCGTTAAAAGTCCACACAGCCTCGGGGGAAAACTTGGAGGATGTTTGCTTTGTCATCACATCTGAGGTACTCTCTCATTTCCTGCTTACTCCCAACCGTCTGTCTAAGAAAAAGCAGAAGTCAACATCTCTGTGTCCGCTCTGTGGCTCTGTGTTTAAAGGTGAGCGGTCGAGCCGTCGAGCGGTATTTCAGGCAGCGTAGCTCGCACTCATCCAGCAGGTTTCATCGTCACAGTTATGCCACATTCCACAGCAGGTAGAGGAGCGGACAGAAAGCAAAGCGCTGCGGTAACTGTGTCCAGCTGTACTCGAGTATTTGTTCTGGTTACATTACTTATTATCAAAAACAGCAGCAGCTGATATCAGTGACTAGTCCAGCAGCAGTCAGCCCAGCAGAGCTCTCACCAACCACTAAAACATATTTACTCTTGCACAGAGCTCCTGTTCTAGCACGACACCGGCCTGAAAACCTTCAGAGATGAAAATGAAATGTGTCGACGCTGTAGTAAACAAGAGTTCGTTCATTCTCCGTCACAGGGTGGCAGCTCTGGGCCTGGCGGCGGGCGTCCTGCTGGTTCTGCTCCTCTTCTGTCTCTACCGGGTCCTCTGCCCGCGCAACTACGGCCAGAACGGCGTCGCCCACGGGCGCCGGCGCCGAGGGGACCTGCCCTGCGACGATTACGGCTACTCGCCACCCGTCAGCGAGATCTCGCCGCTGCTGCTGAGGGGCCACAGTATGGTGAGAACCCAGATCACTGAGAAAAGGGATTAGACCGGTCCGACTGGTTTGTAAGCGGAGACGTTGGCAGATTACCAGAAGCACAATGGAGAAAGAATGTGACTGAAATAACAAGAACCGTCCTGTGACACTTTGAGTGCATGTGTCTGTAACCAGCAGGTTGAATGAACGTTTCCGTCTTGCAGGACATCGAGTGTCTGGCCAGTGACGGCATGCTGCTGGCGAGCTGTTGCCTGGCAGGACAGATTCGGGTTTGGGACGCTCAGACCGGCGACTGTTTGACCGTCATCCCGAACCACGGGTGAGGACGTCGAATATAACGAAGAAAAATACGTTCTAAAGATTTATCTGAAGCATCAACAACGAGATTTCTCTTTATTACAGCCTCATTATTATATATTTATATATTAATTTTATTATCTTATATGTATTCTATCTTATTCAGTTTCTCACTTGCAGAGGTCGATGTTTGACAAACTTAAGTGGTAACAGATTCTGGAATATCTTTTCTCACTTGGCAAAAAACAGTCAAACTAAATCTTCTTTCTTTCTGGTGTCACGACATACAGACGTCTTTTTACGTGTCGGTGCTCTCTAGTGGCCAAACTCTGTCATGATGGATACTGTGTTTCCCCGTCAGGCGGTGCAGCAGCGGTGGCTGCTGGGAGCAGCGTGATGGCTGGGACGGCGTGGGCGGAGCCGCAGACTCGGACTGTTTAGGCTCGGAAGGTCGCGGCTCCTCCGTCGGCGCCGACGGTCTATCGGAGGAGGAGGGCGGCTACCCGCTGAGACGCCGCTCCGCTCCCGCCCGGCCGACTCTCTTCACCGACCAGCCCGATCTCACGCCGCTCATCGACACCAACTTCACCTCCCAGCCGCCCTCGCACCTCTCCACCCCGCCCAGGACGGGCTTTGACTTTGGCGGTCTGGTGGAGCGCGCCTACATGGAGCACGAGCCCCCCTCGACCTCCACCTACCCCTCTCCTTCCTCGGCCTCCTCCTCGCCGCCCTCGGGAGCTCAGCTCCAGAGAACGCCCAGCATGGGGGACGCCGCCGCATACTTAAACCAAGAGAGAGCGTCCGCGGCGGGGACGCAGGCGACGCCGGACTGGGAAAGCTCCGTGTGGGCCTTGGAGCTGAGAGGAAACCTGATCGTTGCTGGGAGGAGCAGCGGGAAACTGGAGGTGTGTCTGTGTGCATGCTTACATATTACATTACATCAGGTGTGCTTTACCACCAGTTATTGATGCGGCGCTCGTGTACGCATCAGTAAAGCTCAGCCTCTCTGTAATATCACGATCATACAACTGAAATTAAACATATCATCTAAATATATGAGACAGATCTCAGTTTTAACAGGAAGTCACTGGCTCCTAGTTAAAGATCTGAATCAGCTCCACACGTACAAACAGTAAAACGCCTCGCTGCCTCTGTCGTTGTGACCGATCCATCGGTTTCTCTGCAGCTGTGATAATTGATCATGATCAACATTTATCGATTTTTAAAGATATCAAAACATCCTAAATATCTTAGAAATGAACAAATAGTTTCATATGTACTCGTTTGGACCATCTGTAAGGTTACCATGGAGATGTCCGAATGTCTGGTTGACCAATCAGACTGCAAGGTTAGGACTGAGTCTGTTCACCTGTATAACTATTTAAATATCACAGGATTTAGTTTTTTTATCAGCAGTCTTTTTTTTTATTTAAAGATTTTCTGGTTTCCTCGTCAGTAAAATAAACTCGTGTTTGCTTCCAGCTGTGGGACGCAGTCGAAGGGTCGTTACGCTGCAGTAACGAAGACGGACTCTCCGGGATCACAGCGCTCGCCTTCCTCAACAACAGGTCACACACACACACACACACACACACACACACACACGAATTAGACACATGTCACAGTCTGCTGACCCGAGCTCACTCTCCTCATTTCTCTTCGTCCTCCAGAATCGTAGCGGCTCGGCTCAACGGGTCTCTGGACTTCTTCACTGTGGAGATCAACAAGCCTCTGTGTCTGCTGCAGTACAGAGGTGAGCCCGACGACGACCTGACGACGTCTTTCATTCGTCCAGCTCGTCTTAGTGTTTAAATTTAACTGCGTCGTCTCAACGGGAGGGAAAGTTTTCATCCACGTCACCTGTTGGTGGTTCTGTTCTGGTTCTGTTGACCCGTCTGATGCTGATGATACAACATCTGGACAGCAGCGATCAGTTTTAATGCTCGATGTGTTTAACTCGTTGAACTGATTCCTCTCTCTGTTTCATGTCAGTGTAAACTGAATATTACTGTATTTGTCGGACAAAATCACAAATTTCATAGACCAAATGATTTTTGTGTATAGTGAATAATCATAAACTGGAGCTGTAACCATGATTTAATCTGAAATGATCGATTCATTGAATTTGATTTTAATAACTTATTATAACTTTGATCCGTGTCTTAAATTATATCATGTTGAGTCCTTGAATTTGAGGAAATTGGGGGCCTGGAAAGTCCTTGAAAGTTCTTGAACTTGATGTTTAAGAAGACGTGAATTCTATAATTGTCATTTTTATATAAATCGTCCATCTCAGGCTGTTTGACTATTGAATATTTTTAACTTTTGGACTGCGAGGCTCGTTTCCTGACGAACGATGGTTGTAACATAAACCATTTTCCATGTGTTCCTCCTGCAGGAGCTCCCGGGCGAGGCAGCATGCCTCCCTCTCCCTGTTACAGCAGCGAGGACGTGATCAGCTGCCAGCTCACGCGCTCCGTTCAGTGCGCGCACCAGAAGCCCATCACGGTGCTGCGAGCGGCCGCCGGGAGGGTCGTCACCGGCAGCCAGGACCACACCGTCCGGGTAACGCACCGAATACGACGCGTCAGACTTGTGTCTGATGGTTTCTGACAGAAGAACCATCATCGATTTCGTCCGTGTAACAAACTAACTTCAGTCCTCCGTGTCCGTTTGTCAGATTTATCGTCTGGAGGACTCGTGCTGCCTCTTCACCCTGCAGGGTCACTCTGGAGGGATCACATCCATCTACATAGACCAGGTCAGTAACACGCCGTCCTCTTCTAATATTTCATCTCACAATAAAATAAAATCTAACTCTTTGCGTCTCCGCCTCCTCAGACGATGGTTCTGGCGAGTGGCGGGCAGGACGGCGCCATCTGCCTGTGGGACGTCCTGACAGGGAGCCGCGTCAGCCACGTTTACGGTCACCGAGGCGACGTCACCTCGCTGGTCTGCACCACCACCTGCGTCATCAGCTCGGGACTGGACGACCTCATCTGCGTCTGGGACCGCAGCACCGGGATCAAGCTGTACTCCATACAGCAGGTAACGACGATTTAAACGCACCAATCAGCAGCTAAAGATTCTCTGCATGTTCCTCACGCCTCTCTGCTCCTCGCAGGAAGTGGGCTGTGGCGCCAGCCTGGGCGTGATCTCCGAGTCTCTCCTGGTGACGGGGGGTCAGGGCTGCGTCTCCTTCTGGGACCTGAACTACGGCGACCTGCTGCAGACCGTCTACCTGGGCCAGAGCAGCGACGGGCAGGGCGTCCGGCAGCTGCTGGTGCTCGACAACGCCGCCATCGTCTGCGACTTCGGCAGCGAGCTCAGCCTCGTGTACGTGCCGTCTGTGCTGGAGAAACTCGACTGAGGAGACACAAACAATTCCTCTTCGTCGTTTTGATTCTCTCATTTTCCTTTTCGTGTGTTTCCGACACCCGGAGGAGGCGCGGCGCACGTACGAGGCTCTTTGTGTTTCTGTCAGATGTCTTAAGTCGCCTGGATGTAACGAGGAAACGGACTGACTGTGCAACCTGCTGCGTCTTATCGGAGGATGTTTCTCCGCTTTAAAGAGAATCCAGCCGTCACCGGTTTGTGCTTTGTTTTTTCTGTGCGCGTTTGTTTCGTGGCTCTGCCCTCAATGCTGCTGCTGCTGACACGGGTGGGGCTTCAACTGTGACCGCCCTCCACCCGCCCACAGAGAAAGATTTAAAAAAAAAAAAGTCTCCTTTTAATTTTTTAAGAAAATATTCCCGCTGCCTCGTTCGCTTCACGGCGAAGACGTGCAGCCATGTTGAGCTCGAGAGTGTGTGTGTGTGTGTGTGTGAATGGATCGAAACACTGCTGAGAACAAACATTGATTTGCTTGTGTGTGAAGTGTGTGTGTGCGGGAGAAGTGATGATTACTGTATAAAGTAAACCTGTTTTTATATGTATAAATATTATTTATTAGCGATACATTTTTAAATAACAGTTTGTTTATGAAAGGCTAATCCCGGCTCTTAAACTTAATGACGTACATGTACGATGGGGATTGTTTGTTTGGGTTACGTAACGGTTGTTGGAACGTTGAACTGGAAACACTGACGTGTTTGGATGGAGGTGGGGGCGGCTGTAGGTTCCTTTTTGTCCCAGCCTCGGGCGTCTGATCCTGGGTTACTGATGCTGTACGAGGGGGCCGCCGTCTGCGCTCCCTCCGCCTCCCCCACATGCTACACCTTCATCAGGCTACCTCCACTTCCAAACTGCTTGAATTTTGGATGAAAGAAGTCATTTTTTATATAAATTGTGCCCTTTAGAGATTTTTTTTTTTTTGGTTCTGTTTACTGTAACATCTCGTCGTCGTGTTGTTGGTGGAAAGTTCAGCAGTCGGTCTTGAACCTTCGACTCTTCTGCAGCGGTGAAAATGTGAAGAAAGGCCACAGACGCTGTCTCTGTTAGCTGATAATACAAAACAAATGCTCGTTTAGTTTAAACAGTTTCAACATTTCTACGAGCTTCATATTCTATACAAACTCCAAACGATGCCGATAAGCAGCAGGAGTCATCAGAAGTCACCGTGTATGAGGACGGAAAGTTTAAAGCTAAAAAAAAGTTTAACAAGAAAAAAAGTTTTCCTCAAAATTCTGACGTCTTTTTTTTAATTAAAGAAGAAAAAAGACTTTTAGAATCCAACTATTTAAAAAAAACTTTTCTTTTTAGAATTCTGAAAATATTTTTTGGAAGTTGGAATTTTGGGGGGAAAAAAGTCAGAATTTTGAAAAAATATATAACTTTCATTTCTTTAGAAAAGTCAGAATTCTAAGTTTAAAAATACTTTTTTTTTTAAATAATCAGACTTTTTTTATCGAAAAAAAAGACTGTTTTAGAATTCAGAAAAGTTTTCTTTAAAAAAAATCTGAAGTTTTCTTTAAAAAATTCTGAAATTTTTTTCTTAAAAAAAAAAGTTTGAATTTTGAAAAAAATCAGAATTTAAAAAAATACATAACTTTCATTTCTTTAGAAAAGTCTAAAAGTATTTTTCTTATTTTAGAAAAGTCGATTATAAAAGAAAAATCTTTTAAAAAGTCGAAATTTGCGACAAGTCTTTTTTCTTTAAAAAAGTGTTTTTCTTTAAAGTTTTTTAAAAATATTTTGACTCTTTTTGAATTCTGAAAAATATATATATTTTTTTACAGTTGGAATTTTGAGGGGAAAAAAAAGAAATCTTTAGAAAATTTTGAGAACGAATTAAACATTTGATCGACATGTGACCCTCTTCCGTTGCCGTTTCACTAATAATTTATATAATTTGCTCATCAAGTAAAGAGTCAGGACCTAAAATCTGTTAAATAGTTTATTTAATTCTCAAACTCTTCGGTATCTGAGTCATTAAAGTTGGAGACTTCACCTCTTCACTCGGCTCCAAGTCGTCCAGGTTTAAGACTCGTCTGTTTGACCGACACCAACAACTGACAGAATGTATTTTACTTTTCAAACCATCTGCCATCGACCATCTCGTGTAGCTGCATCCACTGAATGTGACTAATCTGTTAAAAAAAACAGCGACTCAATCCTCGAACAGTATGACATCGCAACACTAATTCAATGCACTACTAACCCTCTCTGACGCACGCGCTCACACACGTTAGGCACTTTTTGTGGACATCAGCTTACATTTAGGAAACGTGGACGTAACTAGACGTGCCGACGGAGTTCACGCCTGCAGCTCTGGTGAGCGTGCACGCTGCGGACGAGCAGGTTCGCGGCGACCGAGCTCCCAAATAGTTTACAACGCTCGGACTCCGTGTTTACGAGACGTCGCAGCGTAAAAACCTGCGAGCTGCTCGGCACTGTAACGTTTGTTTAGATGTTTTTGTGTAGCTAGTTTTTAGATTTTGTGTTTTTTACTTCTGTTTTCTAGCAATGTGAATCTGATTTGAAGCTGAAGTTCGACATTCTCTGGTGGAGTTTATTACAAAAACCTCTCCTAAGGTGTCAGACTGACGGATGGAGAGAGAGTTGGTGTGACAGCTTCTTTTTGAATGTTTTCGCTTCGTCGCGTTACAGACTCGGCCTTGTAACGAAACATTCAACGGAACGTCGTCAGTTAGAAAATACATTTTATTTCAGCGCTTGAGCTTCGAGCGTTTCATCTGGCTGTCGGTGCGTCGTCCTTTTAAAGCAGAAGAAGAACTTTGTGAGGTGAAAATCTGAAACATGCAGGTCTGCTCCTCATTGGCTGGCTACAATCTACACAGGCTGTAGTAATGGAGATAACTTATTTACTGTTTTGTAACACGAATAAAAAATGAAATTAAAAAAGCGCAAAACTTTTTACTAATTTTCAAATAAAGAGGCTTTGATACCATGAGAGTCGTGTGTCGTCTACTGGATTTATTTCATGTCTTTACAATGATGGTTAGTGAAAATTCTAATATTTTAAGGAAAACTGCAACTTATCTGAATTCTTTTTTCTGGGGGAAATTTTTTTTTTACTTTTTTCAGAAAATTTGTCAGGATTCTCAGAAAAAGAATTTAGAGTTTTGAGTATAAAAGTCAGATTTTTTTTAAGTAAATTGCTACTTTTTTCTTAAAAATTCTAACAACATTAACATTTATTTCATGTCTTTACCATGATGGTTAGTGAATGTTTGGAATATTCTAATTTTATTTGATATTTACAGTGTTGGGGTTGATGAGGTTTTTTTAGAATTCCGACTTTTCAAAAATAAGAGAATTCTCTGAAAAAGGTCGGAATTTTCCTTAAATATCAGAATATTTCAGATTTCAGAGTTTTTTACCAAAAATATGACTGGAAAATTGCAAAAAAAATATTTCAATGAAAAAAAGTTTAAAATTGCGACTTTTTCCTGAAGAATCTAATATTAAGTAAAATTGCAACTTATCTGAATTCTGACTTTTTTCTGGGGGAATTTTTTTTACTTTTTTCAGAAAATTTGTCAGAATTCTCAGAAAAAGAATTTAGAATTTTGAGTATAAAAGTCAGATTTTTTTTTTTTAAAGGAAAATTGGTACTTTTTTCCTAAAAATTCTAACAAAAAAATAAAATAATAATTGTCTAAATATTTGTGGGGAAAAAAGTTTTTTTGTTCTGACCTATTGCCCTTAAAATTCTGACTTTTAAAGAAATTTTTTTGTAACAGAATAAAATTTTTATAAAAACAGCACAAAACTTTTTTACTAACTTTCAAATAAAGAGAAAGTCGTTTGTCATCTACTGGATTTATTTCATGTCTTTACAATGATGATGATTAGTGAACGTTTGGAATATTCTAATTTTATTTGATATTTACAGTGTTACAGATGAAGAAGGAAAGAATCAACTTGTTAAGACGTGCTGATTTGTACGCTTCCGTTACCATGACAACTGATTGAGTTGACAATTAGGGGAGGTGGCGCGGGGTTTAAGCGTGTCCTTTAAGCTCCACCCGGCTCCTCCATGCATCCATCGTTCCAGTCTTTAGAATCATCTCACGCCGTCCCGGCGAGCTCTTGGCGGTGGCGTGTGAAAGTGGAGTGCATGCTTTTGTGATTTTTTTTAAAACCCAGATCCGGAAGTGCAGAACGTCCGTCCATCCATCACAGACGTAGAAAGGAGAACAAAGAGCGACTGAAGGAATGAAAGGAATACAGACGAGTGCATAGTGATCTGGTCCCAGAAGCCACCAGTAATGGAAATACACCTAACTAACAAATGTGAACCCCTACCGTCTGCCACCAGGCACGTCTTGGTAATCAACGCTGCTAAAAATGTGTCAGGATTCGCTGTTTTCCGTCTTAAAAGCAGGATTGGAAAGAGCTACAGGCCTTCGCTGTTGGCGTCTCAGTGCTTGTTGAGGCTCCACAGGGGGTCCAGGCTGCTGAGCGGGTCGTCGTCGCCGCCTTCCTCCCCTCGAGTCCCATGCAGCCCCTGACCCTCCGCAGGCTGCAGGAAGCTCTGCTTGGTTACCCGCTGCTTCCCCTTCCCGCCTCCCTCCATGGAGAAGGCCTCGGGCGTCAGCGAGGCCAGCAGCTCCAGAGACGAGGGAGCTGGAGGAGGCGGGCTGACACTGGACCCCGCCTCAGGGAGTGGCTGGTGGTTGGCTGCTGGTGGCGTGCAGGGGGAGACTGCATCCAAACCATTGGGGGGTGGTGGTGGCGGTGTGCAGTGGGTGGGGGAGGCGAGAGGTGGGCTAAAGGAGGAAGGGGGCTGGGGGTCCGTGGGGGGGCAGGGGTACTGGAGCACCTGGACGTCACCCAGCGAGGCGAGGTCGGGCAGGATGGCGCCAACCTGCTCCTCCAGGCCGAACGGAGCCTCCATGGCGGGGTCTGTGGCGCTGGGCGGGCGGATGCTGAGCTTGGCGATGGTGGCTTGGATGGAGCTGATGGGCATGTCACCACCGAGGACAAGATCCTGCTGGGACTCCTGTCTGGAGTAAGGCTGCAGAGAGAAAGACAGAAAGGGTGAGAAAAAAAACAGAGGAAAGAAAAAATACCTCGTCTGAGCAGAACTCGAAGATTTTCTTCCGGAGCGATCAGGCGAAAACAAAGACAAACTGAAAATAATTCAACTGACAAGCTACGATCTAAACGATCTGAACTACAGCAACAGACTCTACTCCCAGCACTGACGTATGTAACATCTGTTCAGAAGTTTCTATACACTGGCTGGTGGTCTAATAAAGCACTGTACATCTGTACCTTTTTATTTTCCATTAATTTTGTTTGTTTTTTGCTCATCTACAAAAATAAAAATCTGAATTAAAAAAGAAAAACGTGAACTTTTCCTTCTGTGAAAAATCAAAATGTTTGGCAGTTAAACGTCAAACCACGACAAAAATACAAAAAAAAGCAGAAATTTTTAAAAATCTGCTACATACAAATTTTTTTCCTCATAATGTTGTAAATGGATTATTTTAATCTTTTTGAATTTGGAAAATAATCAGCTGACGAATCGATCAAAAAAATCAGTTAGTTGCCGTATGATGATGAAAAACTGTCAAACACTGAGCGAGTTCATGATAAATACAGTATCGTGAGTGATAATCTGGTGTGCAGTGCATCGTGGGATGCATAACTGGAAACAGACTTCAAACCTTTGTGGCTGCAGGGTTGGTGTTCTTGCTGTAGGTGGCGGTAGTGATGCCGTGTCGCTGGAGAACCTGCTCGGCGTGCTTCAACACGGCCTCATAGCAGAACTTCAGGTGGAGCTGCAGAGAGAGAAGAATATTAATATGAAGGAGCAGGTTCTGTTTATGATGAACTTTATTCATGTGTCAGGATTTGTGTCCGACCTTCTCCTGCAGCATGTTCTTCCTCTGTTGTCTCATCTTCTTCACCAGCAGCGGGAGGTCCGGGATCCCGTTTCCTGCCTCCAGCTCCTGCAGTGCAGCGTACAGCAGACAGAAGGCGCCGGTCCGTCCCACACCCGAGCTGAGACAGTGAACACACCACGAGAAGTTAAAATGACTGTAGGTCAAGAATCAACAAGACCCCATGACACACACACTCACCTGCAGTGAACCACGACAGGTGTGTGTAAGGGCCTCTGGTGGAGGTAGTGTCCATGAACCTCCTGGATGAAGCGCAGCAGGTTGCTCTTACTGTCAGGAAGCCCCCTGATGAGAAACATGAAGACAGAGGCTCAAACATTTTTTAAATTAAACGTGTTTATATGTTTAATAAAAAAGAAATCGACTCACAGCTCCGGCCAGGACATGAACTGGAGATGGACAACGGTGCGTTTCAGGCTTTGGTCGCGGTACTGCAGGCTGATCATGCGCTCCACGTGCGTCGGTGCTGTCTTCTGCGTGGTTAGGCTGAGCGTGATTGGTCCCTGAGAGACCTGCTGGCCACGCTCCGTTGGGAAGTAGCGCACGACCTTTCCCTGGGAGACATCGAGAAGATGTTTAAAGAACACAACACGGCAACAACAGTACAGACGAGACGACATCTACATCCTCACAAAAATGTCTCTCGTGTCCTCTTGCTGCTCCACCTTAACTCTCTGTGAGTGAGCAAATTAAAGACTTTACCACAGTGGGGTATTACCGTACCTTTTCCAGCTCCTGCTCTGAAACCAACATGACCACCAGTGACACCTTCTGCTCGTACACCATCAGCCAGAAGTCTGCCGCTGTGCCGGTGAGCGGAGCCTGTGTGGCGATAAGGCGTGGGCAGTATGGCGACAAGTCTTCCACGTAGCTGGCGTTGATGTAGTCGTCTTTGCCCGACTGCAGCACCACGCGGTTGAGGTCATAGGGCATGACATCCTGGTGACGGTTCTTCATGGTGTAGCAGCGGGCAATGGCGATAGAGAGTTGTCGGGCGTCCCTCTCCTGTTGGTCTTGTAGTTCTTTCCAGCGTGCGTCCAGCACCGACAGGCCACCCTCGTTTTCTGAGGGGTGCTCCAAGGAGTCGACCTGGGATCTATAACGTTCCAGTTCACCGTGAAGACGGGCGACGCGCTCTGGAGCTTGGTATGGGTCACCTTGGATCACAAGGACTCCCTGGGAGCTCTTTTTTCGACGCTCCCCATCTTGTGGGTCAGCTTTGGTAGGTTGGAGGACATTAGTGGGGGCCTTGGTGCCTCCGGGTTGGCTCTCAGGACTCGAAGAGAGGAGGTCGTCTGTGCTTGAGTTCTGGCGCTGAAACAGCGACGTGGAGGGAGAGACGGCAGAGGGAGAGGGAAGAGTGGGTGGAGCTGTGCCTCCAGGGGTTGGGGTTGGTGTGGGTCTCTGCTGGGGGTTCAGACCCAAGGAAGTAGGACCTGGAGAGGGAGATGGGGAGGGGGAAGGCGATGGGGAAGGAGGGACAGTGTTGGGTGGTTGAGCCACTCCAGGAGAGGGCTGGATCATGTGTGGAGCAGGGGGAATGTGGGGACCATGTGGGCCCATGGCAGTGGGTTGCTGTGGGGCACTTTGAGGTACATTAGCTCCTGAAGCTGAAGGGTACATAGTAGAGGGCTGTAGATGGGTCATAGGAAGAGGAGCCTGAGGTTGTTGGGGAGCTGCGGGCTGTGGTGCCAGGGGCTGCTGAGGCATCATGGGAGCCCCACCAGGGTAGCACACTCCACCAGAATGAGGGGGCTGAGCCTGGGGTTGGCTGGGCATCCGGATGGGCTGCTGTGGCATGTTTGGGATAGGAGGCTGCCCGGGATGGGGGTGATGTTGTGGGGGTAGTGCATTAGGGGGCATCTGTGGCATAGGGCCCCTTTGGAGGTGGACCTGAGGACCAGGGACCATGTGAGGTTGTGAGACAGGAGGCATCTGTGGGTGCAGGCCTTGGTGAATGGGCTGGCTAGTGGGGGGCATATAGTTCTGTGAGACTGGGGGCATTGGCTGACTTGTAGGGGGGATTTGTGCTCTGGGGCCACCTGGTATCTGCATGTGTGGGTGGGGTGGAATCTGCTGCGTATTAGGGGGCATTGGCATTTGCTGCTGTGGTGGCAACATGTGTTGGTGAGAAAGTCCAGGGGGCATCTGTTGGTTGGGATGGGGCAGGTAGGGTTGAGATACTGGAGGTCCTGGCTGAGAAGTTGGGGGTATTTGCGGATGTCCAGTTTGAGGTGGCCTTGGCATGGAGCCTGGCATCATCTGAGGGTGCTGTTGGGGTACATAGCCCTGTGGGGGCTGGTAGCCTTGGGGTATGTGAGGCCGGGGCTGATAGCCATTTTGTTGATGTGGCTGCAGCTGACCTGGGAAGGCCTGCTGGTACTGGGGAGGAACACCTGGCTGAGGGGGCATATATCCACGTAGGGGGTAGCCTTGCTGGGTCTGGAGAGAAGGGTGAGGGCCAGGAATAGACCTTGGTCCAGGCTGGTATCCCTGAGGCAGTTGCCCAATGGGTTGAGGGTACTGCTGCGGCTGTTTATGTTGCTGTGGTTGGGGTACCGGAATTTGGGCTGGGCCATGAATGGGCATTCCTGGTTGGGGCATAAAGTGAGGGTAGGCCCCCATTTGTGGGGGTACAGTGTAGCCAGTTGAGGCTGCAGGTGGGACAGGGTGGTGTGGTGTAGGGGCGTAGCTGGGGATTGGGGCCTGGATGCTATCCACAGTGGTGGTTGAGGGCCGGACTTGGGCAGGGCCTACAGGTCCAGGTTGGGGGGCTTGAGGGGCTGGAAGATAACCTGACACAGCTGTCTGAGTTGGCAGTGGTGTAGGCATCTGTTTAGTCATCTGAGGAAGGGGCCCCCGTGGCATAGGTCCCTGTGGTGGTAGACCTCCAGACGTAGGAAACTGAGCTATCCGTGCCAGGAGCTCTGGAGGAGGCAGGTTGGCAGGGAAACGAGGAAGACCAGCAACTGGAGCACCATGCCAAGGCAGAGAGCTGCTGCCACCCAGGTTAGCACCAGGGGGGGCAAAAGCTTCAGGACCGGGCAGATGAGCTGCTGTGGTGGGGAAAGAATGAATGTCTGGGGGGAGGCTACGGAGTTCCTCAGGTAGGTCACCACCTAAGGCCAAAATGGCTGCACTAAGCTGGGCCAACTCTGGGTCCTCCAGGCTAGAGTCAACATCCGAAGCCTTTGGCTTCAAGGAGGGCTTAGCAGCTGTGGGCCGTGCTGGAGGCTTTTTCTGGGTCTCTCTGAGGAGGAGATGGACAACAAGAGAGGATAACATGAACATCAGGAATTTAAGATGAGATACTTTTATACGTTTATGGAAAGACCCGCTCATGTCTGTCTTACTTTTCCAGGGTGGGCTTCCTCTCCTCAGCCCTCGTCTGACACAAGGTCTTTGCTTTCTCCAGCAGACGCGACGCTTTGGTCTCCAGGTCTTCGTAGAACTCCTTCCCCTCTTGTGACTTCTTTATCAAGTCCTCATAGGCTTCATACGAGCCCACCAGTCCCTGAACGGTGCTGTTCCACTGCTGCTCAGTCTGGCTCAGGCCCTTACGTACCGAAGCGTACTGGACGTTGGCCTCAGTCAGTGCCTTCAGGATGTTCTCCTGAGCTGCCAGGTTTTGGTCAATATACACCTTGACTTGCTCGTACTTCTTCAGCTGCTCCTCAAATATACGCTGGAAGGACACGGGTTAGTTAGAGGTCATACAATGCAATGAAATAATTAAACTGCTGAGTTCAGAAGAGATTCTTCTGCAGTTACACACCTTCATGTCGGCCCTCTCGGTGGTGACGAGGGTGGAGGTGATGTCGTCCTGCTGGATCAGGTCACGGAGCTGCTTTTCCAAAGAGCTTCTCTGTTCCCTCATTTCCTGCACCTTCCCAAGGATTCGCTTCATACACTGCAGCCCTGCTACTTCCTCTGCATTCGTACACACATTCATAATTTATAAGAATTCAGGTGAGTGATCAGGTTATTGCTGCTTCCTCGCCTTCCTCATCAAGGATTGCTTGTCTCTTTAAATATTCATTCAATAAATATTTACCTTCGCTGAGCTGGGGTCGAGGCAGAGCATCTTTCAGACTTTCCAGAGGCCCCCCCAACAGACGGAGGTTGCTGATATGCAGGTTCATGGCCCGGTGGAGCTCCGTGTTGGTAAAACTGGCCTTCTCATGGGCCTCCATGTACTTCTCCAGGTCCCTGCGGATCTCAGCCAGAGCGTGGGCCTGAGCTGCTGGGTGCACCTCGCCTACAGTGGGTCCACCAACCTCTTGGAGGGCTCGCTCGCCGGCCTCGTCCAACTCTAGAACGTCTCTGATTTCCTTTAGTGAAGACTCCACGTCGGTGAAGACACCCGAGAGCCCTGCAGGAGCAAGAATTCATGTGACAGGCATTATTTAAACAAGTATAGTCATCATAGGGGGAAAAAAAGGTGTTGCCACTCACCCTGCATGGACTGGATGAGGCTCTTGACGGTGTCTGGTCGGACACTGAGAGCAGCACACTTCTCCATTAGGACCGGGGGGATGTGGCTGTACATGTCGAGGTTGTCCACCGACTCAGGCTCCAAGCCCAGAGAGTCCATGAACTGCCTGCAGAAAGAAACGAGACCAGTCCGCTCATAAGTTACTGATCAAAAACATCTCAAGCTCACTTTCTTGCCCACACACACTCATATACTCACTCTAGCGTCTCATTCTTGCTCTCAATCTTGACCATGACGTCCCTCAGCAGCTTGGCCTTCTCCTCACTGCAGAAGAAACAAACCTTTATTTATGACAAGTCACGTTACTCTAACATGAACGATGAAGGTGCATACCTGTACAGTGAGGAGGCTTCGTGGGCAGCCATTGGTACCAACTTGGCAAACAGGTCTGGTCCGGTAACACTGGGGTCTGTGGGGTTGACTGGAAGAGCTTTGACCAGCGGGGCACCTAGGAAGGCACAGAGCAGCTGGATTTACACACAGATTGACAGATGGTGAGTCAAAATCAAAAGAGACAGCTGGTTTGTCCTTAAAACACTCTAAGGATAATTTAAATTATTTTATGTGTCACTGATTTTGGATGTGGAGGCATCCCTATAATCAGAAAAAGCATTTTTTTTTAAATTAAAATGCCAAAAATTGAGTAGCTTGTTGAGTGTGAGTATTTGCTGGTTTTCTTAACCAACTATTATGTTTTTGGAGGAATTTTGACTAATACTAATATTCTGAATATGTGAGCTTGGGCTTTGGGATAATTTGTCACCTTTTTCAGTCATTTTATAGACCAAAATCAATAACCTATTAAAGATCCTTTGACTCAGGCACCTTCCTCCGAGACAAAGCTTTGAAATGGCATGTATGATCTCAAAGTAACACACTAATCTGAGCTTTGACAATGTGACTTAACTGTGGCTGCAATTACTTGGAAAACAATGTAGCTGCAACTAAAGACCGAGCAGGTCCAACAGGATGTCACTGTTAAAACTTGCACACCCAGTTAAAGACTGTGAAACACACACACACAACATGCTCTTCATATCACACATGCAAAGACAGTACATCTATAAATCTATATGCAAACACAGCTTTGATAAACGCACTGAAGCTTCTTCCTGTTACCTTTGACTGAGGCCAGAGTCTCCAGAGAAGGAACCGTCTCGTGGTAGATGAAGTCGTTGTCCTTCTTAGCTGAATTAAACCTGCAGATGAAAGTTTAATAAAGAATTTTACACATTTCCCACAAAGTTCGATCAAAAGTCAGACATCCACCAGGAAGACGTGTTGCTCACTTTCCCCCGATAACATCCATGGTGAACCTCAAGGCCTCTTGCACGCTGTCAGGTTGACCCTGGTTTTACCAAGACAAGACGAAGGAGAGTTTTAGTTTTGTGAAACAATAGAAACACACACACACAGAAAAATAATCTCATCATGTGTCTACCTTGGCCAGCTTGATGGCTTCACTGAGTTTGTCCAAGGAGCTCTGTAGGTACGCCAGCTGGAAACGGAAACACAACGTTTAAGTAAGCAACAGACAGAAATCTGAGTAAGACAGAGAAAAGATGAAATATTTTAAGATTTCAGACATTTAGCAAAAAGAGAAGCAGCTTATGAGTTTACAATTAGTTTCTCCAATGAACAAGGGTTGGAGAAACTAAATGTTTTCAGGTTAGGGTGATACGATATCTGCATGACGATGGATGAATCCACCCCATCGTACTTTTTTTAGTCGACATCCAGACTTGATTTCATTGTTTTTAAATAAAAGTATCAATTAATTGTTCAAAATTCAGAATCAGATGTTAAAGAAACTGTTGATCCTGTGTCGTACCCTCTCTCCATACTTCTGCTGCTCCTCGGCCTGTTTCCCCATGTGAAGCTGTCAAAAGAAGAAAAACACCAATGAACTGAGTAATCAAATGCCAACACACAGACATGTTCGTACACGCACTCAATTAATTAAACACACACACACACACACACACACACACTCCTGTCAGACTCACATGTGCAATAGCAGCAAAGTAGTAGATCTTCATCTGGACCAGTTTCTTCCAGTCTTTCTGAATCTTTCCCAGCATGGACGCCGTCTCCGAGTTCTCCAGAGCCCTGCAGGCCTCCTTGTAGTAATCCACCACCTGCAGCACCACAGCCAGTTATTAAGCTCTAATGTTTTAATTACTGACTGATTAAATATAATTAATATTTTAGCAGCGAGTAGTCGACCTGAGCGCTGATGCGAGCCACAAGAAAACTCTTCCTGTTGTCCAACATGGACTTCTCCAGAAGACACTCCTGAGCCTGACCCTGCGAGGCAGACACAAGTCCATGAGACATCGGTGTGTGTGTGTGTGTGTGTGTGTGTGTGTGTGTTTGGCATGTGTGTAACCTACCAGCATAAGGTTGATGTTCAGGTTGAGGATCTGGTGGCTCATGTCCACGCTGAAGTTGTGGCTAAAATGGTCTCTCAGGTAGGAGAACGCCCCCGACGAGCACTGGAAGTGTGTGCACGACACCTTCATGCCCTGAAGCAGAGCGGGGAGAGAGTCAGTGTGTGTGTGCGTGCATGCTTATGTTTGGTGTGTGTGTGTGTGTGTGCATTACCTCCTCAGATACCCTGTTATCCATAGCTCCCAACATGGAGTGCAAAGCTCCTGCAGAGAAAGAACGACCTGTCAGTTTTTTAGTTTCTGCTTTTCACATTCAGGCGGCGGCGTCCAGCTTGGCACGCACGTCAGCTATGATCTGTATTTCCTTTAAACGTTGCCTCAGCGCATTCTTCTCGCCTGACTCTCAGCTGAGAGAAACGCTGACGTGTTCCAGCTTCTCAGAGGTCACAACTGAATTATTTTCCTCGTCTTCTATCAGAGTGAATTGAACACGTTGTGGTGGGAAGATTTTTATTATCGTCTAAGGTTTTATCCAGAAGGTTTCAGCTTGACTGACTCCAAATATAATTACAGACGTGTTTCAATTTAAAAAAGAAAATATATCTATGCTACAAAAATCTGATAATAATTTACCAAATTACTAGAGGACACCGCTTTGTTTCTGTCTTCCTCACTGTGTTTGTTTGTAGTTAGGACCTTCTATTGCAGCGGCACCTCCCTGACGCTCCAATCGGAGGGAGCCAGTCCAATGACTCACTGTGATTTGATCCATCATGGCGGCTTGTGATTGTGTAATATCAGAAACGTCTCCGTGTGACTGAACTCACCCAGGTTGTACAGGATGCAGGCCTGCTCGTAGCTGATGTCGTCGTGGGTGACGGTTTTCCCAGAGAAAATCTCAGTCCTGCACAGAAACAACAAGAAAAGTTCAGACTTCACACACAGACACACGTTTATTTGACATGATTGGTGAACAATGACATTTATGAGGATTTGAAAAATGATACAGCAACAACATGACACATGAAACATGAGCTACAAAAGCAGAAACTAAAAATGACAGAGGTGTTCCTGTTATTTTGTGAAGATTCAGCTAAGGCTAAAAGTAGCTTCAGACCTCAAGTGTGTGTGTGTGTGTGTGTGTGTGTGTGTGTGTGTGTCATTACCATGAGATGGGCACAGCGGCCTCCTGGCCTGTTCCCATGGGGACTCGGCTCTGGAGGTAATGCAGCTGGCCGAAGTACTTCCTCAGCGTGCTGCATCCCTCGAAATCCCTCGTCACGTTCACCGCACTCTGTGACACGCGCACACACACACACACACAGACACACACACAAACACACAGTAAATCTCAGTGTTTAATCAGCTGTTTTGTTTTTGTTTTAAATCACAGCTTCTGCAAACACGCCGTGACGTCACTTAGCTGTACGTCGGATAATCTGCCTGGGGTCAGATCAGGACGCAAAGCAGAGAACATCAGCACTCAGCACTTCACTGCATCCAGCTGCCAGTAGAACCTCCCCCAGGAAACAAACGCACACACACACACACACACACACATATATATATATTTGTTGTGCAGCACTGGATTCACCTTAATTGTGTGTGTTGATAGGGAGGCAGCTCAGTGTGTGTGTGGGTCTAAATGTCAGAGCTCTTAAAGAAGCTTTTTATATTCGGTCATACAAAGATATGAAGTGATCCTGGAGCCTCTTCATGTGTTTGTTGTGTTAAAGGGTCAGTTCGGATTCAGACTGTTGTATCAGTGTGTTAACTTGAGCACGCAGCAGGTGACAGAGAGGAGTCCCAGCACTGAAGCGAAGTGATGCATCAGTTTAAAGGTCCGCTGTATTTTTTCACCATCAGACAAGAAACTGAAGCTTTGGATCGCTCCAGACAGAAACATCAGACCTCCCAGAACACGAGACAGCCTCAGTCCACAGATAACAACATTTGTTTGGATCTAAACTAACCTATTAAAACACAATAACACAAATAAACTTATAACTCGAGGCAGACGTGGGCGAACAGCTTTCATGTTCCGCGAAGTCTGGTGGCCTTGAACACAGCACACTTAGACTGACTCTGATGTTTTTAGGTGGTTCAAATATGTTTTTCTGCTGCCTCCGTGCACAGCCGTGCACTGCTCAGCCTCCGTACAATCCCACTTCAATACATCCAACTTTAAATCTAAATCAACAGGCGTCCTCGTGCTGCTGAGCCTGGAGATGTTTCACACAGTACCAACCTGCCGCAGCGTCTCCAGTTTCTTCAGCTGTTCGTTGTAGTTGTCCGGATTCTCTCCATAATTCTTCAGGATGAACTAAAGGAAGAAGAAACAGAGAGAACAGGTCCATAAATCAGAAAAACTTTTTCAAAACATCCACTTTAACTTCCTGCAGCTCCCATCAGGCTTTGCCAAGACTTCCTCAGCCACTGTAATAAGTGGCAACCTACTTAACATCAGGTCAGGAGGCAGACAACACTTGCAGACACACTCTTCTGTTCTTTTTCTAATGCTGCTGCTTCTGCCTGTAATGAAATCATCGCGGGTGGATGAAAGAAAGAAAGACGGTCACAGGACTTCTAGAAAGACGTACGATGACACAGCAGCAAGACAGGCAGGCATTGTCCCGTCCTCTGTCCTCATACCAGGTAAACAGATGAAAACATGGATTATTTATTTAAGATCCAGCGTTTAAAAAACAAGAAAATCTACCAGCAGTGTTCAGTAATAACTGTGATATTAAAGGTCAAGGAGTCACTCAGATATTTACACTCTGTAACTCTCAGGCCTCATCTTTCACACAGTGTTTCTCTTCATGACTGGTACAAAATTAGGATTTATACCGGGGTTCACTTGTGTACACTTTGGACTGTGACTGTGAGGATGGCAGGGAGAGATAATTACAAATCAGTAGTTCAAGGACAGGAGAGACAAAGATGTGAGAGACAGACCTGAGAAGTGTCATTTTGGACAAGAAACACGATGTTCATTACTGAGCAGAAAACCAGAAAAGGAAATTATCAGTGAGGAGGTGTCAGAGACAGCCCATTTTAAGAAAACTGTATAAGAACCAACAGTTAGAGCTCCTCAAGGAGCCTTTTCTCTGTAACCCGTTTTGTGTGTTGCACTGTTAAGCGCTCCTTCTTGTACAAGAATAATAAATTCAACTTTGATACTTTAAATCCGGTCCTCTTTATTCAAGGGTTCTTCTTGAAAAAATTCCCATAACAATGACTGTTGGTGTTGGTGTGGTAAGTGTATTGCGAATAATGACATTAACACACGAGGGCAAAGGTCTGGTATTTTATCTGCATCAGGAAGGTGCTAGCTGGAAAAAGGACGAGATGTGAGCCGCAGAGTGTCACGATGGGCTGAAATTCAACAGTTCACCTGTGAGAAATATTTGAATATCACACTTCCGGACCTGACCTGACACAAACAAACAAACAAACCTGTAACTGTTACGATACTTTTTCTAAGAAATAACTCTTGAATAAGGAGGACTGGATTTAATAGTATCAAAGTTTAAGTTGAATTTATTATTCTTGTACAAGAAGGAGCGTTTAACAGCGCATCAAACAAAAGGGGTTACAGAGAAAAGGCTCCTCGAGGAGCTCTAACTGTTGGTTCTTATATATTTTTCATGTTTCTTGTCCAAAATGACACTTCCCTAACCTGTCTCTCTTGTCCTTAAACTATTTTTTAATCGTCTCTGCCTGCCAGCCTCAGTAAACACATGCCAGATAAGGGAAGTGGGTGAGATATGCAAAAGATAGAAAACACACAACACACTCTCTATAACATCTGCACCCCAGTATACTCCTAATTTTTAAAACAGTAACCTAAAGTTTCCTGTCCTCTGAAGAAGATCTAGAAACAAACCTGTAACTGTTACGGGTATTTTTTAAAGAAAAACTCTTGAATAAGGAAGACTGGATTCAAAGTATCAAAGTTTAAGTTGAATTTATTATTCTTGTACAAGAAGGAGCGTTTAATAGTTCAACACACAAAAGGGGGTTACAGAGAAAAGGCTCCTCGAGGAGCTCTAACTGTTGGTTCTTATACATTTTTTATGTTTCTTTTCCAAAATGACACTTTCCCTAACCTGTCTCTCTTGTCCTTAAACTATTTTTTAATCGTCTCTGCCTGCCAGCCTCAGTAAACACATGTCAGATAAGGGAAGTGGGCGAGATATGCAAAAGAAAGAAAACACACAACACACTCTCTATAAGAGTTAAAACATCTGCACCCCAGTATACTCCTAATTTTTATAACAGTAACCTAAAGTTTCCTGTCCTCTGAAGAAGATCTACAAACAAACCTGTAACTGTTACAGGTATTTTTAAAAAAGAACTCTTGAATAAGGAGGACTGGATTCAAAAGTATCAAAGTTTAAGCTGAATTTATTATTCTTGTACAAGAAGGAGCGTTTAACGGTGCAACACATGAAAGGGGTTACAGAGAAAAGGCTCCTCGAGGAGCTCTAACTGTTGGTTCTTATACATTTTTCTTAAAATGGGCTGTCTCGGACACCTCCCTCACTGATAATTTCCTATTTTCCGCTCAGTAATAAACATTATGTTGTCCAACATGACACTTCCCTAACCTGTCTCTCTTGTCCTTAAACTATTTTTTAATGGTCTCTCCCTGCCAGCATGAGTAAACACAGGCCAGTCCTCTGAAGAAGACATGAAGACTGAAAACATGTCCAACATGTGACATGTCCATGGACAGTTTGATGAGTGCACTGCTGTCGGTTTGTGTTGTGGCTCTTACATCAGTGTTGCAGTCACAGGTGCATGTGACAGTGAGATCACTGTGTCTGTTATGTCTGCCTGACTCTAGGGCCTTGAGGAGCTCCAGGCTCCAGGCTCCGTGTCTCTAACCCTGTGTGTGTTTATAATGAGTCAGCCGCTTCATTAAAGAATACTTATCAACTCGGAGCTGAGCTGTTAGCTCCTGGTTAGCTGGCATGAGGCTAACGTTAGCCAACAATAGGCGGTGGTCAGTTAGCTTCTGGAAGATTCCCCGGACACACAGCGGCAGCTAGCCGACACTGTGAGCGGCGGACGGCTTCCTAATCCCCCGTGCGTGTGTGTGTGTGTGGCTGACTTTCGACCTCCGCCCTGTTGCTCCCCCCTCCTCCTCAGCTCACACCCAGCCCAGCTCACCTGTCTGACGGCCGGACTGAACTGGAACTCCCCAGCCTCTTTCAGATCCAGCCAGATCATCGGCATCCGGGGGACCGCCTCCATCGCGGCCGGCCGGCTGTGTTCACAGCGGGGGCTGCTCTGTCAGGCCGTCACGGTGTCAGACTAACGGAGGCCGGCGGTGGTTCGTGTGGACGGTAAAAACCAAACGAGCTTTTCCTCCAAACAACCGAGTCATGGAGCCATTACACTGCTACCGGAAGCTGGGAGGACACGTGACGCAGGGATCACAATACGTGCCGCGTGGGATTGTGGGAAATGTAGTAGTCAGTGAGTTTCACCTGGATAGATAGATAGATAGATAGATAGATAGATAGATAGATAGATAGATAGATAGATAGATAGATAGATAGATAGATAGATAGATAGATAGATAGATAGATAGATAGATAGATAGATAGATGTTAACCTGTGCTAAACATCTATAAAAAAAATTTTGAGAAAAAAATGAAAGTGAGTGTAGAAATAAAAATGAGCATGGAGGGACAGCTTTGTGTGTTGTACAGTCTGATGTTCAGGGGGACCAAAGAGTTCTTCAGTCTGTTTGTGGAGCAGCACTGAGACAGCAGTCTGCCACTGAACACACTCCTCTGCCTGATGAAGGTGTTGTGCAGAGGGTGGTGGGCGTTGTCCAGTTTATTTACATTGACATGGATTTTTTATTTATTTCTTTACAGAATGGATGCAGCCTGTTATGAACTCAGTTAGCCATGTTTTCAGGTGACTTCACTTCACCAGACTGTATTATGTGTTGGCTTATTAATAAATTATATAAGCAATTTGACAATACCCATATTTATGGCCTAAACAATAATCAATACACTGTTAGAGGTCCAGATTTTAAATAGTCACACCAATACGTTGCTCATTAAAATGATATATACCTTATGCTTTTATTTTGTTATTGTTTTGTCAGATAAATACTGTTTATGTTGTGATTTGTTTTTATTTTTGTGAAAGCCGAAGTCAATAACACATGTTTGGTGTTTCAGTTGTTCCATTGTTGATTGAATCAGGAGAATTATGTTAAATTATTCATCTGGCTTTCAAGAACCCACATTTGAATAAAAGTATTGTGAACAACTCTTCAGAATCAGGTTAGCTATAAACAACAAAGCTAAAACCGGATTATACCTTCAAAATAAAAGCGCCAAATTATCAGTAATCTATCTGTCTATCTTATTTTGAAAGGCTCAACCGGAAACCCTCTCGGTTTAACCGCCTTCGCTTCATACTTTGTCATCATCGCCGCCATTTTTGATCCTCAAATAATAATAATAAAACAACAAATGATAATTTTTTTTGTTTTCGGGAACAAGTTACGAAAGTTTAACAACCGACTAACGTCCACGAGACACCTGCGTAATTAATATAAACCGTGGTGACGTCGTGGTTCTGAGGCAAGTATCTTTAAAACTGATTCATTAACATGAGTACATTATTTCAAACCGTCACTCAGACTTTAACCCGGGTTAACGGTCCGATAAACACGGGTAGAAGCAGACTAACGTCAGTTCAGAGGTAACTCGCGGTTATAAACGTCTGTGTAGTCTGTTATTCAGCAGGTAGCGCGTCCACCGATCCGATGATCGGCGGTTCGATCCCCGGCTCCTCCAGCCCACACGTCGGTGATACCGAGCCCCAAACTGGATAAAAGCGTATTATTATTAAATATACACGTAAAGCCTGAGGTATTATTTATTATTTATTAATAAATATCGGGGCTGACTGTCCTCTTCTCCCCCGGGCTGCTCTCTGTCCACCGGCGGATGTGGAAGTAGCTCCTTGTCTCCTTCCACCGGAACAAAGCGAACTTAACGTGATGTCAAACTATACTTTATATTTTTAAATTCATCCTCCATACATATCGTTTCAGCATTTTATAGATTCGTATTATTGTTATTATTATTATAGCGTGTCTGCCTTATAACGATAAGCCATGTCGAGCTTTTGTGTCTGTGTCCACAAATGATGGATTTTATATATTATTATTAATATTTTAAACCTGTTATAACTCTATAAATCTGTTAGAACTCTATAAACCTGTTATAACTCTATAAACCTGTTATAACTCTATAAACCTGTTATAACTCTATAAATCTGTTATAACTCTATAAACTTCTATAAACCTGCCATAACTCTAAAAACCTGTTATAACTCTATAAACTTCTATAAACCTGCCATAACTCTAAAAATCTGTTATAACTCTATAAACCTCTATAAACCTGTTATAACTCTATAAACCTGTTATAACTCTATAAATCTGTTATAATTCTATAAACCTCTATAAACCTGTTATAACTCTATAAACCTGTTATAACTCTATAAATCTGTTATAACTCTATAAACCTCTATAAACCTGTTATAACTCTATAAACTTCTATAAACCTGTTATAACTCTATAAACCTGTTATAACTCTATAAACCTCTATAAACCTGTTATAACTCTATAAACCTGTTATAACTCTATAAATCTGTTATAACTCTATAAACCTGTTATAACTCTATAAACCTCTATAAACCTGTTATAACTCTATAAACCTGTTATAACTCTATAAATCTGTTATAACTCTATAAACCTGTTATAACTCTATAAACCTGTTATAACTCTATAAATCTGTTATAACTCTATAAATCTGTTATAACTCTATAAACCTCTATAAACCTGTTATAACTCTATTATAGAGTTATAACAGATTTATAGAGTCTCTATAAATCTGTTATAACTCTATAAACCTCTATAAACCTGCCATAACTCTAAATATCTATATATATATATATATATCTATATCTATGTATATATATAAAATATTTCACTTAATTAACACATAAAACAGCTAAGTAGATATTTTAAAAGTTATGACGATCTTGAACACATCACTAAAAATAATGTAATATATGAATAATAATGTGACACTTTTGTCTATAATCATATACTTGAAATACATTTTATCTGTTAATTAACTAAACTAACTTCTAAAACATGTAAAAGAAAAGAATATTTGTGACGACGGCCAAAGGTAACAAGTGAACGCAAAGGAGCAAAATCTCAACATTTAGAGAAATTAAACCACAGGATGGATCTCTGTGGATAGGCCTCGCAGTCAGCTGGACTGACATCAGTTTGGTTTGTTCAGCCCCAAAAAATCCTCAGACAGAAATCAGGAGATCACACTCTGGGTCAAAAGAAGAACAAAAAACACTAAGATGATGTTATTTAGTTATAAAGGAATAAAACAGTAAATCAGGTCTGCAGCTAATAAGTATTTTAATTATAGATTGATCTGTTGATTATACAGTTAATTGTTTAGTTTATAAAATGTTAGATCATGGTCCGAGCTCAGATTCTTTTCCTCATAAAACTGAGAACTTGTATTAAAATACTGTGTTATGATTTCACACTCGTGTGTCTGTCGTGTCTCATCACGGTGTCTGTCCTGCCTCCTGCAGATGTCGCTGGTGTATCTCGGGCAGCAGCTGCTGGAGGCGGCACGCAGCGGGCAGGACGATGATGTCAAAGCTCTGATGGCCAATGGAGCTCCGTTCACCACGGACTGGGTGAGGCTGGTGTGGGTTAATTATGGAATAATCTTCAAACTGATCCGTAATGAGATGAGTGTGAATGCTCATCTTCTGCAGAGGAAACAGAGATTGTCGGCTCTTGTTGTCGTGTTGTCGTGTTTTGGGGCGTGAGGCCTCAATCGAGCTCAGAAGACAAGAAGAAGTGAGAGCAGACACTCGGAGACTTTACTGTAATCAGTCTGCCGGAAAACATAAAAGATTTTCAGTTTGTGGCAACAAAAGCATCAAATCTTCAAAAGTGAGAGGCTGAAAAATGAATGAAATGATTAATAATTCATTGATTATCAACTATAACTTCATATTCCGGCTGTCAGGCACAGCGTCTGTGTATAATCATTAGACTCATTACAGTAAATCAATCAATTCGATTTCTTTAAAAACATAAAAGCCTCCACGGGCGCTTCCTTTTACTCTTATTATCATATCTATATATAACATTCATTTATAATTCACTGCTTGCAGGCTCTGTGTACACCACTAATGCAGCTTTATCTGTAATTCTGTATTATTCCTCCACCTGAATGTGCTCGGATAAAAACAGATCGACTGTTTGAATTTTTAAACGAGGACAACATCGTTTATATGCATGAATTCAAAATGAAGCATTGATGAAGTGAAGGAGATTTGTCGCCTTAGTGAAGCTCGGCTTGCGTGTACGTGACAAGATGATCGTTCGGATTTCTTTCGACTCGCAGGGTGGATCAGCCGTCCTGTGCGTGATGCAGAGGGGAAGACAAACTCCATCAGTCGTAGTTACACCCAAAAAGTTTGCGATAAATCTGACATGTACGGAGCACCGCATCAGAGCCAGTGGCGCTCCCTCACTCTCATTCACTGTCTGTGTCTCTTAACCTCTGCTTGCTCTCGCTCTCTCAAACCATCATCAGACTTCGGTCCATGAATCCACCTGGATGGTCTCAGTTTCAGAGACTGTGGAGGTTTGACCGGTCTGAGTCATTGAACGTCTCAGGCGCAGGTCGACCTGTGTTTCCGCGGCAGCGCCTGGTCCTGTCTGAATGCTCCCTTAGAGCCGATCCAGAGATGCAGATGTGGACGTGCTTCAGCCATTCGTTTCATTACTTTTCAAATTAATGTGTGGAGCTTTGTGTAGTCAGTCAAGTCAAGTTACTCAGATGGCATCAGCTGAGTTATCCAGGCTCTAAAAGAAAGACCGCAGAGCTGCATTATGCAAAGTGAGCGTCACTCATACAAAGGACCAAATGTCAGGAGATCTAAACCTATCACTCTGTTTCTGTCCCTTAACTCTGCTGGAGTGAAATACTAAACCACTGAACTTCTCTTTCAAAGCTCTTCAGAGAAATGAGTGTGGAAGTCAGAGATCTGAGCTTTTCCCAAACCTTCATGTTTAGATAAAGACCGTCTCATCACCTCTCCGTCTCTCTTTTCCTCCAGCTGGGCTCATCGCCGCTGCATCTCGCCTCCCAGCACGGCCACTGCTCCACCGCCGAGGTGCTGCTGCGCGCCGGCGTCAGCAGGGACGCCCGGACCAAGGTGGACAAGACGCCTCTTCACATGGCCGCCGCAGAGGGTCACTCCATCATGGTGGAGCTGTTGGTGCGGGTGAGGAGAGACAACATACAACTGGATGAGCTACTGTTTGTGGATGATTGTGCACACTCCACCTCACCGTCTTTACCTTTCAGACATGCCTAGTCACAGACACTCGTCTCATCACCTCTCCCTCTATTTTCTGTCTTTTGTTTTTCTTCTCTGTCCACCGGGGGGTGCCGTGCGTCTGTGCAGAACGGCGCCGACATCAACGCCAAAGACATGCTGAAGATGACGGCGCTGCACTGGGCGGCTCAGCACGGCCACAGGGAGGTGGCCGAGCTCCTGCTGAGGTACGGAGCGGACGTCCACTGCCTCAGCAAGTTCGACAAGACGCCCTTCGACATCGCCACGGATACCAGCAACACTGAGCTGATGATACTGCTACAGGTGGACGGATGGAGGGTGGGGATGGGGACAGACTGGGAGAGGGAGACACACACACTCAAAAGACAGACAGATGAAGAAGATGATGATGATGAGGAGGGGAAAGAAAAGTGAGGCGTGCAGGGAGGAGGACAGAGAAAGCAAAGTCAGATCATCTCTGGCGTCTTCTCAAACACCAAACACTCTGATGCAAGGTTACAAAACAAGATAACCACGTTTGAAAATGACCCAGCACAATTCAGCCAGCGCAGGTAAAAATGAAGACGGGGTGGACGGAGGAGGAGGAGGAGGAGGGACGGCGACAGAGATGGACAGATAGATGAAGGCGAGGAAGACAAGGAGACATAGATGGATGAATGAGGGGCTTGTGGGAGGGAGGGGGAGAAAGATGGACAGAGATTAGAGAGGGGGGAGAGAAAAAAGAGGGGAGAGGAAGAGAGACGGGGGAGATTAACCAAGAGACGGAAAGGAGGAGGAGAAAAGTAAAACAGAGAGAAGAGGCTGCAGGCATGTTTGCAACAGTTCCCCCGTGGTTTCAAAAAACACGTTTGATGTCTTCTAAGTGCGACCAGCGAAAAAGCTCCAGGCGTTGCTATGGTTTCAGTGGCCGTGCGAGCCTGTCTCTGTCAGACAGCCATGTTGTTGTTACCGTAACGCCCGCGCTCAGACACCATTTCACACAAGATGGGATTAAAGCAACCAACAGGAAGCACCTAATAACTCACACAACGGGAACGGTGGTTGAGGGATTATGTTGAAATTAGCTGACACAGTGTTTGGCCCGCATGAACTCCTACAACAGGCCTTATATAACAGTGTGTGTGTGTGTGTGTGTGTGTGTGTGTGTGTGTGTGGGGGCCTTCAGGTGGAACGTAGGAGGTTTCAGTTAGCGTTAGGTAACTCCCGTCCTCGGTCATGACTCTTCAACTAGCCGGGATACAGATAGCAGGGCCTCGAGCGAAAGCAGCAGGATGTGCACACACACCTCTTGGACAAAAGTGGTAAAACAGGCATTCCTGGTCTCTGCGCGCAAATCGTTTCCTTCAAATCCATCCGAGTGAATCGTGCCAAAAATCACGTGAGAAGGATGACGCAACTGAGCGAGCAAATAGGAACCTGCGCATGCAAATCATGTTGTGCAGCTTTGCAGATCTGAAGTTACAAGTGCAAATTCGAAGATGCGCTTTCACAAGTTGTGAAATATGCTTGCAGTTTGCTTTTTGCAGATGTGTGGCTCTGAAGTTACACTTACAAACTCTGAGATGCGCGTTCACAAGTTGCGAGATGCGCATTCACAAGTTGCGAATTACGGGTTTTACAAGTGCAAATCATAGTCTGCTCTTCTTCAGATATATGGCACTAATCTAACTTCATATAGTTTTAAACCGTATCGTTTCGTCCGCGCGGTTACTTTTGGTCAGAAAATGGACCAACGTAAGAAACAGAGAACGTCGTATCATCAGTGAAACGACTCTCAACATGATTTCTCACTCTCAGTGGATCAGTTTCACCTGCCTCAACAGTTTAGCCGCGCCTCTCTCTAATGGAACGAAACTGAACGTGTCATTTTCAATTACACAGCACTGAGGCGATCTGCTCTGTATGAGCGATGTCAACCAGAGACACTGATGCCAGATGAGTGCTCTGCCGTCCTGTGTGTGAACCTTCTGATGTCAGTTACAGACAGATGAAAATGGAAACAACTGGTCGGGTTGAAACATTTCAGTGTTTTATGCCTGTCGTGTTTTTTTTAATTGGCTCACAGATTAATCTAAAATCCAAGAGATCAGACGTTGTGTCATGTCGCACTTTAGAGTTTTTTAAATTTGTAAAAATTCCAACCAGGACCGAGCGATGACAGATTTCAAAGCAGCAGTTATGCTGAATTTTAAAGCAGCTACAATCAATATTTTTATACTTATATAGTCACATAGACTGTATAAAATATGGACGTAGTATCTGTGACGTCACCCGCAAGGTTTCGGACTTTGGGTGGAGATGAGGCAGGTTGAATCAAGCCACCTGTAACCACACCCACCTGTCAATCAAAGCGTCCACGCTCTTAATCCTGCATAACTTTAAGCCTTAATATAATGTGAACAGGTGAGTTGTATATAAATTCACCCTCAGTACAGTTGTCATGAACGGGGAAATTAGCTACAGAGACCAAAACTGTTTTTTGTACCAGGCTGTAAACATGTTTATTTCTGCTGTGAAACATGGGGACTTATGGAGACTGACTCACTTTTGGAGCCAGCCTCAAGTGGACGTTAGAGGAACTGCATGCTGCTCATAGTGAAGCATTTTCCCACTGAAACGTTCTCAGTAATAACTTGTTACGTGTGTGTGCACAGGACGGCATGCGGAACCAGGTAAACATCAACCCAGGCTCCCACTACGTTATCAACGCTGGCGGCCTGGTGAAGCTCTCGGATATGATCAACACCAAGACCGCAGCAGGTAAGGCAGCACACGTGCATCCGTCAACACACGAAGTGACAGAAACAATGAATGGAAGGGACGTGAAATTCAAAATGTGCAAACCTCAGGAGACTCTGCAGAGACACGTGGAGGATGGAGCTGACCAGTCTTTCATTTCATCCAGTATTAATCTGAACCTCAGCACTTTAAACATCCCTCTGTCCTTCACTGTTGTGTAACGTTCTGGCCAGCAGCATAATGTTGGAGTAGTCCTTGGCAGCAGCTGTTATCTAACAATTTCAAGCCAACTGTTCCTCAGGCAAGTCGGAGGACGCCCTGGCTGCCGAGTCGGTGGAAACAAACATTCAGCATGTGGTGGGCGACGGCGGGCAGCGGGTCATCACCATAGTGACAGACCAACACGGCAACCTGCAGCCGGCGGCCCCGGGCCAGCAGTTCATCTTCACCCTGCAGGGGCAGCAGAGTGAGTGGGACATGGAGCGCTGACCAACACTGACGTCATCACTTACAAAAGAAGAGATACATATAAATACATCACACACACATCAGGAGTCAGCCAGCACACACACACACACACACCGAGGCACTGAAAGTGAATCTCACAGCTTCACCTGCTGGGACGAGTTCAGACAACCTCCAGATGACATTGCAGTTTGAGTTTAATGGTAACTTGAATCAGACTCGACTCTGTCGAATAGAAGAAAAACCCTGAAGACGGAGGCTCAGAAAGCTGCTTATTAAACTGGATTAAATGTGACGTGAAGAAAACATCTTATTGTGATGATAAGCCGCACGTCTAGTGGAAAACAAGTCACATAAAACGAAACCAGCGCTTAAGATTTAGGAAGATCTGCTGACGGACATGAAACATTATGTTTTTATCCACTTGAAATCCGCCTTGTTAAAACTAAACCAGCTTTGGCCTTTTACCTTTTTTGTGGCCACAGTTGGACGACCTCGTTACTCCTGTGTGCGTCTGTGTGTCAGTATAAAACGTAGGTGTGTTAAGATGTGCACATCACACCAGACACACAAAGACGAGCTGCTGAATGACAGTTCACTGGATATAAGTACACAAACACACACCCACACACACCGTCTGAGACTGCAGCACGAGTAAACAAATCGCAGCTCGCTCACAGACACTTGTTTTCTGTTTTGTGGTTGCAGTGGTGGCGTTGTCAGCCGGCACGTTCGCCGAGGAGGTCGTGGTCGAGGATCAGCCCGCACGCAAGAGGAAGACAGCCAATCACGTCGGCCTGAAACAGAAGGTAAGCCAGGAGGAACTCGATACACAAACAAACCTCTTCTACGCTGGCTTTAATTTATGACACGTCCGTGCGCCCTGCAGCTCCGGGCGTCTGCACTGCATGACAGACGAGAGTCACGCGATGAAAATGAAATGTAGGTCGAGCTGAAACGAGAAAATAATTGGCGGAGACTTCACAACCCAATTCTGGGAGAGTGGTTTGAATCCTCGCTGGGAAATGATTCAGATTTTGGTCTGCAGACGTTTTCCACGTTTATAGCTACAGACCTAATTATTCCGTCCACCACTGTGCGCACTGATCAGTAAGTTTATTGTCGTTTCATTTGATTCTTCACTAATAATCTGTTGTTTTTATGTCCAGAGGGTCAAAGAGAGTCGCGAGCAGCTGGAGCAGCAGTTGCAGGAAGCCAAACTTAAAGCTCACGAGTACCAGCAGCAGCTCCTGCAGAAGGAGCAGGAGGCCGAGCAGTACCGCCTCCAGCTGGAGCAGGCCATAGCCACCAGCAACAGCAGCGCCACCACCACTGCTGCTGCTACAGAGATGCAGGAGGAGCAGCTGGAGACGGTGGAGGAAGCTGCAACACAAGAGGTGGAAGCAGAGGAGAGGAACGAGGAAGGAGAGGTCGTCAGTGAACTTGCAGAAGGTTCAGCTGTGGACGCGGAGCTCCACGCTGCAAAGCAAACAGAGAAAGCTTCGCCCTGTCGGAGAGGCAGACGCAGACACTGATCCAGCAGAGGGGAATAGTTGGCATCATGGTGACGTTTAGTTCTTCATTTCATCATCATTGTTTTGGGTTTCATGGCAGCCGAGCGTTTCTGTCTTTACCAAAAGTAGCACTGCCGATAATGACGCTTCTGTTCCAACAGTCTGCCACAGATCACGACTTTGTCTTCCAGAATTATTTCTTCAGACGACCAAGGCCGAGACTGTTAACGTCCGACACACTCGCAGTGACACAGCAGGTTAAACACGTCGCAGGCATGCATAGAAAAGTCTCATTCAAAACATAATTATTCTTATTTCTAGATTCACACTGGACCTGTAAATCTGACACAGAATTCATCTTCTTAGTCTTTTAACCCCCCAAACAAGGAGCCAATCAAACCTACCTGAGTGAAGGTCGGATTAAAACGTCGTCTTTGTCTGATGGAGAAACAGGGACACAAACAAGCGTAGATGAGACACAGCTGTAAAAACGTTACACGTCATTAGTGATTAATTAAGACAGAAACAACAACAAACAGAAATCAGCTGATATAAATGAATGATGAGGTTACTCCACAGTCGTCTGATCCGGTGTTGATTGGCGGAGCTTTATCAGGTCAAACACAAAGTCGAGTTTAAGGTCAGTGGATTTAATTTCAGGTCACATTCACGTCTACCTCCTGCTGACTCGTTAAAATCCTGCTCGCTTTTTGTTTCATTCATGCTTTTAGTCATGTAGTACTAGCAGATCCCTCTCAGTCTTAAATGTGTCGCATTTTTGTGTTTACATTTTTCTTTCTGGCCCCTTCAGAGAAAATGTGTCGCTGCGCCTGCACAGAACAGGACGAAGATAATCATGAGGCAATTACAGTAAGAGCACTTCATGCTCCCTTATCCAGGGTGACCTACAGTGAGCAGATAGGAGCTCTGTGATGGATACACCTTATCTTCTTCTGGGAATTAAACCCGTGACCTTTATGTTTGTAGAGCAGCCTGTTTTACCTGCCCAGTTACCGTCCGTCCAGTTCATATACTGTGTGATGTGAATTACAGGAAGGCGGATCTGACGGAACAAGTTTTACATGTTTTACACTCCGGGGTTTCATTTATGCAGACGCAGAAAATCTGACGTAAGTTTAAACTTTACAGAGAAACACCAGTTTATGTTTATTTATAATACTTCACGACTTTCTGAAGACGTTGTTTGTTTCTTAAAGGGGCACGCCACTGATTTTACATATCCACAGACCACAGACTGAATATGAACATGGACGACGCGCCTCCACTTCTTAGACGGCAATAAAACCAAAATATCGAACATAGACCCGCTGTGTTTTTTACTTTGACATGTACCGCAGCAAACCAGCAGGGGGGGGTTAAAATGTTTCGGCTTTACTTTTGTGGAGCTGTCGCATCGTCCATCTTCATATACAGTCAGTTATTCAGAGCCACAGAAAGAAAATAATCCAGAATTTCACACAAAAAAAACGATCAAATGACTGTCAAACCAAAACTGTTAAATTACAGTAAAATATCGTAACTCAAATAAATCAAAAACTACAAATTATTGAAATTTTCAGTCCAGATTTTGCAAAGAAACTCAGATTTGAATTATTTCGACCAAACACCGTCAATAACAGTTCTACAGAGAAACACCGTTATTTTACAGATTATCTTTAGATTATTGTCAAGTGACCACTCAATGTGCTTTTACGACAAGTAATATAATTAGTAAAGTTGGTACAGTTTTACAGGACAGTTATATAAAGTTTAAAAAGAAAAATGGTCAAATGACTGTCAAATCAAAACTGTTAAATTACAGTAAAATATTGTTTTCCCCTTAAAAATTTCAGATTCGATTTTTTACAATCAATAGTCGTGAATGACGTTACAATACTAGAAACACTGTTATTCTAGATTATCTTTGAGTAATTGTCAAGCGACCACTTGATGTGTTTTTACAACGGATAATGTGATTAGTAAAGTTTGTACAGTTTTACAGAACAGTTTACATTGTCAAACAAAAACTGTTAAATTACAGTAAAATATCGTAACTCAAATAGATAAAAAACTACAAATTTATTGAAATTTTCTGTCCAGATTTTGCAGAGAAACTCAGATTTGAATTATTTCGACCAAACACCGTCAAAAACAGTTCTACAGAGAAACACCGTTATCTTACAGATTATCTTTGAGTTATTGTCAAATGTCAAACAAAAACTGTTAAATTACAGTAAAATATCGTAACTCAAATAAATCAAAAACTACAAATTTCTTGAAATTTTCAGTCCTGCTTTTGCAGAGAAACTCTGTTTTCCCCTTAAACGCTGTGAATAACATTACAATACTAACAGTCCCACAGAGAAACACCGTTATCTTACAGATTATCTTTGAGTAATTGTCAAGTGACCACTTAATGACAAGTTTACGACAAGTAATGTAATTAGTAACGTTTGTACAGTTTTACAGTTTACATTGTTAAACTGTTAAATTACAGTAAAATTTCTTAATTCAAATAAATCAAAAACTGAAATTTTACTGAAATTTTCAGTCTAGGTTTTGCAGAAAAACTTGATATTTGAATTATTACGACCAAACACCGTCAATAACAGTCCTACAGAGAAACACTGTTATCTTACAGATTATTTTTAAGTTACTGTCAAGTGTCAACAAAAACTGTTAAATTATAGTAAAATATCGTAACTCAAATAAATCAAAAACTACAAATTTATTGAAATTTGCAGAGAAACTCAGATTAGAATGTTTACGATCAAACGGCTTCAATAACGTTACAATACTAACAGTTCTACAGAGAAACACTGCTATCTTACAGATTATTTATCAGGCGACCGCTCAATGTGCTTTTAAATCCAGTAATGTAATTTACAGTTTTACAGGACAGTTAAAAACTTTCAAATTCACGCTCCTGATGCCGTTTGTAATCTCAGCTTGGATTACTGTGGAGGTCTGAAAGACATGACCACAGCGTTACAAGTTCATCAGTCTAATGAAGTCTGTGGGGCGTAATCTGACTTACGAGTGTGTGAAATCAGTTCTGAGGCATGTCGTCGGCTTTCGTCATCCGTCGGTCATGGCCGAGAGAGAATTCAGTGAGATGACAGTTCGAGGTACAAGATTTTTTGTTTCTCCAGCAGTAGTATCACCTCAAAGCTCCACATCAGCCGTCAGCTGAGGTGTCTCGCGGTAACATGTAGGAGCACGAGCTCTCTCAGAGCTGTCAACATGTCGTGTGCAACCGTCAAAAAAACTTGCACACCCTTAAAAGTCAGGACACCTCAGTCGCTTGGATTTAGATTTTTCTTAAGTCCTCTAACTTGGAAACCCCTGAAGACATCTGTGTCATCTTTTTGTCACTGAGACGTAAAAAAAAAGGGAAAATTATGTAATTCTGGTAAAAATCCAAACAAATAAAATCCAGATTGTTGCTCTTGGGTTCAGATTTTCTAACAGTTAAATATTCTTCAGATCAGGTTTGTGTGATATGTTATGACGTTTCAGTGTTCAAGAGAAGCTGAATACATTTAAATCTGGAATATTTTTCAATAAAAATGTTGTTTTTTTTGCACTTGGCGTCGTGTGTTCGTGTATGTAAAAGATCCAAACACTTACTCGTTGTTATTTGCATGTGAAATTCTGCAATTATGTAAATCAGCCACATTTTCTTTTTGCACTTGCAGCCAGTTGAAGCATTTATCCTCCAGCTGCGCCGCTGCAGCTCTCCAGTGGTCGCCAGTAATGACTATCATTATACTGGGCAGCTCCCAGTGGCCAACACTCAGACACTGGGGGGAAATATCGCTGCGCTCGGCTCTCTGTTCCTAAACACCCTTGAAACGTGAGCACAGAACAGCTCAGCGCCGGCGTTTGATGTCATATATTTTGAAGGACTAAAGCAGATCGAGGCCGACATGAATCGAACACATCATTTTTCAGAAGCACCTGGGACCTGTGTATCCTTGCTATGTTTTGAAGGTTGTGTGAGCGCTCACACAGCCTGAGCTCACCTGGCAGGGGCCCCCAGGCTGCCCCATCGAGACCAGAGGAGACAGCGGCTCATCTGTCAGAGCCCCGAGGCTCGTGGCGACCCGCCTGAGCAGAACGGCTAGTCGAATCAGCGCCACCCCGAGAGGCAGCCTCACCTGATTTTGTCTCTTTGTCGCGCCAATAAACCCTCACACCGATACATCACGCTTAAAGCTGTCTGTCATCATCGAGCTTCCTGATGGACAGTGACGTAAACTGCTGCAGACTGTAGCTGCTGTTAGCTCGTGTTAGCACAGTTTGTTACATGATTCTGATTCATGAGCCGTTTCGCCCCACGCCTGTGTGTGGGTAGTGTTTTTTCCCCTATAGGTAAATGCAGGTGTGCGGTCGCCGGTCCCTGATTGGAGGCGGGGACAACATGTTCGTCAGCTTCACTCGTTGTTGTGTGTTTGTGAGCTCGCCTCGTTCGTATCATGGTACTCGTTTGTTGGTATTCGTAACTGTGGAGGTTTGTGTTTGGTTTACTGGGACCGGGCAGGGTTTAGTTAGTTAGTGAGGTTTTTCTTTCTCGTTTTGGTTTTCTAGTTAGATAACATTGGCTCTGTTTAGAGTTCTCTTGTTATATTTGTTTGTTCGTTTAAAGAGCACTTGCTCGCCCTTAGTTCCCTTTTGCCTCACCTCCTTTTGTTAAAAACAATCTAAAAACTTTCATTTAATGAAATACTTTTGTTTAATAACCTTTAAAATCTGGTTTTATGTTACTTCCTTTCATATGGTCGTAACAATGAGCCTTTAATTTGAGACAAGAAAAGTAACTGGAGCCGGTCGAGCAGGCGATGTAACTCAGCTTAGCGTTTGTCTATGCACATAATGGCAGAGGAGAAGAGACCGAAGAGGAGTTTAGTTAGTTACAAAAATACAGATTCCTACAAACCGCTCACATTCTTCAGTGTTTGTTGTTGAGACTATAGACGCTTGTTTCTATCGAGATGGAATCGACTGCAGGGTGGAGACGTTCATGGTCCCCAGAGGATGAATCAGACTGACTTTGATGACTTTTCCCGCAGAGCTATCGGATGGATTCAACTTTCTTCTTTCCTCAAAGATAAACTGTCTGTGGCTCAGACCGTTCGGTGCCTCGTCTCATTCTTGACGATGAATTCTGCGAAAAATCAAGCTCAGCAGAAAATATTTGTCTTCTCTGAATCTGAATTCATCTTCCTCTGCCACATCCTCTGCTGATTCTGATGTTTACTCATCGTGTCAGACAAATATTAACGTTTAGGGGTCACGACTCCATTCTTGTTATTCCGTTTAATCTCTCGGCTCATTGTTACGATCAATTTTTCACTCAATTAGCTGTTTTAAAAAAACAGAAAGCATCCATCACGGCTCCGAGGAGCCTCGGAGGACCGTCTTCGTAATTTGCTCGTTTCGTCCGACCGATCGTCCACGACCAATAATTCTTTAATCTGGAGTCAGAGAACGGCAGCAAATCTTCACTAAACCAGCAAATATTGTAACGCCGAGCTGCAGACGTGACGATCACCTTTTCTTTGGTGACAGAATATTGTAAATGTCACAACTGTGAAATCGATTATACATGGGTATGAGCAGTCCCTCTCTTCTTCTTCTTCTTCTCCTCCTGCACAGGAACAGGCCTTTCCAACTTGTTCAGAGAGCCATTAAATTAAAAATGGAGGATGAATGGTGAAGAAAAAAAAGGGGGGAATAAATTCAGCATGAGACGTTTGAGCGTGCACAGCAGAGGGTGACAATAATTCAATTATCAGTGGCTTTCTTTTAATATGAGTCATGTTGCATAAAGCATGACTGTGATATTGATCCATGATGGTTAATGTTCCCCCGCGTGCTGTGTTGGGGCGTGTTTCAGATCGGATTATAATCTTTGTTTGGCATGAACTAATGAGATTTTAAAAAGCTTTTTCTATTTTGGTTATCGGTGAATCTCAAACACCTCGAGTGATACTTAGAGAAGTATTTTTTTCGTTCTTCTGCATCCCGAAAGGTTTTCAACTCCCCGGCTTCCTCCTGCAGCAGCAGCTGGTTTCTGTATGAACAAATGATGCATGTTTGCTCCTGCTTTCATATTGCAGCCGTTATCAGGTGAGGATGCTGTTTTGACTTTTAAAAGAATGAGCAAACAGCGAGAAAAGGCTTTGGCATTGGAAGACGTAGCGCGTCTCTTACATAATAATCCAGGCTGCATATTTCTCCTCTGTGGGATCAGCTTCGCATTTGAAATTCTGATCCTGAGCTTCAGCTCCCGGCCTCCCCCCCAAAAAAACACAACAAATAATACAAAAAGATGTGTGATACCAGCAGAATTATTAAGCAACACACACACAACAGAAACACTCTCTAACTGAATTCACAGGTCGATCTGTTCGCGTCTTGCTTCAGCGTGGGGAATGATTTCTTTCAGGGAGGTGTGCAGCAGCAGATGATTGCATATCAACATATTCAGCGTCGGCGTCGGAGGGAAGATTGTTATTCTGCGTGGCGTTCACGGGAAGGTCTCGGCTCAAAGAGCAGCCCGGGCCTGGAGCCTGGAGACTACTGTGTGTGTGTGTGTGTGTGTGTGTGTGTGTGTGTGTGTGTGTGTGTGTGCAGCCAGACAAAGTGTCTGGGTTCACAGAAAACCAATCGAGACACCTGCCGGCTAACGCTGCCAGCCCCTGATAAAAATGTATTGGGGCCTCGGGCTCCTGGAGAAAGGGCACGGTGGCTGGGAACTTGCCACTGTCTGAATAAAACACGTTACATGGCAGTTGTGTTCTCTGATCATTTTTATTAATTTCTTTTTTTTACAAAAGAACGGCGGCTCCGGGTGAAAGAACAGATCGAAACAAACCAAACCAAAGAAGAGGCTCCGGTACAGACGGACAGGAAATAGCCGCTTGAGCTACAACATCAGGATTGAAGCACTTCACCATTTATCATGCACGGAGAGGATACTCTGCAGGAAATACATGCGAGAAAGCCAAAAACAAAAATCATCATCACGACATCGCAACATCTGCGATAGGTAGGAAAAGGCCACAGCAGATCACAAGAACATCACATGTCGTCGAAAGAGAGAGAGAGGAGGGGGGGGGGCAAAGTTCACGTCCTGTCCCGGCAGGAACAAACAGCAGGGCTTGTTTATTCTGTTGAATCATTTTTCTCAGGGTTGTATGACATCTCCGTGAAGTGCAAAGACACGGCCCGTGTCTCCGCCACCTACGATACTGTAAACAATCTACACTATAAGGCGCACAGTTGAAAAAATTGCCCAACGAAAGAGCCACGACGTCAGTTCATAAAGGGTTTGATGATCATCGTCTTCATCATCAACACTCTGCAGATCCGGCATACCAACTGTCAATACACCGACTGCAGGCAGTAAAATGCTGTTTGGAGTTTTTCTTTAAACGGGCACGACACCAGAAAGAAAAAAACTACATCTAAAGACAGAAACCCATTTTCTTTCGTTTTCCTAAAACATCAATCTAAACTATTTTTTTATTATTATTTCAAATTAGGCACAAGGTACAGCACAGTAAATGTTTTTTAAATCTTTAATACCTCTTTTGGTTGTTGACATCTAAAGACGTGGACGCCGGCCTCTTTTTATCGCACACACACACTGAACGGTTAAAGTTACTCGCTGCTGGCATCGATCCATCCAAACCTTTCCGGAACATTAAAGGGAGAACTTTTTTTCCTCGACGGTTCCTTTCTTTGTAATTACTCGACCTGCTTTGTGACCTCGAACACGAACCGTCCACCGCAGAACATCTTACAAAGACATAAGGCAATAAACTCCTCTCGGCTTTTGGACCTCTCGGTTTCCGTCCACAAATTAAGACGTCGGAAACAAACAAACCAAAAAAAAAAAACGACTATTTATTCTTTTTCACGAACGGTTTCAAACACTGATTGTCTACATTATCGATAAAAATCTAAATACGTAAACATGATAAAGATGTAAACTGTTGGTATCCCACTGGCTTAGACCTCAGAAAGATTTTTCGACCCTGTGTGAGATGTGAGAAAAGTCTTCCACACATGAGATGGAGGAGGAACGAGGTAGTCCACAATAGAGACTGATGGCGGGGAGAAGGGGAGGCGGTTATGGGGTCACCGTGAGTGGCTCTGGTGCATCACTTGGACTCGGTCATGGTGGTTGGATTAATCGTCTTCATAGCATAGTTCTTGGTTGTCTTGTAATAGTTGAGAATTTTGGGGTTTGGCAGGGAGAAGCTGTTGAACTCTGGTCGGCGTTCATTTCCACGACGAGACGTCGAAATTCTTTTCAGTCTGAACTTCCCGGTGAATCAGCAGTCATTTGTTCTTAGGGTCAAGGTGCTCTTTAAGCATCAAATGAGTTTATTTTATTTTTTAAATTTCTTGTTTTCCAATCTGTGCTCCCTCGGCGCGGGTTCCTCAGACGATGCGGTAATCGAACGTGTCCTTCTCGGTGTGGTCTGTCCAGTTGGACGAGGGCATGCTGCGGTACGGGTCCAGCAGGATGCGGAAACAACGCACGATGAGCAGGGCCAGGAAGATGAAGAGCAGCAGCACGAAGACGAACGCCGCCTTCTGCTCCAGCGTCAGGTAGGAGGGCACGTGATGGCCGCCACCCGACGAGGACAGCGTGCTGCTGAAGAGGCCCTCGGCCATCCTGGGCACATCCATGCTTGATCGTCTCGGCTCCAGCTCTTTGTCGGTTGCTGAAAGATTTTGGAGGGGAAGACGGGCTCAGCCGGCGGATAAGACCTGCGAGACAATCCAAACACACGGATTATACTGGAGATCGTGTCTTCTTTGGTTTGACAGATGAAACAAGACAACATGAATTCAATGTAATCGTGGAAAAAGTCTCAAATCTCACAGGCGAGAGGAACAAAGCAAAATGTCTCGGACCAGAACAAAGTACCTCTCAGATGAATTTATTTTTGGAACTTGAGGCGAGAAGCTGTTCTGTGAGTAAAGAAGGCTCGGGAGACTCCTTTGGCCTCGAATATTCTGCAGCTCGGGGGCTTTGAATTGGCACTTTGAACACTTACTAGAGGCCAGCGGCTTCATTAAATCACAGCAGGCAACATTTCCACAACATATCTCCATAGAAACGTGTCCACATGCAACCGACCTGCATCTGCAAATGACATCCAGTCTGTTCCGTTTGGTTTTAAACATGAGGTTACATCAACGAGGAATTAGCTGTTCTGTTCTGTGAGTTTGTCAGACCAAAGAAGAAAGTGTGGTTGTTGCCGAATTTGAATGATTGAAAATATCGACAAGTTTATGAATTGTGTCAGAATCAGGTAAATAGATTCTGCTCAGGGTGGCCTCAGCGTGTCATCGAGCCGCCCTTTAAGGACCGCCCACAAATTCCTGTTTGAACCTCTGACTCCACATTTCAGTGACACATCGTTCAAAATGACAAAAACAATTAAATATAACCTGGCAAATTTTTAGATAATACAAGATCGTTGCTTCCTATGGATGTAGCCAAAACATTGATGCACGGTCTCATTTTCTCACATATTTCATATTGCATCACCTGTTGGGGGCAGGCCAATGAATCCACCATTAGAATCACTAAATAAACAAGCTATAAAAATTCTTGATTAAAACCCACTTCATTACCACCACTGTGATATTCTAGAGAAACACCATCATGAGTGACTCGTCTATTGTATTTATGTTCATATGTTTTTTATTGTTTTACGTCCTGCCAGGGACTGCGGATGTAAATTAGCCTGAGGCTAACTCTGGTGCAATGCATGAAATGGCAACATTTATGTTTTAATTGTACATGGTCCCTAATAAACGTAAACAACAACAAAAAGTCTTTTCAGCAACTATTTTCCAACATATTTAATGTTTTCTGAAAGAAATCTTGGAATCGCCTTTTCGGGGACTTTAATGAAGGTAAAGTCGGCCCCCAAACATCTGTGATGAGATTAATATTAGAGTTAACAAATCAGCTGATGTGACAAATCTAGTTTGTGCTCAGATATTTGTCTCACTGCATTTCTGCTTCCTACAAGTATCCTGATACAGTCACAGAGCCGCAGAGCTGCATTGTCGTCTGAAGACTATTAAAAACACATAAATGAGCCACACTGTTACACATGAGTGACACGTTCCTTCATTACCAGGAAAACACACACACACACACACACACACACACACACACACACACACACACTGTGTAGTTTATTTTGAGTCAATCATCCTGCTGCCAGAAATACTCACTCGAGCCAGCAAATCCACATCCTCAGCTAAAAATAGTCCCGAACACAATCCACTGTTTACTCATGTCTGAGGTACATCTCCTAAAAACTACAGTGACCAACTTAATGGTGTTGTCTCTCAGAATACCCAGAAGGTTCAGGGGTTAACAGGGGCCCGGAGGCTTGTTATTTGGCCCCATCCTAATTTAAACTCAACAACTCTACAGCAAGCTCAGCACATCAGAGATCGGGCAGTGACAGCAGAGAGTCTACAGGTGGTCAGGTAAGGTCTGTCTCATTGGGAATTGGGCGTCATTTTCTCATAAAAACAAACCGAAACCTGATTTTTATTTTCAACCAAATCGAGCTAAAAATGAGCGTGTGAACAGCTTGAGCAGCTTTCTGTGTGGATCATTTGTTCTGGCAAAGAAACAAAGCAAACAGGCCCGATCAGTGTGAAGACCGTCGGATCGTCTGTTCCATGAACAAGGTTGGAGGGTGGGTGAGATTTCTCAGACAGCTCAGACTGTTTTTTGGTTGTTACTCATCCACTATTGCACAAAATATCGCTGAATTCTCTTCTTCAGCTTTGAGTTCAAACAGTTCAGTTCAGTTCAGAGCTTTATTGTCCCTCCAGGGGAAATTTGATTTGCAGTGACAATGCAACTTACACAACAAACAATAAATAGACAAACAGTGACATAGAACAATGACGTAAAAAAAAGCAACCAAAACTTGATTTAAACAATCCTAAATGAAGTAAGAATGAGTGACAGAAAGCAAAAAGTCTATAAAGATAAAAAGATAAAGAGACTTTAAGAATTGTGCAAATTGATTGCATTGATTGCACGTGGAACAAAGGAGGATTTGTTCGTGCCCTGGGCAGCATGTATCTCCGTCCAGACGGCAGAGAAATAAATTCCTGCAACAATGGGTGGTCAAGGCTGGACAGGATGGACCGAGCCTTCTGTAGGACTCGTCTGTCAAACATCTCTGAGAGACAGAGCTGCTGCATGTTAATTATCTTGTTGGCATCTCTCACAATTTTTTTGTTTTTAACCGACAGGTTTCCATAAAATGAGATCAAGCAAAAGGTTAAAACTGACTCAAAAAAAGATCTATAACAACTTAAAAGTTCCCGTTCAAGCTGAACGCCGTCTTCCAGCCAGCTGCCTGCTAAGTTCCGTGAACGGAGAGAACTTTTGTAGACCGAAAGCATAAAGGTCTTATCAACATTAAAAGATTTTAATCAAACAAACAAACAAACAGACAGAGCAAGTCAGATGCAACGATCTGACCAAACACTTCAAACCAAGTAACAACACTCCTGCATGTCTACAGCTAATCTGCTAGAGGAGTTTCATTAGACCAGAGAAAAACCTGAAACATGTTTTTTTCTTCCATCATGTTCAACACTTCTAAACCAAATGATCTAGATATGAAGTTCACCCAGATGTTCTTTGCAGTTTTTCATTATATTGACAAAATGGGAATGCACGTAATTACAGAGAAAGAAAAAGGATCTCAAGACAATAAAGAAACTGTTTCCATCTCCAAACTGAAGGATAGTTTCTCCACTGCAGCGTCACCGGATCTCAGGAGTTTTGTAGGAAATACAGAAGATACTGTTTGTTTCCAGTAAATGAAACAGTATGAAGCATTTCACAGTAGAACACTGTGTATACAGTTAAAAACTGCAGTAACTATAGAATCACTGCAGAAAATGACAGTAACCAAATAATATACCATGGTGGATTTCACAGTGAGTGAAGAAAACTCGCTGTTGGAGTGTGACCTTGGCTTTTCTTTGCTTAATTGGCTCCACTTATCACTTCCTGATCAATTACCAAATCATCAGTTGGCCCTGTGAAATGTTTGCATAGCCCCTAAAGCTCCAATCTTTTCTGGGGTTGTGTCCTTCGGTTACGCTTCTGTAAGCGTGAAGAGCCGTCGCAGAGGCTGAAAATCACTCGGGAGGAGGTGGTGGATGTTATGAGACCGCTTAAAGTGACGAGATGGGCAGGGCCGCCGTCTTTTTCTGCCTTAGAAAATAAAATAATAATAAAAGAGCTCTGTAACTCTCAGGAGAGAGACAGGGAGAGGGAGCAGCCTTCAGCCTCGCTGCCTCGTCTGTAATCCATCACACTTAAAACTCAGAAATGATATTTCACAGCAGTGATTCATTCACAGCCCTCGCCCTGAAGAATGATCGGGAACGGGTTGTTTTTTAGGTTTTCCACAAACATTTACTGTCACATCAAGATCTCGCCTTCTCGTCCCTCCAAGGACACGGTGAGGTTACTGAGTATTAGCAGCACTCTGCTCTGTTTGCCATGTAATGCACTTAGGAACATTTAACTCATCAGCAGTTATACGAGCGAGCGCTCAAACGTTTAATCTTCCTCTTGTCAACTCTTTAGAGACAACGCACCGATTTGAAAATTCTTATGTATTCCTGAAATAAACTGCAGATGACAGAAATCCAGATGAACCTCGTCCAGGCCGACGTGTTTTTAAGTGCACGAGTTATTTTGGGCCAGTCAGTTGACGGCTGCCGTGGCGAGGAGATGAAACAATGTCAGGCACCGAGAGTAAAACCGAGTGTGACAAGGACACGGAGCCAAATTTAGAAATGAAGCCAATTATATTGAAAAGTTGATCTAACCTGCAGGGCCCAGTGTGTGTGTGTGTGTGTGTGTGTGTGTGTGTGTGTGTGTGTGTGTGTGTGTGTGTGTGTGAGTGTGTGTGACTATGATTAATGGAGAATTCAAAGTGCATCACACGAGGTGAAATGAAATGATTCAGTGGAGTGATTGGACTTTATTTTAACAGCGTGTTGTCGATAATTTTCACAACCTGAAACGTCCTGTGTGGTCAAACGTCAGACGAGCTGTCACAGAATAAAACGACACTTTTACCTGTCGAATATTTCACATTTATTTCTACCTGTGTTGACATTTTTAACCCTTAAAATAATGCCACAACGTGTGTGAGAGACAAATATTCACATTTCAACATGAAAACAAGTGAAAGTAATCAGGAATTCCCAAAATGCAAAAACAAAAATTTATAAATAATGAATCATTACAAGATTCTTTAATGATAAATCTAATTTTCTTTCAGTTTTCATGTGAAGAAATTCAAGCAAAAGAGAAAAAAGGTGTGAACACACACAAAAAAAACACAAATATGACGCCACTCTAGTTTAACACATGCAAAGATGCATTTAAATCTCATATATACATAAATATAAGAGCATGAATCCTCAGATAGTCTCATCTTCCAGATGCGTGATCAAAGGTAAGACACACCCGCAGCCTCAACAACAAGTCAATGCGAAATGAAGAGCCGCCATTTACATGCACGTTTATAAATATATATATATATATATTAAAAAAAAAGATGCATGTTATATTTTCCGTTATCAGGCTTCGCGTGGCACCGAGCCGGTACACGAGCCAAACACAGCCGGACCTGTGCACACGTGGATGCACCTTTTACACCTTGATCAAATCATGACGGACAAAAGAAGGTGGAGGTGTCGGTGAGTGCTTCACCTGCAGGTGTGTGAACACTAACCTGTTGTTGTGAGGAGAGAGCTCGGGGGGGGGGTCTCCGTCCGCGTCAGCAGCAGCGGCGGCGGCGGCGGCTCTCCATCCCGGTAGATTTTCTGGTTCTCCTTCTCGGTTCTGGTTCTTCCTCGCAGAGACCTGCGGGCTCCTCACCTCAGCACAGAGTCAGAAAGCTTCGCAGTGTTTCCCGTCTCTGTGTGCGCTGACTGAGCCGGGCAGACCTCACCCTCCGCTTGTTGTTCCTCTCTTCTCTGCTCTCCTCCGTCCTGACGCGGCGCTCATCCCCGCAGACTCACGCAGGGATGTAGTGGTACCCCAGTCGCTACTGGCAACCTGTTGCCATAGCAATCCTCCAGGTAGGCGCTCTCTCTCTCTCTCTCTCTCTCTCTCTCTCTCTCTCTCTCTCTCTCTCTCTCTCTCTCTCTCTCTCTCTCTCTTTATATATATATGTATGTATGTTACAAGCAGGACGATAGAGGGGGAGGTGTGCCCCTTATGTTATATCCATAAATCACAAATAAAGAGCTTGTTTAAAGACAGTGAGGCAGGTCAGAGGTGACCTCTGCAGTCATGTCATGTCATGTCATCTTTAAGACACATGAAGCTTTAAACACATCATCAGGCAGCAGATGGACTTGATGTGGGCAGAGACTGTTTTAAGGTTACGGCGTGAGAGGAATCTCAAGCAGTCTGTTTATTATTTATTATATTTTGTATATGTGGTGACAAGCTGTCGAGTCTTTGCTGTCTCATCCTGACAGATGCAAACAGCCGCTCCGAGCTCCGCCAGGACGTGACGGTCCGGCTGAGGGGTCAGAGAGTGACTGTGCAGAGCAGGTTAGAGCTTCAGAGCTTACATAACGTCCTCAGTCAACTGCCGGCGTGCAAACGTGATGCAGCGTCTCCACCTGGTGGAGGTGAGCGAGGACTGTAAGTGCTGAGAGTCTGGGAGATGTTTTTCTTCTGGGGCACAGGTCGGACGGATGCAAACTGAAATCAATCATGAGTTTATGGATGCACAGAGCTCCTCAGAACACCTGGAAACCTTCAGGCAGGAGGAGGACGCTTTAAGGACTCTGACAGAGTCTGATGATAGGACTGTCATGTTTGAGCTTAAAGCTGCAGAATATGTAATATAATATTCATCCCCTACAAATCATTCAGTCAGAATCTTTACAGACGCCTGAGTCTTCTTCCATGGAGTCAGTCATGTTTCTACAGTAGCCCAGTAAGGACAAACTAAACACTGACTCTAGATGGAAAGTTACACGTTTCTCCTTCACACCTCAAACTGACGCGAGGGGCGTTCAGCTCAACATCCTTTAAGTTAAAGGATGCTTAGCTTAGCTTAGCACAAAGACTAGAAACAAAGGGAATCAGCTAGCCAAGAGCAGGGTTCCCACGGGTGCTTGAATTCCTTGAAAATGCTTGAATTTCAATTCAGTGTTTTCAAGGTTGTGAAAACGCTTGAATTTTTTGTGAAGTGCTTGAAAATGCTTGAAATTTGTGTGACGTCTATCTCAATAAACCAAGAGAAAACAGAAATGTTTCCTAAGCGGCTACGCGCTTGATCCGATGCCTTTACATGCAGAACTCAGTTATCATACTCGCTTGGTGTTCTGCCGAGAAATAACAGTAGACTACTATCCACACCTGTTGGTCACTGTTATTGCGCTATGGTAGTTACACAATACACCGCTCACAAGCTGAGAATACAAGCCAGTTCACAATTAGTTAAAAATCAAAACAGTCAATCTACCACCATATGAAATAATGCTAATTAGACCCATATTATTATGCCATACAGTGGCACCGCTGCGCTTCCCATGACCATCATGGCAAACACAACTAGTAGGCTACCTATTTAAAGGTGCTGGAAAAATGGAAAAACTGGTGCTTGAAGGTGCTTGAAAAGTGCTTGAATTTGTTCATGAAAAAGGTGTGGGAACTCTGCAATATTATTTCTTGGCGGGGAGCAGTGACTTCCTGCAGGTTTGTTGTTGCTATAAAGTCTTTATTTCATGAACATATCAACTTTAATCTTCATTTAAAATGTCATATCTGCTCTGACGTGGTCGCTACGTCTCGTCATGGAAGATTTGCCACATCGCTTTCTTGTCATTTGTAAAAATAAGTTCAGTTCGAGATGCAGCATGCACTTAAATCACAAATACATTTATAACACATTGAACATCTTCATTAACGAGAATCTCAGACGTATAAATGAGTCTGAGCGGTTTGAGAAACTGTTTCAGCTCCATCTCGTTCTGATTCTCTCCGTGATAAACGACTTCACTGAACATGGACTGACTCCACACACTCTGTGTGAAGACACACACACATGTAACACTTCACACAACATGGTTACGAAAGCCTGTGTCGTGAGGGAAGTGATGATTGGCCCGGCTGAGGACAGCGGAGGTTGCCGATTGGTTGTTGCTGCTGCTGTGTCAGTCTCCCGGGCCTCAGTTCACGCTTCAGAAGACAAAGATCAGAGAAGTAGAAGATGAAGATGAAGAAGGAGGAGAAGAAGAAGAGGAGCACGCTTTTGCATTTTTGTAGCAGGTTGCCGGAGCAGAGCGTCAGACAAATGAGCAAACTGAGCAACAGTTTGATGGTGCAACAACTCATCCTGCAACTCAGGACTGTTAAAAATCTGAATTCAAAACCTGAGAATGTTTCTGTCGTCATGTTGACAAGAAAATGCCCAAACTGCACAGCTGATCTCAAGACGAGAGGTTACTGATTACTGATTACTTTATTTCAGTCGCAGATTCGATGCGTTCAGCGTTTTTTTCCTTTGGTATCAAATTAAAAAGCAGAGCTGGGATTTACACGAGCCTGGAGGGAGATGGTGGATCAACCTTCAATCTACACAAATCTCACTGATGTCAGACAGAGCGAGTCCAGAAGAACCTGTAAAAAAAGTGAAGCTGTAACGACTCCTGATTCATTAACAACATAATGAGTGTGTTTGTCTTTGGTTTCCTGTTGTGCTTCCATTAATTGTCAGACTCCAAGCTGCACCACCCACGAGGTTACGGCACTAAGTCACACAGCAGCAACTATTTCACTGATTCTGGTGAAACTGGATCATATTTTATGGAGGAAATGTTTTCTGGTTTTCCCTCTGATGTCCTCCGGCTGCTCCGCCTCAACTCTCTGTGATTTACAGAGTTTATGATGGACAGTGAAGTAAACTGCTGACAGCTGTAGCTGCTGTTAGCTCATGTTAGCTCAGTCTGTTAGCTCATGTTAGCTCAGTCTGTTAGCTGCTGTTAGCTCATGTTAGCTCAGTCTGTTAGCTGCTGTTAGCTCATGCTAGCTCAGTCTGTTAGCTGCTGTTAGCTCATGTTAGCTCAGTCTGTTAGCCAGATCATTGTGTAAGTGGCTCGTTGGTCTAGGGGTATGATTCTCGCTTTGGGTGCGAGAGGTCCCGGGTTCAAATCCCGGACGAGCCCTTGATTTAAGACAAGAAACGTCATAGACAAATGTTACTTCTAAAATGATATTTCCTGGACCAAATAATTCATGAAAAGATGTTTTTTGGTTTTCCTTTTGATGGACAGTGAAGTAAATCACTGCCAGCTGTACAGTAGCTGCTGTTAGCTCGTGTTAGCTCAGTTTGTTAGCCAGGCTGCCCGGACTGTGAGCTCAGAGCACCGGGGGAGTGTCAGTGTTTGTATCACAGACGTTTTTGACCATCAGGGAAAAAGAAGAAGAAGAAGTTTTCAGGCGCGGAGCATGGGCCGGTGTTGTGCCAGAACAGGAGCTAGGCGAGTGGACAATGTAACCAAGCTCAGCAGCAAAGAGGACATTGACTGAGGAAGCCGCCGGACAAGAGTAAATGTGGGACTGACTTTTAGTGGTTGGTGAGAGCTTGGTGAAATAAAAGGCTGAAAGACAGACGCCGAGCTGGACTGACTGCTGCTGGACTAGTCTCTGATATCAGCTGCTGCTGGACTAGTCTCTGATATCAGCTGCTGCTGGACTAGTCTCTGATATCAGCCGCTGCTGGACTAGTCGCTGATATCAGCCGCTGCTGGACTAGTCTCTGATATCACCCGCTGCTGGACTAGTCTCTGATATCAGCCGCTGCTGGACTAGTCGCTGATATCACCCGCTGCTGGACTAGTCTCTGATATCAGCCGCTGCTGGACTAGTCTCTGATATCAGCCGCTGCTGGACTAGTCTCTGATATCAGCCGCTGCTGGACTAGTCGCTGATATCAGCCGCTGCTGGACTAGTCGCTGATATCAGCCGCTGCTGGACTAGTCTCTGATATCAGCCGCTGCTGGACTAGTCGCTGATATCAGCCGCTGCTGGACTAGTCTCTGATATCAGCCGCTGCTGGACTAGTCGCTGATATCAGCCGCTGCTGGACTAGTCGCTGATATCAGCCGCTGCTGGACTAGTCGCTGATATCAGCCGCTGCTGGACTAGTCAGTGATATCAGCCGCTGCTGGACTAGTCGCTGATATCAGCTGCTGCTGGACTAGTCTCTGATATCAGCCGCTGCTGGACTAGTCTCTGATATCAGCCGCTGCTGGACTAGTCTCTGATATTAGCTGCTGCTGGACTAGTCAGTGATATTAGCTGCTGCTGGTTGATGTTCGGCTGTTAATCAGAAGTAATGTAATCAGAACAAATACTCTGTGGGATTACAGTGGTTCTAGACGTTCCGTAAACGTAGAGTTAAATCATTGTGATGAGTGAAATCTCTCACAGTCAGGCAGCTCTTTCACTTTGCAGGTCCAGCTCATCTGGCAGCGCCTGCAGGGCGAACATCTCCCCTGCTCTCTGCTGTCAGCTCTCCATAAAGACGAGTCTTGCAAAGGAGCTGCTACCTGACCTTGTAAGTCTTAATACCTCCTTGGGCTACGAACCAATTTTCCTTGTCTGACTGATAAATGTGACTACATAGAGAAACCAGAGGAGAGTGAATACTGATCATCCACCAAAGCCAACAGTACATGAGTGCATGATTAATTAAAGTGGCAATGAATTTTCAAGAGGAAGAACTGCATGTGAGAAAATGTGAGCACTGCTGATAGCTGGTATTTAGATATCCAGATACAAACAAAAAAAACGATATATTTTTCAAATTATGGTATTTACTACAACTTAAAAAATATCTAATATCTTAGTTAACCACTAAAAGTCAGTCCCACATTTACTCTTGTCCGGCGGCTTCTTGCTCGCTCACTCTCTCCTTTTCTCTTCTTAGCTTCCTCCGTCAGCGTCCTCTTCACTCTCTTCTCCTCTGCCATTATGTCCATAGAGGCTGCTAAACCTGGTCACCTCCTCTTCCTTCTGGTCGTCCATAACGCCTGTGGTACAAACACTTGGGTACCCTTAGCTCTGAGCTTACTGCCAAGCTGACGAACTGAGCTAACATGAGCTAACAGCAGCTAACAAACTGAGCTAACATGAGCTAACAGCAGCTAAAAGACTGAGCTAACATGAGCTCCTGTTCTGGCACAACACCAGCTCTGCTCCCAGCATTCTGTATGGTCACTTGTGGGTCGTTAAGGACACCTGTGGGTTGTTAAGGTCACCTGTGGGTCGTTAAGGTCACCTGTGGGTCGTTAAGGACACCTGTGGGTCGTTAGGACACCTGTGGGTCGTTAAGGACACCTGTGGGTCATTAGGACACTCGTGAGTCGTTAAGGACACCTGCTGGTCGTTAAGGACACCTGTGGGTCGTTAAGGTCACATGTTGCGGATGGTTGTTGAGGCGGAGCAGCCGGAGGACATCAGAGGGAAAACCAGAAAACATTTCCTCCATAAAATATGATCCAGTTTCACCTGAATCAGTGAGATAGTTGCTGCTGTGTGACTTAGTGCCGTAAAGCGTTACGTACTTCTCCTGACCCGGAGCCCAAAGTTACATAGTGTGAGAACAGACGTACGAATGACAGAGACACCGTTCACCTGATCACAGGTCAGGATGTTGCTTCAGTTATTGATTAACGAGCTGATTATTTTCTCCATTAATCGATTAGCAGTCTTCTCACACTGATGCTACTCACACTGGTTGAGTATAATTATATCATATTGGCAGCACACATCACTATCAACATCTGTGTCTAACTGCCGGGCCAATATTGGCCTCAACAAACCGTTAACATTGCAGTAACCTTAATACAAACACCCATCACACACATTGTCTTCTTAACAACCAAAAACCGAGCACGTTGCCAGACCTCGCAGCCAACACATGCAGCATGATGCGATGCCAGCGACTTGGCAGCTGTCGGCTGAAACCTGCTCATCACCACTCGATGCCTCAGTTATCCTTTTATTTTGTAAAAAATCCTGCCTGGATTGTGTCAAGATGTCTGCGAATCAAAAGGAGAAATCCATTAAGCACACGAGCGCTGATCGACCCTGGCTGGGATGCCTGATGTTGACCCGAAACACGGTCAGCCGATGATGAGATCCGACAGCCTGGAGCACGGAAACAAAATGAAATCTGGATTTGCTTCGCAGCAGTTTTGTTTGGCAGATTTCTCTGGGCGATTCTTATCTGCTTTTGTCATGCTAGGTATTACGAATTAACAATTTTCACGCATGAAAAAGGTCATCGCTTTATCTGAATCCAGGTAAAAGTAGAACCAGGTGTTGCACGGATAATCTGGTTAACGATGATTATTAAATCAGGTCACATGATCTACACTGTAAACCGATTACTGTGAAATTAACAGTAACTAACAGGTAAGTCTACAGTACGTCATTGGTTACTGCAACTTTCACAGTAACTCTATTATTACTGTAGTTTCTGACTGAATACACAGTATATTACTGTGGATTTCAAGACTGAAATGACCCAAACACAGACTTTACTTTACTCGCAGCACCCTTGGAAACAATCAATCTGGCCGAGACCGGCTGAGAAAACTGGTTTCTATATATAAACACTGTGTGATGGGGGGGGGCACCTGGGTCGGCTGGCGAGGGCAACTGGAGGGCAAGGGGAAGCAGGACAGACACACCGAGAGTCTGTGGATGATACTCTGTCGCCGGAGGCTGCCCTCCCGCCTCCCTTCCAGGTACACAATCCGACATCCCCCCCCGAGGGTAGTCAGGGTGGTGACTGCAGGGAAGAGGCTGCAAACATAGAGACAGTGACAGGGGCAGAGAACCGAGGCAAACAGAGAGTTATTAGAGGCTGAGATGAACAGATGCAGGATGGAGGAGAGAAATAAAAGCAGGATCTGCAGCTGAAGCAGGAAACAGGCTCTGGGCCTGAGTAGACACATCCAGGCTCGGATGGAGAGGCGCCTCGAGGATGCTCGGATTGTGGTAAACACGAGTAAGGTTAGCTGACTGAGAGTCAGAGGGCAGATCAGCTGAGCATTGTGCTGCAGAGGAAAACAGAAGACACAAAAGAGGAATCCTGACCGGGGCTGGCTGGCTAATGAGGGACTCTGTGGGGGGGTGAACAACCAGCTGGGAAGCAGAAGATTTGACTGACTGGACAACTCCGGCGGTGGCCCGGCAGCAGACGATCTGAAGTGGTACGCAGCAAAAAAAATGTGGCCCGGGAACCGCAGGGACCGGGCTGGAAACTTGAGGGGGGGGTGACAAGCAGAGAGAGGCTGATGTACTGAGGATGGATCTCCAGCTGATGGGAGATACACAGAAATATAAGAAGCTGTGTACTGTGAAGTGTTTTGATACTTTTGGGCCAATCTGACGGAACAAAATAAACTTCTCAAACTTAATAAAAGTTATGTACAGAACTATCTCTTCAGGATGTTTCCCCGAGCTGCTGTCCATCAGGACCAGAACCTTCGCTGACCAACCATTAAAAGCCAGTCCCAGGTTTACTCTGGTCCAGCGGCTTCTCTCTCTCTCCTTTTCTCTTCTTAGCTTCCTCCGTCAACGTCCTCTTCACTCTTGTCTCCTTTGCCATTATGTCTATAGAGGCTCCTGTTCTGGCACGACACTGGCTCCACTCTCCGACATTCCCCGGGGTCCAAAACTCCCGTGGTACTAACACTCCCCCGAGGCTCTGAGCTCACAGTCCAGGCAACAATTCTTAGTTTCAGGTGATTAAACACTAATGAAAACATATTTATGAATATTAGATTTAATTTCTGCTGGATTCTGTAAATAGATCTTACTGTATCGGACACACTGGACCTTTAAAATCAGAAACTATTTGGTAAAAGAATGAGTTCAATGAATTTAGCACTTGAGCAAAAGCGGGTTGTGGTTCGATACCCAGCCTTTTCTCCGGAGGTCAAACTGATGTCTTAAAATATATTTTCATGTCACTTTGCAGCCGAGAACAAAAGGCACGTCTTTGTCTTCCCACCAACATCAAACCGCTCTCCTCCTCCATGTTGTATTTCACATAATAATCCTTGAAAAGACTCAACTTACTCCGCTTAGCACAGAGCTGTGAGTGAGTTTCTATTCATGAATATAGTGAATCGTTTCAGTTTGTGAAGAAACAAATCACAGAAACACATTTAATCCCAGTTATTACAGCTCAGAGTGAGAGTAGTCTGTCGGACGGAGCTTCGCTGTGCGATACAAAAATACTTCTTTCCTCTGCAAAGCTCCTTTTATTCCTCTGACAGGTGCTCGCAGAGTTCCTAACGAGCTTTGTAATAAACATTTTTATTTGCTCTTTTCATGAAAACAAACACAAATAACACAAGAGTGAGAAGTAATCCCGGCAGACGCGTGCACATCTCTTAAGCAGGATTAATTCTCATCGTCTCTTTCATGTGAGCACGTCCGCTTAGCTTCGTGCAGCAGAGTCATGCAGCCGAGCATTCGCATTTAAAGAGGCGCATGTCCAACGCTCGAGCGGCCTCGAGTCCTGGGCTGCGTTTCCTCCAGGCCTGCGTGGACCTTCATGTCGCCTGCTCGGCTTACAGAGTTCTCAAATTAAATTTCTAATGAGGCGGGAAAACACGTCAACCAGACGCTTTAACAAACTTTTCGTGATGCTAAAGTTGCCCGAGACTCTCCTGAAAGAGTCGAACCATGGAGGGCACTAAAAGCACAGCTGAGGGCGTTATCGATCTCCTCGCTCCTCTCAAGGCTTCTTCCTCTGATGGGCTACTTTGCTTGACACCTCTTCCTCCCACTGAGACTCGTCTTCACGGCTACAGTGTGAACTCCGTGGCACGTCTCCCCTCCAGCTTTAATTAATAGCTTTGTGCTTCTTTCAGCTCATCTATTCCCTCAGACTAATTGCTGGCAGAAGCATCTCTGCTAATCCAATTTGGAGTCCTGAATAATCTCCAGCAGCGTCTCAGGCATTGAGCATTTGTGAGAACCTGCAGGTCTGACGGCTAACTGTGTGTGCATTTCATTTATCTGATCTCAGAGGAGGAAATCTGTTGTGGGGGCTGTTATCCTCATTGACTGACATGATGCTCGGTCCCTGATTTAAAGATACATAACAACATATGTCAACATTTTGATAGGTATGATCACTGCCGGCGTTTCACAGTGAAAGCTGGTTGAGGTCACGTTAAGCTTCATCTACAGCCACAGGCTGCTTTACTAATATAAATGTGGTAATAAGTTATTTTGTGTTTTATTTAATTTGTTTGCACATTAAAGTAATAAATTATTCTCTCCTTTCCCCTCCTGAAAACTTTAGGCGAGATAATCAGAATCACATTAAACAAACAGAAAAGGGAAGTAGAGCAAAATAAAAAACACAATTACTTCTTGTTCCAGTTGTGTTTAACATACTTTAAAAAGGCAAACAGAGAAGATGAAGATGTCCGACTGCAGGAGATTGATATGTGTTCATGCACAGTTTTAAATTAACGTAAGAAAAACTCGATTGCGTCGCGTCTCATGCCTCCACACCGAAGAATATAAAGAATATCTTAGACGTGCACTTGTATAATTAGACAGTACACGAGTGTATGACAGTGTCGCAGCAGCAGTGACATAAAACATTAAAGCTCACACAAACACAGGAACTCACTGTTCAAGTCCTGAAACCAGAAGTCAGTGTTGATTTAGTCACTAAGTCACACAGCAGCAACTATTTCACTGATTCTGGTGAAACTGGATCATATTTTATGGAGGAAATGTTTTCTGGTTTTCCCTCTGATGTCCTCCGGCTGCTCCGCCTCAACTCTCTGTGATTTACAGAGTTTATGATGGACAGTGAAGTAAACTGCTGACAGCTGTAGCTGCTGTTAGCTCATGTTAGCTCAGTCTGTTAGCTGCTGTTAGCTCATGTTAGCTCAGTCTGTTAGCCGCTGTTAGCTCATGTTAGCTCAGTCTGTTAGCTCGTGTTAGCTCAGTCTGTTAGCTGCTGTTAGCTCATGTTAGCTCAGTCTGTTAGCCGCTGTTAGCTCATGTTAGCTCAGTGTGTTAGCTCGTGTTAGCTCAGTCTGTTAGCTGCTGTTAGCTCATGTTAGCTCAGTCTGTTAGCTGCTGTTAGCTCATGTTAGCTCAGTCTGTTAGCCGCTGTTAGCTCATGTTAGCTTAGTCTGTTAGCTGCTGTTAACTCATATTAGCTCAGTTTGTTAGCTGCTGTTAGCTCATATTAGCTCAGTTTGTTAGCTGCTGTTAGCTCATGTTAGCCAGACTGCTCTGTAGGTGGCTCGTTGGTCTAGGGGTATGATTCTCGCTTAGGGTGCGAGAGGTCCCGGGTTCAAATCCCGGACGAGCCCTAAATTTAAGACAAGAAATGTTAAAGACAAATGTTACTTCTAAAATGTGTAAAACTGAACGTACAATGCTGCCTTTGAAGATAAATAGATCCTCAAATAAACAAAATGTCAACACGTCCGTGAGTTCTGGACTCAAAATAACAGAAATCTGTTGAATTTTGTCATTGTTGATATTTTCTGGACCAAATAATTCATGAAAAGATGTTTCTGGTTTTCTCTCTGATGTCAACTCTCCCGATGGACAGTGAAGTAAACTGCTGCCAGCTGTAGCTGCTGTTAGCTCATGTTAGCTCAGTAAGTGGCTCGTTGGTCTAGGGGTATGATTCTCGCTTTGGGTGCGAGAGGTCCCGGGTTCAAATCCCGGACGAGCCCTTAATTTGTGACAAGAAATGTTAAAGACAAATGTTAGCTCAGTTTGATAGCTGCTGTTAGCTCAATCTGTTAGCTAATGTTTGCTCAGTCTGTTAGCTGCTGTTAGCTCAGTTTGATAGCGTCTGTTAGCTAATATTAGCTCATTCTGTGAGCTCAGAGCACTGGGGAAGTGTTACTGTTTGAACCACCGGGAAGAAGATAATTATGACAGAGAGCACAGCTGGTGTCGTGCCAGAACCGGAGCTGTAACCAGGCTCAGAGAGAGAAGAGGGTGCTGACGGAGGAAGCTAAGAAGAGAAATAAAAGGCTGAAAGACGCCGAGCTGGACTGAGTGCTGCTGGACTAGTCAGAAGTAATGTAATCAGGACAAATACTCGAGTACAGCTGGACATAGTTACCACAGTGGGATTACACTCATGTGTGTGTCTTAATGTGTCGAGGATCAGCTGTAAATCACGTCCCTCACACCGATGTCACAGGAAACAGGATGTGCAGATAAAGCTTCATGGAGACTTCCTGCACCACCTGTCAGCGGACACACGGTGTCAGTGTGTAGCTACGAATCCGCTTCAGGAGCAGCAGCAGCAACAACAACCTCCACCACCTCCAACCAGCAACAACGGAGACATGCCGTGTGTTTGAGGAATTAATGTCTGTGGTTGAACAGTGTTTGGATGCAGTCAGAACAAACTGATGCACAATGCTGCCCCGATGAACTCCGGCCAACCGGACACGTCTTTAATTAATTTACTAAAGTGACTGTCTGGAAGAGTTGTGGGCCCTCCACCGACATGCACTGCAGAAAATCAGCTATATACTACATCTTAATCTGTCTAGTCCACACACACACACACACACACACACACACACACTGCCTTTGTGTTTTTTTAGGGTATTACATCATTTCTGACCTCCGCCCCTGTGAGAAGAAATCACACGGCACAGTTGAGCTCATAAAATGGCTCGATGCTTTTTGTGTCTTCCACGAGTTTCAAGTGGAGACGGCGATTAGGTCCAGGCTTTAATTAGCTGGATTAACTAACCTTCTGATTGCCACAACAATTTTCTTGTGTCACATCATTTGAATTAATGAGCCAAACTGACGGGGAACCAATAAAAAAATGAAGCGGGGTTGATGAATAACGCCTCATTTCCCTTCAGTGTTTACCGTCTCCTTGGCTGGCTCACCTCGATTAGGTGATCAAAGAATCTCCTGGTTGCAGATAAATCTACAGGAACGTGCAGTCAGTGATGTTTTGCAGGCGGAGGGCTCAAACCTGCACAAATCAGGAGATTATTCAGCACTTTTTAATGCACATCCTGTAGGGTTGCATCTCAGAGAACATGTTAAAGCACACGTTAGTCCCATCTTTATTAACGATCATGATAACCTTAAATAATGCCGTGGCATGCCGAGTAATTATCCTATGCATTTCTTACAGAGAGGACCACGCGCTGCCCACCTCGGCCGTCATGTTCGGGCTCAGCCTCCGCTCTCACACGCTCTCTAATTGGACTTTAATTATTCTGTTATGTTATTGCTGCTGCTCATAAAAGCTTTCTCACTGAAGGGCCGGTGGATGGACGGCTTTTATTGTGAAGCAGCTACAAGCGATGACAGACTTCTAATTTGGTGCTGGTCGTGGGAATGTGCTGTACGTTTTTTTTTTTTTTTTTGGCAATTAACTGACACCGGATCGTGTTTTGAATGTTTCCATGTTTCAGTTGCAAAGGAGGGAAAATAAACGAGAGAGGGAAGTGTGAAAACTACAGCTGGACCTCTTCTGTGTTACTACAGAAGCCCAGAATGGACAAACTAAACTCTGGCTCCGGATCTGGCGTTTTGTGGCTACTATACTTTTGTACGGTTTGAAAAAAATTATGACTTCTGTAAGGTTAGAGGAGCACCGTTGTCATGGTTACAGTAATAAGAACATGGTTACGGTTTAAAAGAAATCCATTCATCCGCCTCGGTCACGTCACAAGTTCAATATTCAGTGAACATTAAAATGATCAAACACTCTCCACGTGTTACACAAAGCTCACACTTAGTTTACATTCAAGTGGGTTAGAGGTCAGTATTAATGTGCATATTATGAGCCGACACTATGGAGGATATCTTCGGTCCTAATTTAAATTAAAAGTCCAAATAGAAAATTGAAAGAGATAAAAGCGGAAGAGATGATTCATTCACGACACAAATAGGAACAATCAGGTCATAATTAAATGAAAATGTAAAGTGAGGTTTCACATCGGATATGAAAAAGTGAAGTGAGTGAGTCAGAGGAAGGACTATAATTTATAAAGGGCATCGCTATCATGGCAGTCCTGCCTCTGCTGGCTCCTGGATAATTCAAAAATGGATAAAGAAGTGGAGCTAAAGCGGGCTGAGTGTCAAACAAGACACCTGTGATGACACCCACCTGTCAATCAAAGCGTCCACGCTCTTAATCCTGCATAACTTTAAGTCTTAATATAATGTGAACAGGTGAGTTGTATATAAATTCACCCTCAGTACAGTTGTCATGAACGGGGAAATTAGCTACAGAGACCAAAACTGTTTTTGTACCAGGCTGTAAACATATTGGACATTTGAACATGGGGACTTATGGAGACTGACTCACTTCTGGAGCCAGCCTCAAGTGGACGTTAGAGGAACGCCAGTTTTTGGCACTTCCTGTGTTGGCTTCATTTTTCTCAGTCACAGAGGTTGCTGCTTGGTTGTTAGCTTGTTGTTAGCTTGATTTAACTAGTTTCAGCTCGTTATTAGCTTGGTGTTAGCTTGTTTTATCTCCTTGTTAGCGTGTTTTAGCTTGTTGTTAGCGTGTATTGCTCGTTGTTAGCGTGTTTTAGCTTGTTGTTAGTGTGTATTGCTCGTTGTTAGCGTGTTTTAGCTTGTTGTTAGCGTGTTTTAGCTCGTTGTTAGCTTGTTTTAGCTCGGTGTTAGCTTGTTTTAGCTCGTTGTTAGCATGTTTTAGCTCGTTGTTAGCGTGTTTTAGCTTGGTGTTAACGTGTTTTAGGTCGTTGTTAGCGTGTTTTAGCTCGTTGTTAGCGTGTTTTTGTTTTAGCTTGTTGTTAGCATGTTTTAGCTCGTTGTTAGTGTGTTTTTGTTTTAGCTTGTTGTTAGCATGTTTTAGCTCGTTCTTAGCATGTTTTAGCTCGTTGTTAGCGTGTTTTAGCTTGGTGTTAACGTGTTTTAGGTCGTTGTTAGCGTGTTTTAGCTCGTTGTTAGCGTGTTTTTGTTTTAGCTTGTTGTTAGCATGTTTTAGCTTGTTGTTAGCGTGTTTTAACTCGTTGTTAGCGTGTTTTAGCTCGTTTTTAGCGTATTTTAGCTTGGTGTTAGCTTGTTTTAGCTCGGTGTTAGCGTGTTTTAGCTTGTTGTTAGCGTGTTTTAGCTTGTTGTTAGCGTGTATTGCTCGTTGTTAGCGTGTTTTAGCTTGTTGTTAGTGTGTATTGCTCGTTGTTAGCGTGTTTTAGCTTGTTGTTAGCGTGTTTTAGCTCGTTGTTAGCTTGTTTTAGCTCGGTGTTAGCTTGTTTTAGCTCGTTGTTAGCATGTTTTAGCTCGTTGTTAGCGTGTTTTAGCTTGGTGTTAACGTGTTTTAGGTCGTTGTTAGCGTGTTTTAGCTCGTTGTTAGCGTGTTTTTGTTTTAGCTTGTTGTTAGCATGTTTTAGCTTGTTGTTAGCATGTTTTAGCTCGTTGTTAGTGTGTTTTTGTTTTAGCTTGTTGTTAGCATGTTTTAGCTCGTTCTTAGCATGTTTTAGCTCGTTGTTAGCGTGTTTTAGCTTGGTGTTAACGTGTTTTAGGTCGTTGTTAGCGTGTTTTAGCTCGTTGTTAGCGTGTTTTTGTTTTAGCTTGTTGTTAGCATGTTTTAGCTTGTTGTTAGCGTGTTTTAACTCGTTGTTAGCGTGTTTTAGCTCGTTGTTAGCGTATTTTAGCTTGGTGTTAGCTTGTTTTAGCTCGGTGTTAGCTTGTTTTAGCTTGCTGTTAGCGTGTTTTAGCTTGGTGTTAGCTTAGCACAGTTGTCATGAACGGGGAAATTAGCTACAGAGACCAAAACTGTTTTTTGTACCAGACTGTAAACATGTTTATTTCTGCTCTGAAGTTGGACATGCTTTGGCCTCCACCAGGTTGCAGCCGGTCGTGTACTGCCAGGTCATCAGAGCTGTTTCCTGCAGCGAGGTCTGTGCTTCACATTTCTCCTGTAACCATGCAAACCTCAGCGACAGTAACGAAGCGCGCAGAGGCCTCCTGTGCTGAGAGGAGCGATCACATGTTCATTAACCAAACCGCTCGCACCTCCTCCTCCTCCTCCTCCTCCTCCTCCTCCCCGCGCTGCAGCGACGTGACTCATATGATGCATGTCTGTTGATTCATCGAACAAGAAAACAAATGGGTGGCGAGGAGAGAAATCAATGAGGTGAGTCTTCCAGATCAATCCTGTGGCCGCACTGCCGGCTTCTATTTTCTGCTCACACACACACACACACACACACACACACACACACACACACACACACACACACACACACACACACACACACACACACACACACACCCCAAACTCATTTAGGGTGACAAAGACTAAACATGTTACCGCCTGCACAGAGAAATCTACATTCCTCAAAACTGTCATCTCCTCAATCTCGCCGCGACAGTAATGATCCTGAGACGCCATTTTGAGACATGCAATTTAAAGAAAAAATTAGTTTGAGGAGAAGAAGAAGTGTGTGAGGAGGAAGGAGAGAGCGAGGGAGGGAGGGAGGGAGGGAGAGCGAAGCTCTGAATCATTAGTTCGACGGGAGCACCGCTGGTCCAGGACTAATTGAGTATCAGCGTGAGCCACGGGCGGGTCAGCCTCAGAGCTGCTGTCGTCAGCACGTGCAGGTGGGGCGGCTGGGAGAGGTGAAGGTAGCAGAACATGGAGCCGTACGGGAATCCCTGAAGTTCAACCTGACGCAGCTTTGAGGGAGAAAGGAGGTGGAAGGAGGTCCCGACTGTGGAGAGTTCATCATCTGAGTCAGGTTTGCAGATATTCCAGCCCGTCCTCGGCAGGTGAACAGCTACATAGGTAGGGAAGGGAATCGAGAACTTGTTGAGAACCGGTTCCGTGTGTTTCGATTCCATGGAATCGCTTTGGAGTCTCTTATCGATTACAGCAAGCACGAATTACGTCACGTAACTTCCACAAGTTTCTCACGTGCAGTGCATCAGTAGTAAACAATGTCACCCACTCGGTTCAAACGCTCCAAAGTTTGGCTGCATTTCACCAAAACAGACGTCAACAGGGCGACTTGCAATCATTGCAAAGTGGAGATAACAGCGTCGGGAGGGAACACGATGAACATGGAGAAACATTTGTGCACACAACATGTAATATTTTTAAATGAATGTCGTGTTTCTGACACGCTTCAGACTGGAGATGAATCTCAACCTAGCAGCAGCCAGGCTGTGACCTCTGACCTCTGCTGTTACTACGGACACACATCGTTACTATTATCCAGGCTGTGGCCTCTTTAGACCTCGCTGTTGGTTTTGTAAGATCGTGATACTTCTAACTAAACAAAGTTGATGCTGATCAAACTGTTTGTTCCTTTTTCCCCCAAATGAGAATCGATAAAGAATCGAATCGTTAAGCAGAATCGATAAAGAATCGAATCGTTAAGCAGAATCAACAAAGAATCGAATCGTTAAGCAGAATAGATAAAGAATCGAATCGTTAAGCAGAATCGATGAAGAATCGAATCGTTAAGCAGAATCGATAAAGAATCGAATCGTTAAGCAGAATCGATAAAGAATCGAATCGTTAAGCAGAATCGATAAAGAATCGAATCGTTAAGCAGAATCGATAAAGAATCGAATCGTTAAGCAGAATCGATAAAGAATCGAATCGTTAAACAGAATCGATAAAGAATTGAATCGTTAAGCAGAATCGATAAAGAATCAGAATCGTTAAACAGAATCGATAAAGAATTGAATCGTTAAGCAGAATCGATAAAGAATCAGAATCTTTAAGCAGAATCGATAAAGAATCGAATCGTTAAGCAGAATCGATAAAGAATCAGAATCTTTAAGCAGAATCGATAAAGAATCGAATCATTAAGCAGAATCGATAAAGAATCGAATCGTTAAGCAGAATCGACAAAGAATCGAATCGTTAAACAGAATCGATAAAGAATCAGAATGTAAAAATCAGACAATCCCTAAACATGGGTCATCTGTGTGAGCAGTTGATTGGTTATGACGGGAGTAAACGAGGTCAGGTGATGCAGTATAAAGAGGGGTCACATGTCAAGGTGCTAGGGGTTGTACAGACTAGTCGATGTCACTACTTCACATTGACGTTTAGAGCTTGACGCCGACTACTCGCTAATCACTGTGAACTAACACCGCACATTCCCACCATGCAGAACCAGCTGCACAGGTCTGTCCAGAACCAGGACAGATTTCCCCGTTTGGCCACGTTGTGCAAACGTTACCTGGCTGTCCCGGCGACAAGCGAGAGGATTGTTTCACCGGCTGGAAATAACATCACGTGACAGCGGGCGAGCCTTCACCCAGCGCACGTAGATGCGCTCGTGTTCTTGCAAACCAGGATCGAAAAACGAAAACGGTGACTGAGCAGGACTGTGACGTGATTTTTTAAATTACTGAAGAAAATATCAATGACGTCACCAGCGACTAGTCGACATCATATTAGTGTCGACTTAAAAAATCTTAGGTCATGCAACCCCTTCAGGGTGCTAAGTGAAATTAAAACTAGAGATAGAAAACGAGCTTAGGACTCAGGTCAGGCTACACAGGTTCTTCAAATCAGGGGTAAACAAACTCGTTAAAACGATTAAAAAAGACCCGATGTGTGTCCTGCCGCCACTGTCCACCGCCTCACCGCCGTCAGCCGGTTGGCGTACCTTCTGGCCTGGGAAACACCAGAGTTGTTCTTCAACATCCAACAAGAAAAAAAAGCAGAAATCCTTTAAAGAAAAGCACGAGCGGGTTGTTAAACCCGACCTTTATTCTTTCTCCTCAAACAAACGGAACTTTGCCTCTGATTGAATTCAGCTGAAACGCTGCAGCAGGTTGAAACGATCATCAGACGTCTTCAAGTTCAAGTTGTGCTCGGCGTGCAGACTCAGAATATCATGACCTCAGTTTCTTTCGCTTCGGTTGCTGGTGATTATTCTGCAATCTTAATCTCTGACATTCCTGCAACGAGCACCCAACACGAGTTAGTTATGAAGATCCAATTATGTTTTTTTTTTTTATTTCACACTTACTTCTTGCAGCCTCGCGCGCTCTTAAGTCAACACTGTGTCAAGGTTTTTTATGCTCCCCCTCTCAGGGATGCAGATGACATATTCAGCGCCGACATGCGAGTCAAATAAACAATTAACTTCTGACCCGCGCAGTAATAAGACCGGCGACCACGCAAACTCAGCGCGGGAGGCAGGATGTCTAAAAGACACAATTTTCTTTCTCCTGCGAGGGAGGCAGCAGAAAACCGGCCTCCAATCTTCACTCGCTGATTAGAAAAAGAGTTGAGAGGGAAATTATGAGTTTACGGGAGTGTGATCACGACTGCGACTGTAATAATTCATAAGGAGGAACCGAGACTGCTGCAGGATGTCGAGCTACATGCTGCTGAGATAATAACAATATAATAAATTACAATTATTACTCTCAGGTTTGATGTGTTCGAGTATGAATTTGGTCTCAGGACAACAGTGTTCTGTTCTGAGAGGAGGTGCAATAAATGAAATCTAATGACACACAATCAGCGTCGCATCGATCAGGAGTTAAAGTCACTTTGGATGAGGTGCAACCTTCAGCCAGCCAAACTTTGTGTCTCTGGGCCGAGCTGCAGCTCTCGCTCTGCAAACATTTACACTCTCTCGCAGGTCAAACAGAATCCACTTCCAGTGTTTGTAACTTTGGGCTGCGCTCGACGGACTCGTCTGCACTCTCTTTGCTTTTTCCTTTTCTTCTTTTAACGGGAGTTGAGAAATGTGCTCTTGGCCCCTAAAGCAGGAATTTCACCTCGTCCTGGCTCCGTGTTTTCCTTCGGTTCATTTTCATTATGCTCAGCTTTCCAAGCATGAGGAACGGCTGGAAATCAGACGCCAACATCTGTCTCATACCCATAAACTCTGGAGTTTTGGGTGGTTTTTCTGTATTTGTTCAGGATTATCTCTTTCTGCTGCCCGCAGATGCTGAACTCACTCCCTGACTTTCTCTTCGGGCACCAACGGTAGAATTAAAAAGAATAAACACTCCAGAGTTCAAATAAACTATGAAGAGCTTATTTGAATTCTAAATCTGTGTAAACACACAGTGAGTTATGGTTTCTGTGATGTCCTGCATAAAGTGACAGAACTCGTCTTTCAACAGCACTTCAGCTGGTTTATCCAACAACTGGTGAGTCCGGTAAAAAAGGTGAAACAACAGCAGTAAATTATGTTTACGAGCAAACCAGACTTAGACTTACATCCACCAGGCGCCCAGAACCACGAATAAATCACAATAAATGTTGCTCAGTGTTCGGAAATACAATTGGACAAAGTCGTGATAAAATGTAAAACCTAAATTCAGAATCCCACAGGTCACTGATAGGCAGACCGTGGTCCGGGTCCAGGTCTAGTCTCTGACAGTGTTTGGGGGTTTAGGCATGAAGAGGACTGAGATTGGTCAAGGTGAGGTGCAAGACTGTCGGCCAATCACAGGCAGGACAGGGCGGGTGTTGCACTCTTAAAATGAACTGCAAAAACCCACGTCCATCTTCGTTTCAGCAACTTTTAATAAAAGAAAAAAACTGTCCACAGTTCAACACAAGCACTGTCTGCGTATACAACAACGTTCTCTCCTTGTCCTCTTACAGACACAGCATTATTTCTAAAGGATAAGTACGGACATTTTCGATTTCCAAAATATGTTGACATTCACGTAAATAATATTTTCCAAATTATTTCCACTGGACACTGATATTCTAGAATTAACAAATATGAACTTATGACATTATTGTTCCAGTGTGGCACACGGGCCTTCACTAAACAGAGCGGGACTGAGTGACGCAGAGAAAAACAGTTTTTGGAAATCATGTCGTGTTAAAATCTGGGTCGTATAAAGTTATTAACACATCATCCAAAGGATATATCAAGTTTTATGTCCCAGGTGATCAGAGATTATATTTGTATAAGGCAGGTATTTCTCTACATGTCTGGGGTTGCACGATATCAGATTTTTCTAAGTCGACACTAATATGATGAAAGTCGAGTCGATGTCGACTAGTCGCTGGTGACGTCATTGATCCCTCCACCATAGATGTGCCGTGCGCCCAAGAGTGTGTTTGGGGTGTGTGATCTAGTTGTTAAATACATATATATTGGGACTTGTCGGCCCACCGGGCAAATGCACGGTATGCCAGATGACCAGTCCGTCCCGGGCGCAAATAGTGGGTGTGTCAGGTGTGTCATGACACACCCACTTTTGAATGACCGTAGATCCGTCCCACCCACTTTTATGTAGCTTAACCTTTTTTTTTTTTTTTTAAACTTTGTCTTCTTCAGATCTTCTGATTCAAGCATCACGAGGAAACCAAAATATGAATTAACATAATATTTGGTTTACTGAGGTGTGTGCCAGTAGCGGTTTTAGGTACAGGCGGACAGGGCAGCCGCCCGGGGCGCCATTTCGTGGGGGGGCGCCACGAGCGCCCGACAATAACCTCGCGAATTTTCGATACTGCTCATTAAGACAGCGGAGCGGGCGCCCCCGTGGGCAGGGGGTTGACGAGGTAGAGGGGGAGCCGGACAGACTGATCAGGGCGTACGAGAAAATCTCCGTCCCGGGGGGAGGCATTGGGGGCAGCTTCGTCCCCCCCAGTTTCTCAAACCTATCTGCGCGCCTGTCCCTGTCTACACGTAAATCTACATCTCCCATAGTGGAAAACAAAATACTGAACAAAACAATTTGGGAGGAAAACAACACAACACCTGCAGCCGAGTCACCGTCACAGTCCTGCTCAGTCACAGTTTTGGTTTCTCGGTCCTGGTTTGCAGGAACACGAGAGGGTGAAGGCTCGCCCGCTGTCGCGTGATGGTTTCACCAGCGAGTGAAAAAATCCTCTCGCTTGGCGTGCTTTAACGTGTAACGTTTGAGTCCATCGTGTTTGCATCAAAATATGAGATTAGTGCAGCTAGTAGTTGCATTTCCGGTGGCAGCTGCCACCGGAAATGCAACTACTAGCTGCCGCTGCCACGAATTGAGCCAGCTCTCTCTCGATTAGCGACTACTGGACGTCAAGCTCTAAACGTCATTGTGGCGTAGTGAAGTCGACTAGTCGACTGTACAACCCCTACTGGGCGACGATGCTGTCACATCTCTGGCTCACACAAGCGAAAGATGCTGAAGGAGACGGTGAAACACCCCGAGATGTCGGAGCTTCCCTCTTGTGGAAAGTTGATCCAGCAGCATCGATTGTGGCTCCTTCACATATCAGAGAGAAATAAAGAGGCGTCCTCCGTTTGTTTGTCTCTGAGCATAACGAGCCGCTGAGCGCCGCGATGCCACAACAGTCCGAGCTCGATTCCCTGTTTTTTAAAAGGGTCAAACTTCGATTTCACGCTGAGAAAATGTTGATTTCTAAATGTTCCGGTTTTATTATTAACTTCTGCAGCAGCAGTACTTTTAGACACTGCTGACCTTAGGCGCTCCTGTTTTTCTCCTTTAATATGGACACAGTTGGTCTGGCAGGACAGATTTGTGCAGACTGAGCTGTTGGATGATGGTTATCACTGTGGACTGGGAGGGAGCGCCCAGAACCGGTTGTGCTGGGGGATTTCCAGCTGGCTTCAACAGGACAGTGATGGAGTCCAGGCCTGCGGAGGGGAGGTGGTGGGTGGGGGAAGTGGGGCGAGGTGTCCTGGTGAGGACAGGTGCAGGGTGAACAGGTTACGGCAGGCTCGGGGTGTGTGAGCACAGATGAGCCTGCGTGTGAAACCAGAGTCCTCATGAAACAGACAAGCACAGGTGGGTCCTTGTCTCCGGGTGAAAGTGTCTGAACTGCTGAGTCCAGACCTCGTCTTCCTCGCCTGACCGCTCCGGATTGAACCGGTAACACACACGCAAAGACACGCTACTGCAGCACTGTGTGTGTGTGTGTGTGTGTGTGTGTGTGTGTGTGTGTGTGTCAGGCAGCGGGCCACGAGTGCCAGGCATGCCAACCATACCGACCATACCACCACACCGCCTACTGACCCCACAAACTCCAGCCCGGCAGAAAAAAGACACGGTAGCTGCTTCACCATGACGTCTCCAGTTTAAAGGGTCAGTTCAGCCAAATCACACACACACGTGATTTTAAATCAGAAATATATACTTATATATATATAAATACTTAAATATATATACATAAATACTATATACTAAATATATATATATATATATCTGCTTTAGAGTCTTCTAACTACTTTTACACTACATGTCTCATTGGCTGCCATACAAGGTGTCAACTGCTTTTAGGAACTTCCACATGCAGACAGGAGGAGCCGGGGATCGAACCGCCGATCATCTGATCAGTGGACGAGACGCTCCACCACTGTACAGCCGCTAATTAGAAGAGAAAGGAGGTCTTGAGTTGAAAACATAAAGTTTGTGCTCTAGATTAAAACTCCTGTCCAATCAAATGTCTCACTAATCAAGTTAAACTGGTAATAAAATAAATAAATGTTATAGGAGTCAGTGCGATCCAACGATTCAGCGAAGAAGAGGATCTTCAAACCCTAAAGGTAATAGGAAAACGGTGCAATGACGGTAAAATAGAGTTATGTACAGCAGCGTTTCTGTTCTATGTTTGAATGATGTTTGTTGTTAATGGTGTTTTTTATGTGCGTGTACTTCAGTCTGATCTTCATTCTACACATGTGGAAGATGCAATATGACCTGTCCATAAATAAACATGATTTATTTTTAATCTTATCACTCGCGCTGTCTCGACGTGTTCATCTAGCAGTCGTGGGAATACGTGCAGCGTATTAACACGAGTCACATCCTTCTTCTGTCGTCAGCTGATAAGATTCGAGTATTTATATGTAAACAAGAGAAAAACACAGTGAGATAATTCCACTTGTCACAGCGACGAAGAAGAAGAGGTGTCACCCGAGTGCAGAAAATTGATGAAATTTGAAACACATGATTGAAGTGGAAGCTGCGAAAAAATAATAATCTAAATAATAATCTGGTCCAGCTCGCAGGTTTTTTCTTTTCCTCTCTTACATCGCGCTCACGCTTCTGTGTTCGTACAGCGGCAGTCAGAAGTTTGGACACGGCGTCTCATTCAAAGGTTTAAATCGTAGATGAACCCTGAAGACATCGAAACTATGAAATAACACAAATGTAAATAAGTTATAATTAAGAAAAATATGAATTCTTACCTTTTGTCTTGAAGGAGTTCCCATATTTAACTGGGAACCACACATGCAGACACCAGCTCACCTGCTTTGCATCACACAAATAGTTAATGACATATGTTTCCACGTTATTTCATAGTTTTCATGAGTCAGTGTGTTCACACTGTATGTTTTAAACCTACAGCGCAGAGCTCTTACGTATCCGTAAATGAACTTTAGCGCCTTTTCTCAAACGAGTTCACACGACATTGATTAACCCTGTCACTGCCAGGTAAATCTCTGCATGCGGCAGTGAAGCTGGAGACTGTGACGACATTTCCATCCTGCTGTAGTGAAGCTTTTCGCTGATACAGATGTAGCAACGTAAAAGTTACCGTGTTTCCGTGACGGGGCCGTGACAGGTCCTTGAACGGTCCTTGAACGGTCCTTGAACGGTCCTTGAACGGTCCTTGAACGGTCCTTCGCTGGTCCGTGACTGAAATATAGCAACACGAATGCTAATGAGGTGTCTAAGCTACGTCATCCCTAGGTAGAACAACTGTAAAAAAATCCGTGAGAGAAGCGCCATCTCCTGGTCACACCCTGTAATCACATAAATGGGTGGAGTTACAGTAAAAAATAGACACGCCCAGGAGAAGGAGCGGGGTCTCTCCGGTCACGAAACTCTGCAGACAGCTGCCATTCAGCTGGCGTTCAGCTTGAACGGAAAATTTTAAGTTGCTACTACTGTATGATCATTATTATTATTCACAATGTGGGTAATATTCATATCATGTGTATATCAGGTGTTTATCAGGTGTATCAGTGTCTTTATTCACCAGGGTGTGTCCACATGATACAAGGTTCAGAAACAGTTTGTGACTTTGATAGAATAAGATTTGTTGAACTGTTCCCGGTATCTCACCTCGCAGAGAGAAAACAGCATCAGGCTCATCGGCTGACTCTTCTTCTTCTTCTTCTTCTTCTGCTTCTTCTTCTTCTTCTTCTTCTTCTCTTCTTCTTCTTCTTCTTCTTCTTCTTCTTCTTCTTCTGCTCTTCTTCTTCTTCTTCTTCTTCTTCTTCTTCTTCGAACCGATTTAAAGTGACTGAGCAGAAACGACAAAACGTTATAAATCCAGTTTGTAACAAAATGTCACCATCAAAGTATGAAAACGTGCTTATTGACTTCTGTCAAACGTCATAAACGTCATTATTGAATCTGCAGCAGAGAAAGTTCAAACAAAACAAACTTTGGCATTAATGCTGAGTTCACATTAATGCTGCAGACGAGAACACAAACACTGTTCACACTGTGCTTGTGTTCATGTATGACCATCGCTCACAGTAAGAAGCTGATTATCCACAGCTGCTTTACTGAGTTTGACTAAAAACTGTGAAACTGAGATCGTATTAAGACTCATGCTGTGTCCGAAACGTTTGTAAAAACAAGAGTTGGACGTTAATGTTGGAAGCGTGGACGTCGCAGACTGGATGAAACATGGACGTCTCTGCAGTCACGCCTCCGTCGGCTCCTCACTCATCCAAAGACGTGGAGCGTGGATGGAGGCTGAATGAAGCCAGCACCTGTAGCCGACCTCAAGAGGCCATTTGAGCTACTGCAGGTTTAGTCACTTCGTAGCCGTGGAGCTTTCCTCTCCAAACCCATGATTCAGGAGCCAGTCAGATCTGCAGGCTCACAGCGAGATAAAGACGCTCACGGTGACTTCATGGGGAGACCTGGCCTGGAAAGAAGCATTAGCAAAAAACACAGTGAGGGCGAGAGGCTGATAAAAGTCACATAAAAAAGGTGAATTATGATGCGACAGAAGGTTTCAATCTTCGACCAGACAAAGAGGATCGGGGTCCAAACGCAGTAAAGACAGGCGACTTATTGAGCGCAGGACTCAACGACATCGGCCGTAAGAAAAGCAGATGTAGGTCAGCTGCAAAGCGACGCTCCATGAAGGTTCGATCAGCTCCTCTGCGAGACTCGGACGGCTCCGCTCCATCAGTTAGGAAGGATTTCATAAGAAGCACTGAGCCGCTGTGATGTTCCCGGCAGCACAGACATCATATAACAACTATAATTTCTCCTCATTCGCCTCAGCATAAAGGCTCTTTCATGGAAATGCTCATGAAAGGCGGCAGAGGCGTATCAGATTGAGAAATGTAATAGTTTTCACTGAAGCCATTTTCGGGAAAAAGGAGTCGGTATTTGTCTCCGTGGGGGGGTGGATGGTGGCGGGCGAGGGGGAGGCAGCGGATGGAGGTCTTGTCGGTGTGTGTGTGTGTGTGTGTGTGTGTGTGTGTGTGTGTGTGTGTGCTGTAGCTTTCGTGTGTTTCTCCCTCAGTGTTTATGGGGCTTTTTAAAAGCCTCCAAATGTGCTGCGGTTTGCGGCCTACAAGTCCTCCTCTCCCCCCGAACCCTCCGGGCGAGCTGCCAGCGTGGGCTCACAGTGAAAACAAACAGCACAGACACAGAGCAGGCCGAGTTATGGAGGAGGTTTTTTTTTTTGAGTGAGTTGCTGACTCTATTCTTGGCTTGTAAAAAAAAAAATATCCAGAGTTTTTATTTTGATCTGCCTGATAACGAGGATCCCGTGTAAATATCAGGTCCACCTCACGGCTCGTGAATCTTTATTCAGCCTCGAGTCCAGTGAGCAAAATTAAAAGGGATCAAACTGCCGGGCCTCCGATTTACTGTCTGTGTGTTTGTACGAGTTTAATGAGCCTCTTTGTTATAGCTCACATCTTGTTGCAATCCTCCGTGGTCCAAATTCCACTTTGTAATTACATCATTACTCGACATGTGAATGATACAGTCAGACTGACGCAGCCTGATGATGCTCAGATCTTCATTCCCATGCAGTGCGTCATAGTTTCCCTCTTTTCTCTCATGAAACTCTGTCACAGTTCGACGTGCGCTCGCTGACTCATGAATTCTTGTTGTGACTTTGCAGAGAGACGTGATGTTTAACTACGTGTTCGATCGCAGCTTGTGCAGCAACCAGAGGCTGCAGGAAACACGGTGCAGTGTGGTCGCTCTGGCAGCCAAGCGTCTTAACCCTGCATAACTTTAAGCCTTAATATAATGTGAACAGGTTAGTTGTATATAAATTCACCCTCAGTACAGTTGTCATGAACGGGGAAATTAGCTACAGAGACCAAAACTGTTTTTTGTACCAGGCTGTAAACATGTTTATTTCTGCTGTGAAACATGGGGACTTATGGAGACTGACTCACTTCTGGAGCCTCAAGTGGACTTTAGAGGAACTGCAGTTTTTGGAATCTTCCTGTGTTGGCTTCATTTTTCTCAGTCACAGAGGTTGCTGCTTGGTTGTTAGCTTGTTGTTAGCTTGATTTAACTAGTTTTAGCTTGGTGTCAGCGTGTTTTGGCTCATTGTTAGCTTGTTTTAGCTCGTTGTTAGCGTGTTTTAGCTCGTTGTTAGCGTGTTTTAGCTCATTGTTAGCGGGTTTTAGCTCGTTGTTAGCGTGTTTTAGCTTGGTGTTAGCGTGTTTTAGCTCGTTGTTAGCATGTTTTAGCTTGTTGTTAGCGTGTTTTAGCTTGGTGTTTGTGTGTTTTAGCTTATTGTTAGCATGTTTATGTTTTAGCCTTCTTTACCATGGTGTTAGCTTGTTTTAGCTCATTGTTAGCATGTTTTTGTTTTACCTTGGTGTTAGCTTGTTTTAGCTCATTGTTAGCATGTTTTTGTTTTACCTTGTTGTCAGCTTGTTTTAGCTCATTGTTAGCATATTTTTGTTTTAGCTTGTTGTTAGCTTGTTTTAGCTCATTGTTAGCGTGTTTTAGCTCGTTGTTAGCTTAGCACAGTTGTCATGAACGGGGAAATTAGCTACAGAGACCAAAACTGTTTTTTGTACCAGGCTGTAAACATGTTTATTTCTGCTGTGAAGTTGGACATTTGGACATGGGGACTTTTGGAGCCAGCCTCAAGTGGACGTTAGAGGAACTGCAGTGTGTGCTACAGTATGTTGGTGTAATCACGGTGATTTACGATGTTGCTGAAGTCAAGTAGCTAGCAGACAACAATGGTCCCGTTATTCAAGGTCCTGGCTCTGGGCTTCAAACTGGCTCCAATGAAAACCGGTCCTGAACTTCCCATGAACCCAGTTCATCCAGAAATGGACATGCTGATCAAACCTGAAGTTCTGGGCTCCGTGAGAAACTGTTTGTCATGATGACAGGGTGGAAACTGTTTCCAGCTTCTTCCTGCTGTGTGCAGGAAAACTTCGCTTAATTAACAGTTTATTTATTTATTGGCTGAAGCTCACAGCGCTCGGACCACCGACCCGGCCGCAGCTTCTCTGATTGAAAGTAAGTGAAACGCGCTGAGCGGACGCTTTTCAGCTCGAACGCTGGAAACTGGCCTGACTGGACGGATTTCAGCTTGGTGACAGCAGAGTCAGGACGCAGTGCTGCTGTGACACTGAGCGGATGTGTCTGACGTCAGAAGAAGAAAAGACTCCAGGATGAAGTGGCCGAGCTGGACCGGCTCTGTCCTGGACTCCACGAAGGAAGCCGAGCTGACGTCAGTCACGAACAACACCTCTGGCCCCCTGCATGGGAGGAGCAGCTCCGTCAGTAATGCTGCAACCACAGAGCAAGAAGGAGCAGCACCGCAAGTCTGTAACAGCAGCAGGACATGTTGACACTGTGCAGCACCTCCTGCTGCAGCTTCATCTTTAAAGGGAATGTTTCTTTCTTTATATAGATCCAGTGTAATGCTTCACGCCATGTGTGCGTTTAATAACCTGTGCAATTGTTTCTGCATGTGATATGTAACAGATCCTATCTGAGTATGATCCAGGGTCTGACTGCCAGATACTCAACCAGGGCACAAAACGTGTATGAATCCACCGCAGAAAATAGTCCTCAAACACCGACACGTCTGCTGCTGTTTGAGCAACGTCGCTACAAACCACGGCGCTCAGCTGAAACCGAGTCTGAAGCCACGGAGAGGAGAAAATACTGAGAGGCGGATTATCGGATCGTTGGTTTTGGACTTTGTTGACAGTAAGAAAAATACAGACTAACGGATGAGCTGCTAAAACCACACTGCAAAATGTTAAAGGTTAGTCTGTTTATAACTCACAGAGAGATAACAGCTGAACACGGTGATGAAGGTGATAAAGGTGAACAGCTCCAGACCTGCCGGCCTCATCACATGTCAGATGATCCACCAGCCAAGACTCACGGAGCTGCCATCAAATCAAAACGGTCTGATAAGTCTGTGGAAATAAAAACCACAATGAGACCAGGACACACACACACACACACACACACACACACACACACACACACACACACACACACTGCTTCGAAGTCTGAAAAAGTTAATTAGAAAAAGGGACTTCTGAAAAGTTCCATCCCGACTTTTAGCCGTCGACTCCGGCTCGATGTTTCTGTCACGAAATGATGAAAGTCGCCGCCGTGTTTAACAAACTCGCTGTAAGAGACGCTTTCTCAGATCCTCTCAATCGAGTCTTAGGGGGTGAGCGGAACGAGACGGCACAGAGCCCCGAGCTAAACTTCAGTCCCTCGGTTCAAAGATTGAAAATTTAAAAAACTGAAATTTTCTCTCTGATCCAAGTCGACACGTTGGATGATGATGACAGAGGCGACGTCATCGAGTCAAGACCAAGAGCAAACTGGAACCTGTTTATGTACTTCTACATCCAATCACAGCCAGAAAACATTTGACGATGCAAAGGCAGCTCAGTGATCCTGCAGTTATGGTCTTGACCAGGACCAGGACCAGCACCAGACTATAACCGCGGGGGCCGGAGACTAAGACCAATCTGGAGTACTACAACAAACTGACTCAGTTTGTTAGCTGTGCTGCCTGGACTGCGAGGAGGTTTTTCAGGCCTGGGGCGAGCGGGGAGAGCGGAGCGGATGTCGTGCCAGAACAG
>CM014091.1:32200187-32202687 GCA_004119915.2 Collichthys lucidus
TCCTCTGCTGCAGATATTTAATAAGAGACCTGCGCTGGTAAATTAGATTACTTCACAATTGCCAGTGGATAATGTGCTAAAAGCTTTCCCACTCAGAGCGTGACTCCGTCCTGAATATTATTCACACTTTGAGGCCGGTGCAGCCTTAAAGAAACAGATGGCGTTCAGTGCCGGCGCCTCTGACGGCTGAATACAGGATGAGTTTAATATTAATGTCCAAACATACAAATATATTAATTTCAGTGTTGCAGAATTAAACATCTAACATTTATTTTTCTCAGTTTAACAAAGTATGAACCTGAAAACACAAGAAAAATGACACAAACTCTCAGTACACGACCGACATTTGACATCACAAACCTTTATTTGACAAATTATTATTTATGTTCTGCATATTATTTACGTGTAAAGTGAGTGTGTATGTGGTTGCAGAAGGAAGTCAGCGTGGATTGATATTGAAGTTTGTGAAGTTCAAAATTAAAAAGAAACATTTTAAAGAAATGCTGTTGTACAAATTCAAACTTTACAATCATAAATATGAACACAGCTATAAATTATACACACAAAACACTGATTGAATGAGATTTAACTTCTTCATTTTGATATTTTCAGCGCTGTGTTAACTCTCAGATAGGATAAACTCAACTTGTTCACATCTTAAGAGATATTTATACATTACAGATTGAAGCAGACGATGCATTAGTATCAGAAAATAAAGACATCAGCATAAAGGGAATTCAACAAAAATCTGATTTATTTACAATAATCAGACAAAAGTGGATGAAATCTGTTTGAAACATCTTTTGAAAAAACTCATTCAAGTCTTGAAATGTTGAAACCTGAGTCTCGATTAAAGACAATCTGAGTGGATTAAATGTCACCTGTGTGTGTGTGTGTGTGTGTGTGTGTGTGTGTGTGTGTGTGTGTGTGTGTGTGCGTGTGTGTGCGTGTGTGTGTGTGGGAGATAACAGGATATCCGCTGGCTCACCACACCGAGAGCCTCGAACAAGCCGGCAGCACTCAGGGATATGACGACGAAACCATCTGAACAATTATTCCTCAGGATAAATGGCCGCGGCGTGAAAAGGTCAGCAACAAACGGCGGCCAATTCCCCGCAGAGTGGAATCTGAGGAAAAATAATCGCCCCATGATTGAATTGAAGCCTGGGACATTTGAGCCACAGTAATGAAATGGCTGTTGTCGTGACCCGAACCTTTCACCTCCATGACGATTTTTTACCAGATTACAGAGAAGGCAGCAGGGGCGACTATTTGCCTACAGGAATACATTTAATATATGTGCATAGGTTTGTTTTGCCAATGTAAATCCCCATTATCACAGATTCTTCTGCATATTACATGTCGGCGTTCACCTGCAGGGCTGACGGGGCCACAGAGGCCTGTTATCTGACAGGAGGGATTCACGACTGCAGGTATGATCGCAGTTTGATGTCCGCATGTGTCTGTAGTGTCCAACCAGCTGAAATATCTTAACGCCTGCTGGACAGATTGGCCCAAAATTCATGTTACCAAATCGACTCTCTGTGATTTCCAGAGTTTCCTGACAGACAGTGAAGTAAACTGCTGCCAACTGTAGCTGCTGTTAGCTCAGGGCTCAGAACTGTACCAACAGGTGTTATGGACTACCAGGAAGAAGAAGAGGAGGTAACCAGGCTCAGCAGCTTCTATGGACATAATGGCAGAGGAGAAGAGAGTGAAGAGGACGCTGACGGAGGAAGCTAAGAAAAGAGAGCTGCTACACCTCAACTCTCTGTGATTTACAGAGTTTATGATGGACAGTGAAGTAAACTGCTGACAGCTGTAGCTGCTGTTAGCTCATGTTAGCTCAGTCTGTTAGCTGCCGTTAGCTCATGTTAGCTCAGTCTGTTAGCTGCCGTTAGCTCATGTTAGCTCAGTCTGTTAGCTGCTGTTAGCTCAGTCTGTTAGCTGCCGTTAGCTCATGTTAGCTCAGTCTGTTAGCTGCTGTTAGCTCATGTTAGCTCAGTCTGTTAGCTGCCGTTAGCTCATGTTAGCTCAGTCTGTTAGCTGCTGTTAGCTCAGTCTGTTAGCTGCCGTTAGCTCATGTTAGCTCAGTCTGTTAGCTGCCGTTAGCTCATGTTAGCTCAGTCTGTTAGCTGCCGTTAGCTCATGTTAGCTCAGTCTGTTAGCTGCTGTTAGCTCAGTCTGTTAGCTGCCGTTAGCTCATGTTAGCTCAGTCTGTTAGCTGCTGTTAGCTCATGTTAGCTCAGTCTGTTAGCTGCTGTTAGCTCATGTTAGCTCAGTCTGTTAGCTGCTGTTAATTTAAAAGTTAAAGCGAGCCCTTCATTTGTATGTATGGCCATTCATTTCTGTGGATGTTAGCGAGGGTGTTGCGTAAGTGGCTCGTTGGTCTAGGGGTATGATTCTCGCTTCGGGTGCGAGAGGTCCCGGCGTTCAAATCCCGGACGAGCCCTTAATTTGAGACAATTTCTGTATCTGATCACTCAGGCAATCTGCTCAG
>CM014091.1:32205187-32305187 GCA_004119915.2 Collichthys lucidus
GCTGATATCAGCGACTAGTCCAGCAGCGGCTGATATCAGAGACCAGTCCAGCAGCGGCTGATATCAGCGACCAGTCCAGCAGCGGCTGATATCAGCGACTAGTCCAGCAGCGGCTGATATCAGCGACTAGTCCAGCAGCGGCTGATATCAGAGACTAGTCCAGCAGCGGCTGATATCAGAGACTAGTCCAGCAGCGGCTGATATCAGCGACTAGTCCAGCAGCGGCTGATATCAGGGACTAGTCCAGCAGCTGTTGATATCAGAGACTAGTCCAGCAGCGGCTGATATCAGCGACTAGTCCAGCAGCAGCAGATATCAGAGACTAGTCCAGCAGCGGCTGATATCAGAGACTAGTCCAGCAGCGGCTGATATCAGCGACTAGTCCAGCAGCAGCAGATATCAGAGACTAGTCCAGCAGCGGCTGATATCAGCGACTAGTCCAGCAGCAGCAGATATCAGAGACTAGTCCAGCAGCGGCTGATATCAGCGACTAGTCCAGCAGCGGCTGATATCAGCGACTAGTCCAGCAGCGGCTGATATCAGAGACCAGTCCAGCAGCGGCTGATATCAGCGACTAGTCCAGCAGCGGCTGATATCAGAGACCAGTCCAGCAGCGGCTGATATCAGCGACTAGTCCAGCAGCGGCTGATATCAGCGACTAGTCCAGCAGCGGCTGATATCAGAGACTAGTCCAGCAGCGGCTGATATCAGAGACTAGTCCAGCAGCGGCTGATATCAGCGACTAGTCCAGCAGCGGCTGATATCAGCGACTAGTCCAGCAGCTGTTGATATCAGAGACTAGTCCAGCAGCGGCTGATATCAGCGACTAGTCCAGCAGCAGCAGATATCAGAGACTAGTCCAGCAGCGGCTGATATCAGAGACTAGTCCAGCAGCGGCTGATATCAGCGACTAGTCCAGCAGCAGCAGATATCAGAGACTAGTCCAGCAGCGGCTGATATCAGCGACTAGTCCAGCAGCGGCTGATATCAGCGACTAGTCCAGCAGCGGCTGATATCAGCGACTAGTCCAGCAGCGGCTGATATCAGAGACTAGTCCAGCAGCGGCTGATATCAGGGACTAGTCCAGCAGCGGCTGATATCAGAGACTAGTCCAGCAGCGGCTGATATCAGAGACTAGTCCAGCAGCAGCTGATATCAGAGACTAGTCCAGCAGCAGTCAGTCCAGCTCAACGTCTGTCTTTCAGCCTTTTATTTCACCAAGCACTAAAAGTCAGTCCCACATTTACTCTTGTCCGGCGGCTTCTTGCTCGCTCACTCTCTCCTTTTCTCTTCTTAGCTTCCTCCGTCAGCGTCCTCTTCGCTCTCTTCTCCTCTGCCATCGTGTCCATAGACGTGAGCCATTGCCGAGCTCCTGTTCTGGCAGCACACTGGCTAACAAACTGAGTGATTAGATACAGAAATTGTTTCAAATTAAGGGCTCGTCCGGGATTTGAAACTCTGAAACCCAAAGCCAGAGTCATACCCCTGGACCAACGAGCCACTTACAAGGGCGAACAGCCGGGCACATTGAGTGGAGGCAATGTGCAAAGAGCCTCCTGTTAGTCGAACTGACTTTAACCTTTATTCACTTAAAGACTTTCACTTTGCCGCAAAGCTTCCTGGGAGCAGATCTCCTTCTCTCTCCTTGCCAAAGTGAAAATCTGTGGAGCTGAAGTGTGGAGTTCTGAAGTTGAGGTCAAACTAATAGAAGGACACGGAGGTGAGGTCCACAGTCTAACATCCCCCCCTCCGCGCTCTCTGGCCATATTTAGAGATGTGACTCTTGGCACGTCTCAGAAACAGCCTCCCCTGTGGGTTCAGGAGGGTCGATCCGGTCTGCAGAGTCACAACACAATTACACCACTCCTCCTTAAAGAGATGTACGAGGAGGAGGCTGAGGCGCAAGGTGGAGGGAGTGCATTTCTAAAATGTGCTTTTAGCACCACCCCCTGCCGCTAAAACCTTCTGGTTGTCCGCGCTATGCTGCAAAAAGGGTTTGGGTGTTGCAGTAAGCGTGTTGTTGGCCTCTCGCTGTCGGCGTCTGTCACGCTCTCTCAGAGAGCCTGTAGACGAAACCACCGAGCTCCTCAATTATTCAGCAGCAGAGCGGAGTTAAACATTCCCATTTAAAGATCCAACACTTGTTTGACCAGATGAATGTCCGATAGTCGTGTAGAGACAGACGGGACAGATGGCGGACATGAAAACCTTCCAGGCTCCGAGACAGACGGTGTGTTTAAAGACTATTAACAATCTACCAACAGAATAAAGATTTTATTCCAGAAAAGACAAAGCAGCATCAGGTAACAGATGTTAAATCATGTTGATGCTACAAGTACGTAACGCTTTACGGCACTAAGTCACACAGCAGCAACTATTTCACTGATTCTGGTGAAACTGGATCATATTTTATGGAGGAAATGTTTTCTGGTTTTCCCTCTGATGTCCTCCGGCTGCTCCGCCTCAACTCTCTGTGATTTACAGAGTTTATGATGGACAGTGAAGTAAACTGCTGACAGCTGTAGCTGCTGTTAGCTCATGTTAGCTCAGTCTGTTAGCTGCTGTTAGCTCAGTCTGTTAGCTGCTGTTAGCTCATGTTAGCTCAGTGTGTTAGCTGCTGTTAGCTCATGTTAGCTCAGTCTGTTAACTCATGTTAGCTCAGTCCGTTAGCTGCTGTTAGCTCATGTTAGCTCAGTCTGTTAGCTGCTGTTAATTTAAAAGTTAAAGCAAGCCCTTCATTTGTATGTATAGCCATTAATTTCTGTGGATATAATGGCAGAGGCAAAGAGAGCGAAGATTGATGGAGGAATCTAGGGAGAGAGGTAGCTTATGTGAACTAAGTCTGTTTGCTGCTGTTAGCTCATGGTAGCTCAGTTTGTTAGCAAGGGTGTTGCATAGGTGGCTCGTTGGTCTAGGGGTATGATTCTCGCTTCGGGTGCGAGAGGTCCCGGGTTCAAATCCCGGACGAGCCCTTAATTTGAGACAGTTTCTGTATCTAATCACTCAGGCAGTTTGCTAGCTGGTGTTGTGCCAGAACAGGAGCTGAGCAAGCAGGCAATGTATTGGATGCATTAGCAGAGGAGAAGGGAGTAAAGAGGGAGGAGAGAGTGAGCGAGCAAGAAGCCGCCGGACAAGAGTAAATGTGGGACTGACTTTTAGTGGTTGGTGAGAGCTTGGTGAAATAAAACGCCGAGCTGGACTGACTGCTGCTGGTTCTGGTTCTGGGTCTAGTCAGTGATATCAGCTGCTTGTTGTTGACCTACAGCCTCTCTCACACTGGCTCGTATGGACTTGGTGTACAGTGGGATAATCTCACAGTCTCATGGTCTGTGTTCGTCCTGGCTGAACGCTGCTGGAAGTGGGATTAGCATCAATGTTAAAATAACACAGAGGAAACTGGAGGGGAGCCAAACCGCCACAAGAAAAGGTCGATTGTTGTCCGAGTGTTGTTATTGCGCCGACTTATCTGCGCTTAGTTACACCATAAAGCACACACACACACACACACACACACGACATTGTGACATGTTTAATCCACACACACATGCAGATGTTGCCTCCCTCGAGGTCTTTATACATGAAGCGATGACAGGCGAGTCCCCGTCGATATTATCGATCCTCCTGCATTTAATCTTCACGTCTCTCCGGCACAGGTGAAGTGTGAAGGCCGTAACGAGCCTCTCGCCGCGTCCTCGCTCGCCTCCAGCGGCCGACACGTCAGAGTTTGGGATGTGATGTGATCCGCTTTCAGTGTTTGACCCCATTAAAATGTCTGTCGCAGGTCAGAGTTCAGGAAGAGGATTATGGCTTCCTGCCAACGACCCGTTTGAACCCTGAAGGGAGCCACAGCGGCGATTAGGGAAAATTATCACGATGACGTGGCCGAGGCAGAGCCACCGTGCTACTATAACAACTGTCTGAAGGACCACCAGAACTTTGTGACAATGAATCCTCAAGACTTTGGTGATCCTGTGAGTTTTCCTCTAGCGCCACCATGAGGTTGATTCACTCGTCTCGGTAGTTATTCCGTGTTGGTCCGGTCCGGCTGCTGAGCTCAGTTAGCAACAGTTAGTCAGGGAATAGTGTAACTAAATTTAAAGATATCAAAATGAATTACAGAGTAAAAAATAATTAGATTAATATAAAATATAAACGCTGGACCAGAATCAGAAAATACTAAATTCGTCAGGAGCCACGATAAGGAGACAGACACGAGAGTAACCAGAGGTTCGTACAGAATCCGAAATGACCCAAACATTTAGGAAATAAAAAAGTTGTGTGCACACCTGCAGGTTCATTTTAGTGAGTGCTGCATAATTTGGTATCGACCCGATACTAAGTAAATACAGGCCAGTATCACCGATACCGATACTTTTCAATAAATATGCATCATTGAATTGTTCAATTAATTTTCATGAGATTAAGTGTTTTTTTTTATTATTAAATAGTTAAAACAGAATTTGGACAAAGTTTAGAATTAAATAGAAAAATCTCACAGAAATTTTTTTTTTTTTTTTTCAGAAAAATCTTAAATAAAAAGTGCAAAATAAAACAAACGTAAAGTAAAAGTTTTCTTTTGGATGTTTTTTTTATATGTTTATATAAATTGGTTAAATTATAACCTGACCAACTTTTTTCCAATCCCACATTTTGCTGTTGTCTCGTTAAGCTTCGGGTTTTCCTCCTGTTTTCAAGTCGGAAGGGATCGAAACGACAGGCCTCAAAAGCAACTTCCTCTTCAGTCTCTTTTATTATGTCCACTAAAATCTAGTTGGTGGCATGTGACACAGTGTTTAATGTGTTTCATGAAGACACAAATCCTAAAATCATGATGAAGATGTCTTCGGGGTCGAGGGCAGCAGAGATGGAGAGATGGTGGGTGCTGGGGGAGAGGCGAGGGGTGGTTGTCGGTTGGGTGGAGGGCTGTGGGGTCTGGGCGGGTGGGGGTCTCGTCCTCGTGCCTCCAGTCGAGCAGAAAATCTCAGCAAATTAGTTACCGCGACGACGGCTGGTCGGGGAGCTTTCATCCAGCGCGGCAGGGGAGCCGCCATGGGATCAGGATGAGAAACACCATAACAACATCTCCCCCCCGTCACCCTCCTGAGTCACTGTCCAACCGTCCATTACTGCTTCCTGGCAGCGGGTTCGACGGCTCTGCAGCATTAGCACCCGGAGAAGGTGTCACATAAACAGCAGGCAGCTGCTAAGAAGTGCTGCAGTCCCAACGGGAGCCGACCCGAATCCACACGGAAATACAAACAAGGTGAACTCGGAACAATAGATCCAACACACACAAACTCCTTATCAAGCAAACAGACAAAAATCTAAAGAAACAGAAAGTGTCATCTGATTTAGAAGATTAAGACACAAAAGCTGCAGTTCCTCTAACGTCCACTTGAGGCTGGCTCCAGAAGTGAGTCAGTCTCCATAAGTCTCCATGTTTCACAGCAGAAATAAACATGTTTACAGCCTGGTACAAAAAACAGTTTTGGTCTCTGTAGCTAATTTCCCCGTTCATGACAACTGTACTGAGGGTGAATTTATATACAACTCACCTGTTCACATTATATTAAGGCTTAAAGTTATGCAGGATTAAGAGCGTGGACGCTTTGAGGACGCCTCAGGTCCACTGATGATGATGCACATCTTCTAGATTAGAGGACGCAGGACACTTGACGTCACGGATGCAGCGTTCATGTTTGATACAGTCTGTGGATGTCACGTGTTCACTGAACCGAAGATATAAACTGTTTCCTGCTTATCTTGCATTATGGGCAATCTCTCAAACTATATCCTGATAAACTCTCAGGAATCCAAAATAGTTATTTCCAAAAAAATGTAGAGCAATGACACGGAAGTCAGATCTGCTGGTTTGGAGACTTCGATCTCTCCTCCATGGTTGCCCAAAACGTTTACGCTACAAAGTGAACAAGGTTTTTCTTCCCGCCATCCTGTGGGCGTCTCCTGGTCTGGCTGCTGGTTTTTGATTGGCTTGTGGAGTGTGACGTCAGGCTCTGTTTTCCCAAAAGTTGGATCTAGATCAACCTCTCTCCTTCCACAGCGTGGACCCGGTGCCGAAACGGACCCCCCGAAATCAGCTGAATGGAAAAACCTCGCCGGAACGCCGGATCCTGTCTGATCCAACAGAAGGTGAATGCTTTCTACAAGATATGGAACCTTTTATGGACCACATAGAAAATCATATATGAACATTTTCTTGACCGAACACTCACCTCACATGAAGAGTTTAACTACAGGCTCGTATAAAGCACACACACTCTGTACACGCTGTACTCTACATGCATGTACACACACCTCCAGAGAAACAGTGAAGCCCAGAGGACACACACACACACACACACACACACACACACACACACACACACACACACTGTAACTGTCTGATGACATATACACACTGTCACACATCCCCACAGAGATGATGTCCGTTCTGTCAGCCGATACCTTCCGAGCTAAGCGATGAAAATCAATCACGTACAAAAGCATCAGGCTTTAACACGTGCACGATCGATTCAGAGATCAATCACAACCACACCTGGAATGATGCAGAGCAACACTGAGTGGAAATCAGAGTCAGAGTGTAATCCCACTGTGTAAATATGTCCAGCTGTACTCGAGTATTTGTTCTGATTACATCAGCGACTAGTCCAGCAGCAGCTGATATCAGAGACTAGTCCAGCAGCGGCTGATATCAGAGACTAGTCCAGCAGCGGCTGATATCAGAGACTAGTCCAGCAGCGGCTGATATCAGAGACTAGTCCAGCAGCGGCTGATATCAGAGACTAGTCCAGCAGCGGCTGATATCAGAGACTAGTCCAGCAGCGGCTGATATCAGAGACTAGTCCAGCAGCGGCTGATATCAGAGACTAGTCCAGCAGCGGCTGATATCAGAGACTAGTCCAGCAGCGGCTGATATCAGAGACTAGTCCAGCAGCGGCTGATATCAGAGACTAGTCCAGCAGCAGTCAGTCCAGCTCGGCGTCTGTCTTTCAGCCTTTTATTTCACCAAGCTCTCACCAACCACTAAAAGTCAGTCCCACATTTACTCTTGTCCGGCGGCTTCTTGCTCGCTCACTCTCTCCTTTTCTCTTCTTAGCTTCCTCCGTCAGCGTCCTCTTCACTCTCTGCTCCTCTGCCATCGTGTCCATAGAAGCTGCTGAGCCTGTAAACTTCCTCTTCTTCTTCCCGGTAGTCCAAAACACCTATGTTATAAACGCTGCTCTGAGCTCAGCCCATACAAACTCAGTTAGAAGTAACTTTGACATTTCTTGTCTCATATTAAGGGCTCATCCGGGGATTTGAACCCGGGACCTCTCGCACCCAAAGCGAGAATGATACCCCTAGACCAACGAGCCACTATACACTTTACTGGCTGGAAAGAAGAGAGAGTCGAGGTGGAACCATGTATTTTGCCGATATCAGCCGATCTGGGTCAAATTCAGATCCTCATGCTGGTTTTGGGTTATAATTGGCCTGAATTCATACGATCGGGGGCGCACGACAAAATTTGTGGATCCTCCTGACACGCATGTCGTCTGTGCTACAACACAGGCAGGTGATTGAACAACATGAAAACAGAATTATGAAGATTATATTCTGTAAATGTGACACACCGGACCTTTAAGTGTTCACTTTGCAGCAGCACGACCTGAAGTTACAGCGGTTGTTTGTGTGCAGTCGGGTCAGTACTCAGGACTCGGTGCCTGTTCTGCCTCATTTTATTGCACATGCTGTCACATTGTTGGCTGCAGCGTCGCGGCCATCCAGCAAAACAAAACCTATTATTGTTTCGTTTATTTAGTATTGTTTTTTAAAATTCAGCGGCTGGAACAACAATTTTGCGGTTTGCTTCAGCCACGTCTGCGAGTACGGGCCGGTTCCTGGGCTCAAAGATACGTTCGTGCTGATGTTCGGTATTTTTCTTATTGTCAACAAATCCCACGACAAAGACCCAAAAACAACAACGAGCAGTCCGTGATCGTGAGTGCTCCGTGCACATCGAGCTGCATCAAAAACAGAAACTCTTTAATGAGCTGGAGTCATTTTTTCAGCTCAGATGAGGCGCTGATAGCTCCGTCATTACGTCTCCATCAGTTCCTCCGCACCGCTCTGAGAGAGAAGGTGTAGAATGATGGAGTGACGATAGATAGATGTGGTCAGCGACTTCTGTTTCCCTGCGACCTTCGACCCCGGCCCTGCCTCCCTGTCTGCAGCCGCTCCGACAACCGGCGTGACGATGGATGATGGACACACACACACACACACACACACACACACACACACAGTAAAATATGTGTCTTAGAGCTCACATGTGGCAAACACGGATCTGTGCAGACGTCCTGGTCTGGTCTATGAGGGTGTTGGTGGATTATCCAACAGACAGACTGTCCCTGAGTCACTGTGACCTGCTGACCCGCCTGGACTCCACGCTGCTGGATCTCCAGAGAGGCCGAGTGAGTGTTTCTGTGGGCGTGTTCATACCTGATGAATGTAACCACTAACTTTTTATTTCTCTGAGTAATAACAGCGTTATCGAGGCCGGCGCTCGCTCAAATCATCGGACAGAAATCGAATTAAACTTCTACGTGTTTTGCGGCGTAAACACACAGGTAGATTATCAGAGTTTAGTCTGTGAGTCCACCTGGATAGTCTCTGCTTCAGAGACCAAAGCAGAAACTTTTCGTTTGTGCCGGAGCCCCTGATCCTGTGTGAATCCACGTGTTGGAAAGCAGAGTTCTCTCTGGCCTCCTTATTTTTTATTCATTTCCTGTAAAAACAGAGAAGATGGTCGTTGTTGTGGATGTGTGTCCGCCAAACGACGCAACGATCTGTGACGGGGAAACCTCCACAGACCTCCATCTGAACTCTGACGCTGTGTTTATTTCTGAGTCTGAGTCTGACTCACAAATCAGGCTGCAAAACAGAAACACAAGAAGTTTAATTTAGTGTGAGAGAGACAAAGCTTTGGTTTAAAAGACATGGAGAGTGAATGAGAGTGAGCGAGCGCCGGCCTCGATAAAGCCGGTGTGTGTGTGTGTGTGTGTGTGTGTGTGTGTGTGTGTGTGTGTGTGTGTGTGTGTGTCCGGTCACCTCATAGATAAACTTATCTCACAGATCCTAACAGCAGCTCTGCAGCCCATTAGTGAGCCACAATTAGAGAACATCTTAAATTAGTGAGCAAGTGAACGCAACGCGGCCGTCGTCCTTTATCTCTCGCCGTCCGGAACAGAACAGAACATTAAGAAACTAAACAAGTATTCATGTTATTACCTGCTCGCCCAGCTCCTGTTCTGGCACAACACTGGCTCCTGACACCTCCTCTTCTTCCCCACGTTGGTCCAAACACTGAGACTCACTCCGGTGCTCTGAGGTCACAGTCCACACATCCACTCTGGATATTTTAGAAGTAACTGTGACATTTCTTGTCTCAAATTAATTTGAACTCGGGACCTCTTGGCTGACGAACTGAGCTAACACGAGCTAACAGTAGCTACAGCAGGCAGCACTTTACTTCACTGTGCATCACACAGAAACATCTTTTCATGAATTATTTGGTCGATAAAATATCAACAAAGACAAATATCTGACACATTTTATCAGATTTCTGTTGTTTTGAGTCTAGAACTCACCGACGTGTTGACGAGGCAGCATTGGAAGTTCAGCAAGTTTCAATGTTCCACATTTTAGGATTAACATTTGTCTATGACGTTTCTTGTCTTAAATCAAGGCTAACAGACTGAGCTAACATGAGCTAACAGCAGCTAACAGACTGAGCTAACAGCAGCTAACAGCAGCTAACAAACTGAGCTAACATGAGATAACAGACTGAGCTAACAGCGGCTAACAGAATGAGCTAACATGAGCTAACAGTAGCTAACAGACTGAGCTAACATGAGCTAACAGCAGCTAACAGACTGAGCTAACATGAGCTAACAGCAGCTAACAAACTGAGCTAACATGAGATAACAGACTGAGCTAACAGCGGCTAACAGAATGAGCTAACACGAGCTAACAGTAGCTAACAGACTGAGCTAACATGAGCTAACAGTAGCTAACAGACTGAGCTAACATGAGCTAACAGCAGCTAACAGACTGAGCTAACATGAGCTAACAGCAGCTAACAAACTGAGCTAACATGAGCTAACAGCAGCTAACAAACTGAGCTAACATGAGCTAACAGACTGAGCTAACATGAGCTCACAGCCGCTAACAGACTGAGCTAACATGAGCTAACAGCAGCTAACAGACTGAGCTAACAGCAGCTAACAGACTGAGCTAACATGAGCCAACAGCAGCTAACAGACTAAGCTAACATGAGCTAACAGCAGCTAACAGACTGAGCTAACATGAGCTAACAGCAGCTACAGCTGTCAGCAGTTTACTTCACTGTCCATCATAAACTCTGTAAATCACAGAGAGTTGAGGAAATACTCAAACACATGTACATAAATCTTACAGTACTTGAGTTACTTTAACCACTGAGAGCAGTTTACTGAGGGGGTGTCGAGCTCAATGAAGTCTGAGCAGACTGAAAACTGAAAAGCAAAGAAACATCAATCAGTTAAATAAATCAGGCATGTTAAAATTAAAATAATCAGTTGTGGAAAGTAATTAAATATTTATTTAAATAAGTGTGTCAGCAGCTCCGTGCTCGTCTTATCTGACTGGTATGTAACGCGAACAGTGACGGCCTGCTGTCCTCTCACCCTTTCCCAGGGAGGGGGGGGGGCAGGTCTGGATCAGTGTGTGTGTGTGTGTGTGTGTGTGTGTGTGTGTGTGTGTGTGTGAGACTCTGACAGCAGTGAAAGTGTCATGTGAGTGTATGAGTCAACCCAACAGAGTCTGTGAATTTGTTGGTACGTGTGTGTGTTTGATGCAGGAAAGTGTGTGTGTGTGTGTGTGTGTGCGTGTGTGTGTGTGTGTGTGCGCGCGTGTGTGTGTGTGTGTGTGTGTGTGTGTGTGTGTGTGTGTGTGTCTGGTCCATACTGGGACGGTGTTGAGTGTTTTGCTCTCTCCATATTTGTTCATGGTTAGTGTGTCAAGATGCAGCCAAGGAGCTGACAGATAAGATGAGACGTCTGGATGTGTGTGTGTGTGTGTGTGTGTGTGTGTGTGTGTCTAAAATCAAACCTCTGAGCAGGTTGTTCTATAAAAACGTGACTCGTGTGAGCTGTCGGAGCTGCAGAGTGTCGCTGTCAGTCCTGATTTCATTAGGAGACGTGAGGCGATGCAGAGAGAGCGAGAAGATCACCAGAGTCACGACGAGGAGGAAGTCTGAGCTCGTCATGGCTGCTGGAGGTGACCTGATCACAGAAGAGAAGAGGTGTGGCTCACTCCTCTGATCAAACCTCTCAGACTTCTCCTCCACTCCTCTGTTGGTTTTATCGCTCCTGTTCGTGTGTGGCGACTGACGAGGTCGGACGAACGTTCACTCCCTGTTTCATGAAGCTATCAGCAGAGTTTGAGGAGCAGGACCACACCTCAGCTACGCCTCATCGAGCACTCCATGAACTCTTCTTCTTTAAACTGCGTCGAGACGTGGTGATGTGGCAGATACATCCAAAGAAGAATTCAGTTTCTTTTATTTTAATTAATGAATGATTCGAACGGTTAATTGTTAATTGACTTGTCTCTTTTGCTTCAGTCTGATTAAAGGCGCAGACCGGTGTTTTGGTTTAACGAGCGACCGTGTTAACTGGTGACCGTTAGCAAACGCTGGTCAGATAATGAAGAAGACCAGCAGAGAAGGATTGTTGAGGGTTTGTTGAGGACGCTGTCAGAGATGAACCACAGTGAAGTCTCTGATAAGAATAATTTATGCCGCTACCTCCCACTGTTTATACTCACAGCCCCATCCACTCTGTTTCCTGCCCCACGCCTCCTGCTCTCTGTCAATTAGATCAACATCACCAGTTGAAATCTGGTCTGACTCTTTGTCTTTGATACTCTGGTGCATAGTCAGGGCCCTGCAGCCACCAGGGGCCCCCCAAGCTGGAAGTTTAGTCTCAGAGTATTTTGGGAGAGTTAAAAGTACCTGTCTTCATTTGAAGCAACTCATTTGTAATTAGAATTTTTTAAGTTATTAAGCAAAGCTACTGAGGGTTGTGAGTGGATGGGGGGTGTCTGGGTTTTATTGTGTGAAGCACTTTGTGTCAGGGTTACGCAAAATAAGGCCCCCCCCCCGAATAGCTTCTTCCATAGGGCCCCCAAACAGCTAGAAACGGCCCTGTGCATTAGTCAAAATACTGAGTTTATATCAGATTATTGCAGATTAATGACTTTAAAGGAACCTCTCGAATGTGCAGCATGTTTGATAATGCATGCAGTCGCTGTCATATCTCTACTCGACTTCAACAGACCCACCGTGCAGATGTGCAGGTATGCAGATGTGCAGGTGTGCAGATGTGCAGATGTGCAGATGTGCAGATGTGCAGGTGTGCAGAGCTTTTAAAAACCGTCACACTGCTGCAAACCAAACCAAAAAAAACCCGGGCTGAGTCGCTTTAAATCGGACCTCGCACAGACACACACACTCGCACAGTATTCGGTTAGTAATTAAGGAATACGGGAACTGGTCGTAAAATGGCAGAGATGCATCCCGGTTAACTTATTTACCCATCATGCTCTGCTTCATAAAGCCTCGACTCATTTTTTTTTTGTTTTTAAAAGCTTTTTCCGAGCGATAAGCCTCCCGCGGGATGGATGATGCTGTTGTCGCGGCAACCTTAGGACAACCCACCCACCCCCCCTCCTCCAGTGATGTCATTCGAGGCGTGGAGACAGACGGCAGCCACAGCAGGACACACACACACACACACATACACACACACACAGTAAACACACACACTTACACACTTATCAGGAGACGTGGAGTTTTTTGGGGGGTGGTCGGTGGTGGAGCCATGGTGGGACAAGAGGTGTGTGGGGTAAGGGGGCACTGATAAGAGGGTCCAGGGAGGAGACAGACAGACAGACAGACAGACAGACAGACAGACAGACAGACAGACAGACAGACAGACAGGATACAGCCTCAACATTTTGTAACTTTCCTCTGATGAACTAACAGATTTTACCTGACCCACTCTGACCTGTGATCAGGTGACCCACTCTGACCTGTGATCAGGTGACCCACTCTGACCTGTGATCAGGTGACCCACTCTGACCTGTGATCAGGTGAACAGTGTCTCTGTCATCCATACATCTGTTCTCACACTATGTAACTTTGGCAGGGCTCCCACACCTTTTTCATGAACAAATTCAAGCACTTTTCAAGCACCTTCAAGCACCAGTTTTTCCATTTTTCCAGCACCTTTAAATAGGTAGCCTACTAGTTGTGTTTGCCATGATGGTCATGGGAAGCGCAGCGGTGCCACTGTATGGCATAATAATATGGGTCTAATTAGCATTATTTCATATGGTGGTAGATTGACTGTTTAGATTTTTAACTAATTGTGAATTGGCTTGTATTCTCAGCTTGTGAGCGGTGTATTGTGTAACTACCATAGCGCAATAACAGTGACCAACAGGTGTGGATAGTAGTCTACTGTTATTTCTCTGCAGAACACCAAGCGAGTATAATAACTGAGTTCTGCATGTAAAGGCATCGGATCAAGCGCGTAGCCGCTTAGGAAACATTTTTGTTTTCTCTTGGTTTATTGAGATAGACATCACACAAATTTCAAGCATTTTCAAGCACTTCACAAAAAATTCAAGCACTTTCACAACCTTGAAAACACTGAATTGAAATTCAAGCACTTTCAAGGAATTCAAGCACCCGTGGGAACCCTGCTTTGGGCTCCGGGTCGGGAGAAGTACGTAACGCTTTACGGCACTAAGTCACACAGCAGCAACTATTTCACTGATTCTGGTGAAACTGGATCATATTTTATGGAGGAAATGTTTTCTGGTTTTCCCTCTGATGTCCTCCGGCTGCTCCGCCTCAACTCTCTGTGATTTGCAGAGTTTATGATGGACAGTGAAGTAACCTGCTGACAGCTGTAGCTGCTGTTAGCTCATGTTAGCTCAGTCTGTTAGCTGCTGTTAATTTAAAAGTTAAAGCGAGCCCTTCATTTGTACGTATGGCTATTCATTTCTGTGGATGTAATGGCAGAGGAAAAGCGAGCGAAGAGGGCGTTGATGGAGGAATCTAGGGAGAGAAGTAGCTTATGTGAACTACGTCTGTTAGCCGCTGTTAGCTCATGGTAGCTCAGTTTGTTGGCAAGGGTGTTGCATAAGTGGCTCGTTGGTCTAGGGGTATGATTCTCGCTTCGGGTGCGAGAGGTCCCAGGTTCAAATCCCGGACGAGCCCTTAATTTGAGACAGTTTCTGTATCTGATCACTCAGGCAGTTTGTTAGCTGGAGTTGTGCCAGAACAGGAGCTGGGCAAGCAGGCAATGGCTCATGTCTATGGACATAAATGGCAGAGGAGAAGAGAGTGAAGAGGAAGCTAAGGAGAGAGTGAGCGAGCAACAAGCTGCCGGACAAGAGTAAATGTGGGACTGACTTTTAGTCAAACACACATAAATACAAATGTACATAGATACATATGTAGTAAACTCCTGGCAGCTGTAGCTGCTGTTAGCTCATGTTAGCTCAGTCTGTTAGCTCATGTTAGCTCAGTCTGTCAGCTGCTGTTAGCTCATGTTAGCTCAGTCTGTTAGCTGCTGTTAGCTCAGTCTGTTAGCTGCTGTTAGCTCATGTTAGCTCAGTTTGTTAGCTGCTGTTAGCTCAGTCTGTTAGCTGCTGTTAGCTCATGTTAGCTCAGTCTGTTAGCTGCTGTTAGCTCATGTTAGCTCAGTGTGTAGCTGCTGTTAGCTCATGTTAGCTCAATCTGTTAACGAGATCATTGTGTAAGTGGCTCGTTGGTCTAGGGGTATGATTCTCGCTTCGAGAGGTCCCGGGTTCAAATCCCGGACGAGCCCTTAATATGAGACAAGAAATGTGACTCTGTAGATCCTTAAAGTGTCAACATACCAGTTTCTGGATTGGACTCTATAATAAGTTTCATTTGGTCAGAAGTCTGTAAGAGTTTCCTGTTGGATGCATCAGCTGGGGGTTAGTGTTTGCTGTGGACTTAGAAGCTGCTGTTAGACGTTTTGCAATAATTCATTAAAGCAGGTGTCTCTTTCTCCAGACGTCTCCTGTTGGTCCGAAGCTTTTAAAAAGCTAATTATCGTTAGCGGTCAGTCGGCTGGTCAGAGGTCAGTTATCAGCTCTGTGTAACGCCTGCGAACAGCAGTTCCTGTAACAGACCTGCTGAAGGAGATCTGCTGTTTATCTCACTGATAGGCCAGACTCCAGGAAAACAGTGTTGAGAACAACGGCCGTCTTATTCTGTCGGCTCACACACAGAGAGGACGGAGTGACGCCACGTGGTGAGAAACAAGGAGGAAAGGAAGAGAAAAAATAATGACATGTTATAAGACTAAACATTAAGGAGTCAGATCTTGGTATTTTGAGGAATTCTTGCTGTAAGTCGAGTCATTCTCTGGATTCTCGCAGGATTTTTTTGTGTAGTGAGATTAAAATTGCGTAGAAGACCGGAGACTGAGTACAGATCAAAAAAGAGGCGATCCAGTCGAGGCTGGGCTGGTGGTGAACCACCTGAGCAGAGTCCGGAAGATTAAGACCAGGTTTAAATCCTGCACTGGTGATTGGATGATGAGCTGCAGGTGGTGAAAGTGATCTGGACACAACAACACTCTGTAGCTGCAGCAGCTTTTCTTCAACTTCTCGTCTTAAGGTGGTTCGACGGGTCCAAATCTCCAAACTCAACCTTTAACAACATTTCGCTTTAAACAATAAATAAATGAAATACTCGTGTGACGAAGCACCAACTCCATTGTTTAATCTTTAATGCCAATATCAGTTTAGAAAGACTTGAGAAAGAATAATACCCAACGTTTGAATTAAGTTTGTTTCTTCTGTAATTGAACTGAATCAAACCTGGTTGCTCCAACATTTAGGAGCAGGAACGCCTTAATCCAGCCTATATATTCTCTCCTAACCATGTTTCTATTACTTCTTACTCTCCATGGATTCTCCACCGAAGTGCAAGATCCAAACTTTGTGCACCATCTTGGCCAGCAAACCCTTCCCAATGTGAACAGGTGAGTTGTATATAAATTCACCCTCAGTACAGTTGTCATGAACGGGGAAATTAGCTACAGAGACCAAAACTGTTTTTTGTACCAGGCTGTAAACATGTTTATTTCTGCTGTGAAACATGGGGACTTATGGAGACTGACTCACTGCTGGAGCCAGCCTCAAGTGGACGTTAGAGGAACTGCAGCTTTTTGACACTTGTTTGGGTCGTCAGCTGAACGAGTCACACGAAAAAGCGTAAAAACGGGTCATGAGGTCAAAACAATGGAGAGGGAAGTAGGAGGGAGGAAGCAGAGGAAGTACGGAGACACAGTAGGAACTCTGTCCTGAACCTGGAAACAGGGTGTGTGTTTTTCCCACACTGCTGATAGAGCTATCTGCGCCGGTTCCAGCCGTCCTGGCAGTGCTTCCCCCCTCCAGCCTCCACCTCCACCTCCACCTCGGGCCTTGCATGGCTGTCCTCAGGAGGAGCCAGCCAATAAAGATAAGCTTGACGGAGGAGCCAGCCAATAAAAGATAAGCCTCAGAGGAGCCAGCCAATAAAAGATAAGACCTGCGGCATGTCTGTGACTTCCTCACTGATCTTCCTTCGGTAGATACACGGCTCCACGCTGATATGGCCGGCGTCTCGCTGGCATCCACAGAGAAACCCGACAGCTCACATGGCAGCGTGCAAACAAGTACCAGGACTTCTTCTGTAGCCATCACCTCTGTCCGTTAGGACAACAGCTTCATAACGGAGTCCACTTATTTCAAACCGTCTCTGCCATATTTAGAAGAGCTGCTTCTTGTCTTCATCCTTTCCATCGATGCCTTGAAGGTTTCCCTATGATGAAGTGTCTAGGCCCATTACTACAGCAATAATTACAGTTAATTAAGGACTGTATAAAACATGGACGTGGTCTCTGTGACGTCACTGAAGTCCAGCTCGGCGTCTGTCTTTCAGCCTTTTATTTCACCAACCACTAAAAGTCAGTCCCACATTTACTCTTGTCCGGCGGCTTCTTGCTCGCTCACTCTCTCCTTTTCTCTTCTTAGCTTCCTCCGTCAGCGTCCTCTTCACTCTCTGCTCCTCTGCCATTATGTCAATGGAGGCTGCTGAGGACTGGTTACATTGCCCAGCTCCTGTTCTGACACAACACCAATCTCTTCTTCCCGGTGGTCCAAAACAGTCAGCTCACAGTCTGGGCAGCTAACAGACTGAGCTAACACGAGCTAACAGCAGCTACAGCTGGCAGCAGTTTACTCCACTGTCCATCAGGAGAGTTGACATCAGAGGGAAAACCAGAAACATCTTTTCATTAATTATTTGGTCCAGAAAATATCAACAATGACAAAATTCAACAGATTTCTGTTATTTTGAGTCCAGAACTCACAGACGTGTTGACACTTTGTTTATCTGAGGATCTTCTTTACGATTTTCAAAGGCAGCATTGGACGTTCAGAAAGTTTCAGTGTTCCACATTTTGGAAGTAACATTAATCAAGTTTTAATGTCCAAGTAACATTTGGCTATGACATTTCTTGTCTCATATTAAGGGCTCGTCCGGGATTTGAACCCGGGACCTCTCGCACCCGAAGCGAGAATCATACCCCTAGACCAACGAGCCACTTACACAATGATCTGGCTAACATGAGCTGACAGCAGCTAACAGACTGGAGCAGCTCTCTCTTCTTAGCTTCCTCCGTCAGCGTCCTCTTCACTCTCTTCTCCTCTGCCATAATGTCCATAGAAACTGCTGAGCCTGGTCACTTCCTCTTCTTTTTCCTGGTAGTCCATAACACCTGTAGTACAAACACTCAGTTCGTCAGCTTGGCGGTGAGCTCAGAACAGCAGCTAACAGACTGAGCTAACATGAGCTAACAGCAGCTAACACACTGAGCTAACGTGAGCTAACAGCAGCTAACAGACTGAGCTAACATGAGCTAACAGCAGCTAACAGACTGAGCTGACATAAGCTCACAGCAGCTAACAGACTGAGCTAACATGAGCTAACAGCAGCTTACAGACTGAGCTAACATGAGCTAACAGCAGCTAACAGACTGAGCTGACATGAGCTAACAGCAGCTAACAGACTGAGCTGACATGAGCTAACAGCAGCTAACAGACTGAGCTAACATGAGCTAACAGACTGAGCTAACATGAGCTAACAGCAGCTAACAGACTGAGCTAACATGAGCTAACAGCAGCTAACAGACTGAGCTAACATGAGCTAACAGCAGCTAACAGACTGAGCTAACATGAGCTAACAGCAGCTACAGCTGTCAGCAGTTTACTTCACTGTCCATCATAAACTCTGTAAATCACAGAGAGTTGAGGCGGAGCAGCCGGAGGACATCAGAGGGAAAACCAGAAAACATTTCCTCCATAAAATATGATCCAGTTTCACCAGAATCAGTGAAATAGTTGCTGCTGTGTGACTTAGTGCCGTAAAGCGTTACGTACTTCTCCCGACCCGGAGCCCAAAGTTACATAGTGTGAGAACAGACGTACGAATGACAGAGACACCGTTCACCTGATCACAGGTCAGAGTGGGTCACCTGATCACAGGTCAGAGTGGATCACATGATCACAGGTCAGAGTGGGTCACCTGATCACAGGTCAGAGTGGGTCACCTGATCACAGGTCAGAGTGGATCACCTGATCACAGGTCAGAGTGGGTCACCTGATCACAGGTCAGAGTGGATCACCTGATCACAGGTCAGAGTGGATCACCTGATCACAGGTCAGAGTGGGTCACCTGATCACAGGTCAGAGTGGATCACCTGATCACAGGTCAGAGTGGATCACATGATCACAGGTCAGAGTGGGTCACCTGATCACAGGTCAGAGTGGGTCACCTGATCACAGGTCAGAGTGGATCACCTGATCACAGGTCAGAGTGGATCACATGATCACAGGTCAGAGTGGGTCACCTGATCACAGGTCAGAGTGGATCACCTGATCACAGGTCAGAGTGGGTCACCTGATCACAGGTCAGAGTGGGTCACCTGATCACAGGTCAGTGTGGATCAACAGGAAGCCACAGGAGTTAGATTAATTCAGATTAATTCCCGATGACGTTGACCATGAGGTTTTCGGAGACGAATCAAACATCGAGAAGCGTCCAGTGTTTGTTAAACTTTATTTACTGGCTGTGATGGTCTCGGTCTCACCACAGGAATCTGCTGCACGTTTGATAATCTGACAAACGTTTAATAAAAGCATTTTTCAGACGGCTTCATTTTTTTCTAATGGGCCTCTAATGGGAAGTATACATGAGGCATTGGCACATGCAGACGGAGGAGACGTCTTTGAGCCAGCAGAGATAAAGTCCTGCTCCACCTCCCTCCACCCTAACAGCACCCCCGGCGAGCCCCCCTGTTCTCCAGCCGCTAATGACGGACAGCTGAAGGCACACTCCCGGGGCGCCAATCAAATTTGCAGTCCTGTAATTGGATTACGGCGGGCAGGGGGGAGGGCTTTTATCTCTCCCTCTCTCTCCCTCTTGTTTGTGCTCTTGTCTGCGGGTGAATGATGGACAAAAGAGCGGCCTGTCAACGTCAACTCGAGGCTGACAGAGGGTGTGTGTGTGTGTGTGTGTGTGTGTGTTTTGGTTTCATGCTCGTGTAATACGTCTCTGCATTCGCAGGGCATGTGTGAGTCTTTGTGGCGGCGTGTTTGTGTGTGTTCGCGTTGGTTTGAAGCAGGCAAAGAGCGAAACATCACTTAGCTCATTGCCTCGTCTCTGTTGCCTTTTCAACCAGAGCTCAACACCAGAGCGACACAAAGGCAGCTGTCCCCCGGCCAAGTCTCCTGAAGGGAAAGAGAAGATGACAAATCACAGACACAATAAAGCTAACAGCCGCCGTGCAGGCTCTGCTGAGTGAAGATGCTGCAGGTGGGCTGTTCTCCAGAAATGTTATTTACTTCTTGGATAGCGGAGAGCAGGAAATAGTGAAAGACAGGAGGGAACCCTGCAGGAGGACACTCACTCTGATAAAGAGCACATCACAACATTGTTGGCTCGCTCGTTTAACATCAAAACTCAAAAAATAACATATTTATGGTTTCGTTGGGAGATCCTGACCCACCGTGCAGAGCGGACAGAGACGTTTGGCATCACATTATCAGGAAACAGAGGGCCTCACCTGGCTATCACTCCCCAGGCGGAGGCTGTTTTCATGGGGGGAGAGTTCGCCAAAGAGTCGGCAGGGAGGACTGACCGGGTCAGGCCGACTTTTCCACATATAGATGGGTGATTTCTTTCTCGTACAAGATTCCAAAGACTGTTGTTTGTTACGACAATGTGAGTTTCTAAATAATTTCATCACATCATCACCATCAGGAAACAGAGGGCCTCACCTGGCTCTCACTCCCCAGGTACAGGCTGTTTTCATGGGGGGAGAGTTCGCCAAAGAGTCGGCAGGGAGGACTGCCCGGGTTGTAGTGAATGCTCCACCTAATTACAAAGATCTTTTCTCAAGTAATTGTCAAAGACACTACCTACTACCACATTACTGTTGTTTTTAGAACGATGTGAACAGCGGGACTTAACTGGATGTTCACCGAAGAGTCGGTGGGGAGGACTGACTGGATTGCAGGAATCCACTGGGTGATCTTTTCCCCCATGTAGCTGTACTGTTGTTGGAAATATCTATGCAGAAGAGGCAACTTGGCAACTTATATGATAAAAAATATAATTTATGTGGAAAAATCACCCTGTCCTGTCCTCCCTGCCGACTCTTCGGCGAACAGCCAGTTCAGTCCAGCTGTTTATTTACATGAGATGAATTTTTTTAACAACCCACACTGCTCTGACAAGCAACAGTAATGTGGTAGTAGGTAGTGTCTCTGCCGACGTATGCAAGAAAAGATATTATTTTTTTTTTCAGATTTATGATTCGGTCTGTCGTCCCTAACGACTCTTTGGCGAACTCTCCCCCCAGAAAACAGCCTCCGTCTGGGCAGTGAGAGCCGGGTGAGTCCCTCTGTTCACTGACGGTGATGGTGGTGAACGTTTTTGTCTCTTTGCACTCTGCACGGTGGGTGATGATCTTAATTAAAACACAATCAGCTTCCAGAAGTTAGCGGAGAAGTTTAAAAAAAAAAAGAGTTTCAGGGAGAATTTTTTCCTTCGACATTAGAAACTAAGAAGCATGTTAACTTCCCATCTGTCACCCGTGAAGAAGACACAACACGACACACTCCTTGCACAAACACACACTCTTTAAAGGCTCGCAGCAGAGACACAGCCGAGCTAATCACGGTAATGGCTCGATTAAGTCACACAGACGCAGCCCGAGGTCGACGTGCATGTGCTGCTGTCGACATGACAGTAATGATGACGTCCGAAACAACACACACAGTGACACTGACACACATGCAGTGTATATACAAGACATGCATGGATAGAAACACACACACACACACACACACACACACACACACACACACACACACACACACACACACACACACACACAGAGTCACCTGGGAGGGACTTGTGCACATTTTAGGATTCGAGGATTTTGATGACCCTAAATAAGATTGTGTTTACACCTGCTCACATCAGACGATGATTTGAAGCCCATGATGTCATTCAATCCTCTAAAATCACTGAACATCAACGTGATATTTTCACTCAGTGAAACATTGATAACTCTGAGAATGACCTCAGACTGTCTGAAGTCCTTTGAGTTCTCAATAAACTGACAAACTTCAGGAGCGATGTGAATGCAGCTGCTGAAACGTCGAGTCCTGGATGAGCGACAGCAGACACGCTTGTCGCCCATCGTGCTGTCAGTGTCGGCGGCTCTGGAGACGCTCCGCGTGGGAACGTTGTGGAGAAGCGAGCTCCTATCAGCGCTTTCACACCGGGGTCCTGTCACCTTCCTCAGCCGACACCAGCCGAGCAGCCAGACAGCTGAGAGAGCGTCATGGTGTGAAACAGACCTGCTAACTCGTGTCGCTGGTTGATTAAAGGCGGAGGAAGATCTGGAAACAGGAAGAGTCTCTCATGACTCAGTCTGATGGGCGGTTATGTTGAGTCTGATACAGAAACCGCTTGGTGCATTCTGTTTCTTCTCCACCATCTGCAATGAAAGCAGTTTCTGTCTGTGACATTTCTTGTCTCAGATCGTAAGCCCAGAACAACGAGGCAGTCACAACAAACTTTTTCTTCTTCATGCCAATAAGCCCAGTTTCATTTATAGTCCAGACATTCACTTTTCTTTTAGAAGGCCTATGACAGTTCTTGTCTCATATTAAGGGCTCGTCCGGGATTTGAACCCGGGACCTCTCGCACCCGAAGCGAGAATCATACCCCTAGACCAACGAGCCACTTATAACAGTCTGGCTAACAGACTGAGCTAACAGCAGCTAACAGACTGAGCTAACATGAGCTAACATGAGCTAACATGAGCTAACAGACTGCACTAACATGAGCTAACAGACTGAGCTAACATGAGCTAACATGAGCTAACAGACTGAGCTAACATGAGCTAACAGCAGCTGACAGACTGAGCTAACATGAGCTAACATGAGCTAACAGACTGAGCTAACATGAGCTAACATGAGCTAACAGACTGAGCTAACATGAGCTAACAGACTGCACTAACATGAGCTGACAGACTAAGCTAACATGAGCTAACAGCAGCTAACAGACTGAGCTAACATGAGCTAACAGACTGAGCTAACATGAGCTAACAGCAGCTAACAGACTGAGCTAACATGAGCTAACAGCAGCTACAGCTGTCAGTTATTATATTTGTTATATTTCTTAGTGCTCGTGACTTAGTGCCGTGAAGCGTTACATAGTGTGAGGACAGAGACACCGTTCACCTGATCGCTGCTTCCTCATCACGGTGTCAGTTTTGGACTCATCACGCTTTGTGGACGTCGTCTAAGCTGACGGAGTAAAGCTGCAAATCTCTTTGAAACATCCTCTCGCTGTGTAATCCCTAATTTAACAGAAAGTGGTTCAGGCTTGTATTTTCAAGTCGGGCTGAGGATGATGTGTCGGTGTGTGTACTGACGTTTGTCTTGATCTAAATGATGAATTGAAGCTTCTGTGGCTGTCGTGAGTCGCATGTTCATCTGTCCCACCTGTCAATCAAAGCGTCCACGCTCTGAATCCTGCATAATTTAGACAAACAGGTGAGTTCAAGGTGGGTAGGTGTTAACCAGGCTGTAAACATGTTTATTTCTGCTGTGAAGTTCGACATTTGGACATGGGGACTTATGGAGACTAAATTGGAGGAACTGCAGCTTTCTGCTCTTGCACATAGGCTTCGCTGGAGGTACGGAGCTGCTTCGCTGCATCGATGCCTTGCTTAAGAGCAGTTTGACAGTGTTAATGAGGTCGCTAAGTGTTCTTTAAGAAGAAAACAACATGATGACTGACGGAGAGAAAAACGCTGAGGTCAGAAATAGACGGAGACGTATCGGCTGTGAGTGTGTGCTCGTCTGTATTTAGGTGTTCATGTTATGTTTCTGTGTGTGTGTGTGTGTGTGTGTGTGTGTGTGTGTGTGTGTGTGTGTGTGTGTGTGCGTGCGTGTGTGTGTGTGTGTGTGTGTGTGTGTGTGTGTGTGTGTGTGTGTGTGTGTGTGTGTGACCGCAGACAGGGCGTCTGGATGTTGCTGAGAACTTCCAGAGCCTCGCAGCAGAGTGCCTGTCCCTCAACCACGCCGGCTCTGAAACACACTCGAGACAAGTTAATCCTCCAGAGCTCGGCTTTATCTGCTCCCACAAACCCACCCACCCACCGCCCCCGACTCCTTCTCCTCCTTCGCCTCCTTCTCCTCCTTCGCCTCCCTCCATCGCTGCCTCTCGCTCACACGTTCCCTCCGTCTTCCTCCCTCCTTCCCGCCTCCCCCGCTCCATGATCGATCGCGTACTTTGCTAACGCTCGCTCAGGCCCTCCATTTGTTTCCTCGCAGATTATAAACGCCTCCATTTCTCAAACTGTCCACATCCACTTCTTGGAGCAAACATCTCCGTGTGGTTAACAGAGTGGAGCGTTCTCAGTGCTGGGCTGCACACCTCTGACATGTGGACATGAAGGTGGCTACGTTCGAGACTTTAACCTAATTTAATCGTATGTTTACGTCGATGCTGTTTTAAGGGCTTCTTGATCTTGTGTGTTCCTGTTTTATTCATAAACCACATGCGATTCACGCGATGCACATTCCTGCAAACAGGTGGCAGTAATGCACCGACGAACATCGCAACGTTTCAGCAAACCCCTAAAATCCACCAGAAACTTTGTTGGTTAACTTGCTTAGATCTGGACGTCTTTCTTTGGTCTATGAGCTTCTAACGTGAGCAATCATCTCCGGCCTGGTGGAATTTAGGCACAAGCTTTTAAAATCCATCCGTCCATGTCCGGGCTCTGCTCTGGACGTGGTGCATCAGGTTTAGCAGGACGTTCCAGGCGTCCCTCTCCTGAGCGATGTCTTCTGGTTCCTCCTGGAGGACGCTGAGCTGTACACAGTCCTGTCAGGAGTTCCAACGCTCACCTATGGTCGCGAGCTTTGGTGTTGACCGAAAGGATGAGATCACGAATACAATGCGAAACGTGTTTCATTAGGGATGTAACGATGCATCGCGACACGAATAAAAATCGGTACAAATGCGTGACGACTCACATCGGTTGACAGAAAAAATTAATCTTGATTCTTGGCGAATGTGAACCCGCACAGCGCGTGCTCTCACTGGTCAAACAGGCTTCCCGGCGCGTTGCGTGAGTGTGGCGTGTTTGGTCCGTCCTGCACGCGACTTCAAACCCACCGGGAGAGTTTCAGGAGCGAGAGCTTAGCCCGCCAGACTTTGTTTACCTGCTCAGATTTGGACATTTTCCCGGTGTATGTTCTTCTAAACATGCTTCTACATGTGTAAATATGTTACGTAGTTAGTTAGTTTGTCTGTTTTTACGATTGGCAGTTTGCACGGGGTATTTTATTTTGAAAATCCACCGGGTTCTCTTTGCTTTTTCTGTGTCTGGCTTCCGCCCGCTCGAGGTGCTCTGTGGAAATTGACGCGTGCTGCTGCAAGTCTTAACGTTTTAATTTTATTGTTATGTACAAAACTTACCAGCCACATTGGCTGCTGATCAGAAAAGTTAATTTAGAGTCTGGTTACGCCTCGTGAGGAAAACTGCACATCACAGCAGTTAACAGCAGTTTACTGTGAGACTGTTTCTACAGAAAGCAGATATCTGTCATGAGTTCTGTTGTTTAAGATGTAAGTTGCACTTTTTTATAAGAGAACACAAACTGTTTGAGAGTTTCTGTAAAGAAAGATTTTTTGTTTCCTGTAAAAGATTTTCATAATTTGTCTGTAGCTCATTTTGATTTTAAAAAATCGAGACCTTTCTGTAACTGTCTTGCATGTTGAGTTTTGGTTCTTTCCCTTCGCTGCAAATTCTTTATTGACAGATTGAAATGAGTTTTTAATGTTTCACTGGAGGCAACCTGGTCTTTGCAGAGATGACGATGACGAGTTGTTTCATATTCTGAATGTTCCCCCAAGATTAGGCTGCAAGTGTCGACCATCGATCTCAAAATCGCGTTGATTCCTCTGCAGCCAACACTGCTGGAGTATTAACTGTGATATCATGTGTTCAATTTCTACTTTATCCTGTTTGCACTTTGACTGAGCCACCAGCAGGACCTGTGCATGTCTGTCTTTGAGTTTGTGGGTCAAACCGAGAACCAGCAGCTCGACCCTCGTGACCTTCACTGCCTCTCAAGGTGGAAGAAGGAACATCAGCGTCCACGGACTCAGGAGAGTTTTCATTTTTAATTTAAGACTAAATTAAACTGTTGATGCTGAACTGTATCAAACTCATGACACAGCTCACAGCAGCCTGAGATTGCATGAGTGGGAACAATGTGCACGTACATGGAGAAACGCCAACTACAACGTCGGTTTACATTTTGATTGAGACTCCTCCAGAACTGGAAACCTTCAATTTCCATCACTGAAGTTTTTCTTCCACTCCCCCCAGTCTGACGGCGGCATATTGAAGAGGAATGGGCGGATTAGCGGCGTGGTCCTCGTGTCTGCGTGTCCAAAGATAGGTCACATGACCCGCTGACCTATCCTTTCTGCAGAGAGCGCCGTCTGTCAGCGGGATGCGGAGCTCGGCATCGGGGCTCTCTCACACCATCCCAGAGCTGGATGCCTGAGGATTAAAGTGTGTGCTGAGAGGTAGATCTGTTTTGTTTCTCTAATGCGCTAAGTACTTACGAGGAGGTGCACGTACGAGAAAAATGTGGACTTTGTGATATTCATGCATGTGTGTTTTATTTGATGATGTGCATTGTGTCGGTCATAAATACAGCGAGGCTTAAGTGTGTGTGTAAACACGTCTGCAGTACCAGACTGTGAAACGCTGTCCTGTGGACGGAGGGAGCCGGTTCAGTAACACACAGATTTGTCTGCATGATGTTTTTCATGGAAGAGAAAACTAATGCTCAGCTGATGACACACTATTTAAGTTCTCTATTCAAAGTCAACTTTATTGTCAATGCTGCTCTTGTCCAAAACAGCATGGACACAAGTAGAGTAAAAGATGTAAAAAGAAAAGTAGATAAAATATATATATATATAGAATAGAAATATACAAATCTAAAAATATATACAGCCAAAGACATCTGTGAGGCAATATGGCACAGTGTAAACAGAGTTATTACTATAAATATAAGTTTGGACAGGATTAACAGTTATTTACATTATACATGTACAATCAACAATGAAATATTTGAAATATTTGAACATCAGACTGTGTGTTCAGTGTTGCCGCCATAGACTGTATAAAACCTGGATGTAGTCTCTGTGACTTAATGAAGAGAAATATCGGCAAACACGTGGATCATCGAGCTGAATGACGCCTGGTTGCTCTAATAAGCCACCTGTGACCACACCCACCTGTGACCACACCCACCTGTGACCACACCCACCTGTGACCACACCCACCTGTGGCCACACCCACCTGTGACCACACCCACCTGTCAATCAAAGCGTCCACGCTCTTAACCCTGCATAACTTTAAGCCTTAATATAATGTGAACAGGTGAGTTGTATATAAATTCACCCTCAGTACAGTTGTCATGAACGGGGAAATTAGCTACAGAGACCAAAACTGTTTTTTGTACCAGGCTGTAAACATGTTTATTTCTGCTGTGAAACATGGGGACTTATGGAGACTGACTCACTGCTGGAGCCAGCCTCAGGTGGACGTTAGAGGAACTGCAGCTTTTGGTACTTTTGCTTTGTAAAATCGAAGATTTGCAAACTGGTTTGAAATGTCTCAGAGGTTCTGGATGTTGATATCTGTCTTTGTCTTTGCGCAGTCGAGTCTGAACTTCATGAACTGTGGGTGTTTTTAATGCAGCCTGAGGGGTCGAAGGTCACGGACATTCAGAGTTTGCTCCTCACCTGCAGAGATCACTCTGACTCTCTGAATGTTTGAACGATGACAAACGCTCGCAGCACCTCGCCGCCTGCTCGCTAACATGATCGATATCTAAAAATCCATGATCGTCGAATCGAGTTAAAGAAATCCAATTTGATGCAACAACAGCGTGTTCCTGTTCCCGTTCCTGTCTGCACACCTGTGCGCGCTCCTTGGCTCCGGCGTCATCTCCTCGGGGGCCGTCGTCCCATTCAAGGCATTTACCGTGTCAAGGTGCAAAGTGGGCCGCCTTTCTCACCCAAATCCTCCCCAAATCTCCTTTCTCTTTCCCAAGCGGCTCTCTGGAGAGCCAGGCCAGTCTCCACAGGTGCAGCCTGGAGAAGATGACAGCCTCTCTTCAGAGGGGCTTAGCTCCTCTTGTGTGGCTTGTGAAGCTCTCAGCCGCTGGATCCCCCCCCGGGGCCGTAGCTGCAGTTACACCCTCAACAACACAGGTACTGTTTTGCTGTAGGCTGCGGTGAATACCCAAAAATGGGACGTACAGCAATTTGTGCCGCAGATGCAACAGACATGTTTATGTTCTTTGAAGCGAGTGGATCATCAGACGCCGGCGGCCTCTCTATCCAAGCGTCTGTTAACACCCCGCCGACGTACATGCACTCAGCGCGGAGGTGCGAACGCTGAGAGATCAAAGTCAAAATGGCTGCCGGCTGGTTTGAGTCGTGGCTTGTCGGGGGCGTCGATGAAGACAGGAATTGCGACACACTTAGCCAAGTACCAGGAACATTAACGAGGAAATCTTTTAGGTACCTGAAGTTAATTATTTGGATCCCATCTGCGAGGAAGACGCTGCCAGGAGGGATTTAAAAGATCTCTTGTCCTTTTAACACTTCATATAATTTAGATGTGAGATGTATTTTTAAATAATAATTATTACGTCCCATCGGTGGATTTCACTGGAACAGACTGAACCTGATCTCACCTCGAATGTCAAACATGCTGCGGTACGTTTGAGATTTTACTAAATAGATGCTTTAAGTTACTACAGGAAATATTTGAGCAGGTGCCAGGACAAAATGTTGTAGCTGCATTGTTCAGCTCATATTTTATAACGTTAGGGTGAGTTACCGACTTGTCCTCGCTCAGCCTGCTGCACTTAGGATTCGGGAAGTGACCCTACGGTTCCCTGAACAGGGTAGCAAAGGTTTGGTGGACCATGCTCCACGACACCGGCCATGTCGCTGTCACGTCGTGGCCGTGATGCTGTTTCGGTCCATGCGACGTCAAACTCCGTCCACCAGACTTTGTTGTTGCTCAGATTTCTTCATCTTTGTGGTTTATGTGCTTCTAAATATGTAAATATGTTTGCACAGGGTGTTTTATTTTGAAAATCAACTGGACTTTTTTATTCCGTTTCTGGTGACGTGCCCCACAGCCTCTTTCTCACTGCGTCTCTGCTCGGATGTCCGGATGTTTCACCTGGTCCAGAGTCAGTTTGGTCAAAGACAGATATTGCCATCCTTCGATAACAAACTTTAATATAAGTTGCGGGCCACAAAATAAAGGTCATGTCCTAAATCATCCTGACGCGCTCTGGAGGCCGGGTGGTCGAACCCACCGGGAACAGGAAATGAACGTCTCCTCATTCACTCGTAAAAGCTGACACAAGCAAAACAACCAGCTCGTAGCAAACGGCATCCTACTTCCCACGGCATGAATGAGCGAAAGTGTGAGAGGGCGTACCCGTTGTGTTTTTACGGCGTTGTTGTGTTTGACGCCTGGTGTTTGCTTTAGGAAGAGAAAGCTCTGCGTGTCCGTGCGCTGTACGCTGTCGATGGAGGTTCCCACTCGGGAGCTTTTGTCCTGAACTTGACAGCTTCTCATTCATCTAGACCGAAAAACTCAAAGGCCGAGTTACGGGCTGGTTAAAACAGGAAACACTGACGATCGACATCCTGTTAACAGAGCCAAACGTAGGACGGAGCCGGTCTGAACATGGCGAGTAAAAGTGAAACCACATTTAACGTCTGTGACCTCCTGATGACCCACTCTGTTAGCTCAGTCTGTCAGCTGCTGTTAGCTCATGTTAGCTCAGTCTGTTAGCTGCTGTTAGCTGCTGTTAGCTAACTCTGTTAGCTGCTGTTAGCTCATTTCAGCTCAGTTTGTTAGCTGCTGTTAGCTCAGTCTGTTAGCTCAGTCTGTTAGCTGCTGTTAGCTCATGTTAGCTCAGTTTTTTAGCTGCTGTTAGCTCATGTTAGCTCAGTTTGTCAGCTGCTGTTAGCTCATGTTAGCTCAGTTTGTTAGCTGCTGTTAGCTCAGTCTGTTAGCTCAGTTTTTTAGCTGCTGTTAGCTCATGTTAGCTCAGTTTGTCAGCTGCTGTTAGCTCATGTTAGCTCAGTTTGTTAGCTGCTGTTAGCTCAGTCTGTTAGCTCAGTTTGTTAGCTACTGTTAGCTCATGTTAGCTCAGTCTGTTAGCTGCTGTTAGCTCATGTTAGCTCAGTTTGTTAGCTGCTGTTAGCTCATGTTAGCTCAGTTTGTCAGCTGCTGTTAGCTCATGTTAGCTCAGTTTGTTAGCTGCTGTTAGCTCAGTCTGTTAGCTCAGTTTTTTAGCTGCTGTTAGCTCATGTTAGCTCAGTTTGTTAGCTGCTGTTAGCTCATGTTAGCTCAGTTTGTTAGCTGCTGTTAGCTCATGTTAGCTCAGTCTGTTAGCCACATCGTTGTGTAAGTGGCTCGTTGGTCTAGGGGTATGATTCTCGCTTCGGGTGCGAGAGGTCCCGGGTTCAAATCCCGGACGAGCCCTTAATATGAGACAAGAAATGTCACAAATGTTACTTCTAAAATGTCGAACACTGAAACTTGAATGTCCAATCCTCCATTTCAAGACAGAGATTAGAAAAACAAAAAGTCAACACACCAATTAAGTGTTCTCTGTAACAGAAATAACTATTTGCAGATATTTGTCATTGTTGTTAGCGCATGTTAGCTCAGTTTGTTAGCCGGGGCCTCCTGGATTCTGAGCTTCAGAGTTTTTTGGATCACCGGGAAGAAGACGAGGAGGTTTCCAGGGATAAGGAGCAGAGCCAGTGTCGTGCCTGAACCAGAGCTGAACAAGCCAGGCTCAGCAGCCTCTATGGCAGGGGTCGGCAATTAAGTTTGGACGCGGGCCAATTTTTTTCTGACAATCCCATCGCGGGCCATGACCATTGGGGGGGGGGGGGGGGCGTCCTGATTGGCTGAGTGAGAACCGCACGTATGTTGAACGTCCTGATTTTTTAAGGGAGCACTGTACAAATTGCGTGTAACAAGGTGTATAAAAGTGTGTGGTTAGGGGTTTTACGGCCTTAAACGCCCACTGCGTCTGTCATGAAACAGTCAGGTTTCTCACCAGGATTTTATTTTAGAGTAACTGGCAGCGCCGGTCCAGGCGAACACCCCCCCCCCCACCCCCACCCCCCGAGACGAAGATTTTCTCGTGCGCACCTGGATGCTGGACCTGGATGGACCGCCATGCGCGCCGGCTCCGCTAACAGAAAAAAAAAAAAACTTTTGACGATGGTGACGAAAACTGAAAACAGCCGTTACGCTAAAATAAAAATAACGTAACGGGGGGAAATTGCCGTTGCGGTCTGAAATTTTAGCGTAGCGGGCCGCAACCATATAAAGCGCTGGCGAGAACCCTGAACAGTCAACCTGCCCTAGCAACCTGCCGTAATTAATGTATACAGCAGCGCAGATCTGCCGACCTTGTTTGGTTTTGTTTTTTTCATTTAATAAAACATATTTGTTCACATTGTCCGTTGCAAGAGGGACACAGGACACTTTTATTTTCCACAGGTTACAGCGCACGCACGTGCCAATTAGCGTTCCGACCTGTGCGTCAAGTAACGTCAAGTAAAGAGGCTGCGTAGATGTTCTGGCTGCTGTCACGTTACTTATCAGCTACTTTTCAATAAATGTTGTGAAATCTGTGGAATTTTTGTATTTTGAAGGGAAACATGAGGTTTAAAAGATATATTTAAAAATATATATGTATATATAAAATAAATCATCGTCATCTAGCGGGCCAGATATAATTGATGGCGGGCCAGTTCTGGCCCGCGGGCCGCTAATTGCCGACCCCTGCTCTATGGACATGATGGCAGAGGAGAAGAGAGTGAAGAGGACGCTGACGGAGGAAGCTAAGAAGAGAAAAGGAGAGAGTGAGCGAGCAAGAAGCCGCCAGACAAGAGTAACTTTTAGTGGTTGGTGAGAGCTTGGTGAAATAAAAGTCTGACAGACAGACGCCGAGCTGGACTTAATATATTTATTTCTTCTTCCCATGTTCTGTGTTTCAGCCTCATGTGTCCGTTATCTGTTTGACTTTGTTATTATGTGCGTGTGTATATTATGAGCATATCTGTGATACCGTCGTATGTCTTTGAGCTGCACCACCTGCGTTCATCGTCGAGAACGTCTGAGGTCACAGAATGAGGCTTGAACACGCTTCACTCAGCAGGTTCAGGTGTGGGAAACTCATTTATGTCACACACACGTGAATGAAATCCAACACACTCGTGTTGTTGGTGTTTTGTTCAGAGGCATGTCTCTGTGTGTGGCATGAGGCGGATAACGAGCAGCGCGAGGAATGCTAACAGACTGCTGCTCTTTATTTGGTCTGGCTCCGGCTCTTATCGACTTCTGCCTCTCGCAACCGAACCTTCCCTCGTCCTCGCTGATCGACCAATCACATGCCCGGTTCAAACTCGAGGAGCCAATCGAAAACCGGAGTAATCTTCTTGTTTTCCTGTGAATGGGGAAATCATATGTAGACAATAATAATGCAGTGTGTGATAAGATGAGTACAAACACGCCGTCAGTGTGTGTTTTGAAATATTACAGGACACAAACGGACATCTGGTGATGAAGCCGACGCTGAATATTAGAAACATGCATGGTGGTATGTTGCCATGGCGACGACACATTGTTTACAAAGAATACAATAAAAATATTAAATACGATTATTTTTATGTCATTAATCCGTCAGTAGCTTCTTGTTTTCTGGATTTTTTCTCCCATGAAATCAGTTTCCGGGTAAGCTGCTGCCGACTGTAGCTGCTGTTAGCTCAGTTAGTCTTGTGCAAGTGGCTCGTTGGTCTAGGGGTATGATTCTTGCTTCGGGTGCGAGAGGTCCCGGGTTCAAATCCCGGACGAGCCCTTAATTTGAGACAGGAAATGTCGTAGTTACTTCTAAAATGGATGTGGATCTGGACTTTCAGCTCAGAGTGATTGTTAGTGCATGGACCACTGGGACGGGAGCCAGCGTCATGCCAGAACAGGAGCTTGGCGAGTGGGAAATTTATATGGGCACCTTTAGTTTCTTAGACTAGAAATGTTATTCAGAGAGTTACAGAGTTTCCTGCTGGACAGTGAAGCAAACTGCTGGTTAGCTCAGTTTGTTAACCTGTGTGGTGCCAGAACAGGAGCTGGTTGAGTGGGCAATGTAACCGGTCTCAGCAGCGTCTACGGATGTAATGGCAGAGGTGAAGAGGACGCTGATGGAGGAAGCTCAGAGATGGAGCATCCAGCAGGTGGAGCAGAGCGGCTTCATCCTCCTCCTCGCTGCTTCAGACGTTTCCGTCCGTTACATTTCTTTAATGTTGCTGAGACTCGATGATGTTTTTGGCCCCCAGATCCCCAGAAATGGCGACTGATGACATCATCAGATAGCTCCGGGGTTAATCTGCTCTCGTTGTCGGTCGGTGGCGGCGGCGGCGGCGTTCTGGTGTGACGCATCAGACTTGGAGCCGCAGAGCCGCTTTGGCTGCTGCTCGGGATCTGGCTCTGCTGCGGGGCCACGGCAGTGTTTATGGAGCCGGGCTGGAGATTAGCATGACTCACACACACACACACACACACACACACACACACACACAGTCTCACACAGTCTCAGACTGTTCACAGTGAACACTCACTGAAAACCTCCTCTTTTTTTTCAGGGGGTCCCCTTATCACAGGCCTGGAGACTGGAGCAGTGACACTATCTACAGATGTGGGGAGGGTGTGTGTGTGTGTGTGTGTGTGTGTGTGTGTGTGTGTGTGTGTGTGTGTGTGTGTGAGCTACACACAGAGATTGAAGTGCTAGCGGCTGACTTGAAAAGGGTCAGAGCGTCAGATACGGCTGTCGCCAGCGCCGTCATGCTTTCGAAACTCCAACGCGAACCCCAACAAGGCATCGCGGGCGGAGTTCACGGCGGCCTTATCACCACGCACGGCCAAAATCCAGCCACGCTGATGAAACATGTGACCTCACAGCGCCGACACGTGGCGTGGCATCTCAGGGACACGCTAACCTTTCAGGTTTTTTGGCCTTTTGAAACTTCACGTATCATGTTTGGAGAATAATGAACATATACAGTACAAGAGCAGCTGTGTGTGTGTGTGTGTGTGTGTGTGTGCGTGTGTGTGTGTGTGTGTGTGTGTGTGTGTGTGTGTGTGTGTGTGTGTGCGTGTGTGTGTGTGTGATAAGGAGCAGGGTGATGGCGCCATGTTGATCCTCCTCTCAACAGCACTGCAGCAGTTCCCATGCTGTCTTCATCCTCTAATGATGCATGTGTGAACACTGTGTGTGTGTGTGTGTGTGTGTGTGTGTGTGTGTGTGTGTGTGTGTGTGTGTGTGTGTGTGTGTGTGTGTGTGTGTCCAATAAGATTCATACAACAATACACACTTTAATAACTTTGAGGAAGTAAGAAAACAGCAGAAAGCTGGTCTAAAAATAATAAAAAGAAATAAACACATTTATAAATAATTAATAAAACGCATTAAAATGCATAAATACATTTAAAAAAAATAATTAATTAAAAATAAATACATAAATAAATAAATAAATAAATAAATAAATAAATAAATAAATAAATAAATAAATAAATAAATATAATCCTAAAACAACAACAGGAATAATAATAAATTATTATGAAATGCAATAATAGACAAAAATAAAAAACTAAATAAAAAACACAAAAAATACATAAATAAATAGAATAAAACTAATAATAATAAAACACATTCAAATGTATTAACAGACAAAATAAAAATAAAAGTAAGAAAAAAAAATACATATATATATATATATATATATATATATATATATATATATATATATATATATATATATATATATACACAACAAAAAAGTGTTTAAATCTATAACACACAAAAACAACAACAACATAACAACATCACTGATGTTTACACATTTATCTATTTATAAAATAATATAATAATAAAATAAAATCTCAACAAAACAAAGACGTTGATGCACATTTGCGTTTAATCCACTTTATATAAACTTTGTTTTTATGTGGCTGTATTAATAATTCTAATAATAAAAAACTTGTTTTCCTCGAACAGTCTGCTCGCTTCTCACATTTCAAACTTTTATCGTCTCGTTGATGATGATTTTTAAAGAGTAAAATAAATTCTTGCATCCTCTGAAGCAACAGACTGTGTGTGTGTGTGTGTGTGTGTGTGTTTATCTGGTGTGTGTGTGTGTGTGTGTGTGTGTTTAAGCGTGTGTGTTGCGAACCGAGTCAAAAGATGCCGAGCCTATCTGTAAGTGTGTGTGTTGTCTCCAGAGAGGGGCATTCTGATACTATTGTTAGTGAAATCTAATCTGTGTGTGTCGTATTGGGCTGGATGTGGGGGGTGGAGGGGTGTGTGTGTGTGTGTGTGTGTGTGTGTGTGTGTGTGTGTGTGATGTTGGTTTGGAGGACATTGTGCTGAGCTCGGGTCTTCAGCAGCCTCTTTCTCCATTAATGCTCCATTAGCCAAATTAGAGACCTAATTGGGGAGGCGAGGAGAGCTCTGGCTCTTAAAGGCAGTGTGTGTGTGTGTGTGTGTGTGTGTGTGTGTGTGTGTGTGTGTGTGTTATTTACTGTAAGAGGCAGACATTTAAAGGGACGTTTCATTTCAGACAGGAGGGCTGTGAATGGGTAAAGGTGTAACTTTGGATGAGAAGCTCTGGGTTCGGATCAGAACCGTGACGACAGTCGCTGATGCTGATGGTCCGTCCCGAGCCTTAAAGGGCCGGCGGCTTTAAATCTAATTAGCAGGTTATTAGCTAATTAGCTAGCTACTTACTGTGCTTGTTGCCCTGGAGGCCTGGAGCTAAACTAGAGGAGACACAAAGTAGGTGTGTATTCACTGTATAGAGTTAATGTGTGTGTGTGTGTGTGTGTGTGTGTGTGTGTGTGTGTGTGTGTGTGCAGAGATGTTTCTATTGTCCTGATCTGTTGTCTCCAGTGTCAGACTGTAATCCCACTGTGGTAACTATGTTCAGCTGTACTCGAGTATTTGTTCTGATTACATTACTTCTTTTTAAAAACTAGAGAGTCGACAACTTTGCTAACAGCCATCAACTAGGTCAACGTTGCCCAGCTGCGGTTCTGACCCGGTAAACCTCTTCTTTCTTCTTCCAAAACCCACGACTAACAAACTGAGCTAACAGCAGCTACAGTTTACTTCACACATAAATGAAGGTGTTTGCAAATGACGCTTCTTGTCTTATATTTAGGGCTCGTCTGGGATTTGAACCCGGGACCTCTCGCACCCAAAGCGAGAATCATACCCCTAGACCAACGAGCCACCTATGCAATGACATGGCTAACAGACTGAGCTAACATGAGCTGACAGCAGCTAACAGACTGAGCTAAACTGAGCTAACAGCAGTTAACAGACTGAGCTAACATGAGCTGACAGCAGCTAACAGACTGAGCTAACAGCAGCTAACAGACTGAGCTAACATGAGCTAACAGCAGCTAACAGACTGAGCTAACATGAGCTGACAGCAGCTAACAGACTGAGCTAACAGCAGCTAACAGACTGAGCTAACAGCAGCTAACAGACTGAGCTAACATGAGCTAACAGCAGCTAACAGACTGAGCTAACATGAGCTAACAGCAGCTACAGCTGTCAGCAGTTTACTTCACTGTCCATCATAAACTCTGTAAATCACAGAGAGTTGAGGCGGAGCAGCCGGAGGACATCAGAGGGAAAACCAGAAAACATTTCCTCCATAAAATATGATCCAGTTTCACCAGAGTCAGTGAAATAGTTGCTGCTGTGTGACTTAGTTGTGATAAATGCATCTGTGTCCATACATCATATTCAGGTTTCATGTTTCTGTGTGTGTGTGTGTGTGTTGATAAGAAAAGCGACAATAAAGCGTCGGCCTGTGTGAGACTTCCCAGACTCGACCTCTCCGCTCAGAGCGCCTCAAAGCAGAAACCGCTCCGTGATAACCACGAGACCATGAGACCACGAGACCACGAGACCATGTTTTAGCTGAACCAGGAGGCCTGCAGGTCGCTCCTGGTCGTGTCCTGAGACCTCCACACCTGCATCCACAGTGTTAACACAAAGAGCGGCAACACGGCGTGAAGGTGGAGGTGTACGTGAATATCTTTACATATACACTCACGTATCAGATCTGATGCAACTTTCCTCACGTTGATGCACGAAACAAACACAAACGACTGATTTGCGTCATGTTTTTGAGTCGGCGTGTCGAGGTTTGACATTTGGTTGATGGCTGATTGTAGATGAGAAGCAGCTGCCGGGTCGGGCCGCTGATTTGATTGGATGATCTCTTGAAGAACCAGGTGACGGCAATCAGAGAGCAGATAAATCAGGTCCTCGGGATCGTGTGCTAGTTTGTACAACACAAAGAGACGAGGAACTGAAGTGAAAGTTGAATGTAGAATATTTCCCTCTGTTGTCGTATATAAAGTAGAAAGAAAAAAACTTTCCTTTACTTTCCACCTTTGGGATCAACCAATCGTTGCATGAATCAGAAGTCTTGCTGCAAACATACAATCTGTACTGTTTGTGCAGGCAACAGAACCGGGCTCAGCCGCCAGACCGGACCTGGTTTAAGCTCAACAGGGAATAAAGGCTAAAACACACTGCAAACGTTTCAATGTTAGTCAGTGTGTCAGCTCACACAGTCTCCGTCCTCGCTGCGTCACGACTCCGGCAGCCCTCCGCAACACGTACACAGAGCTTCTATCGTTCACGGACGCCGGAGCATAAATTCAGCACAGAGCAGATTGTGAAGGAAATCGGCTACAAAATACAAAATGGTTGATTTTCAAAATAAAATACTCCGTGTTCACCGCAGATCGAGTTTCATTACAAGAACACGTCATAATGGGCGGGGTCGACCTGAAGTCGACAGGTGAGGGGTTTTCAGGTGTAATCATTGATGACACCTCACATCCTTTTTATAAGGACACAAGAAAAATTGCAGGAGTCAGAGAGACTACAGCCGGAAATATCACGCGATTATGCGTGAATTCGCGAGATCTCGTGCGTTCTCGTGGCGCTCGGTTGCCGGTGGAGACGCACCTGATTATGTGTGAGTACGCAGCCGTTCCGGAGCGGAGCCGTTCTGCATGCAGTGTGTTTTCGGGATAAAGTTCTACTACTTTACGATGAAAAGATGCTAAGTAGCGAAACGCCAACTGTCGGCAATGAAACCGCCTCAGTAGGCGACCAGCCACGGACTTTCCTGCACGACTCGGGGTCCTGGAGGAGTTCTGGTGCTGAAGAGTTTGTCTCGTCTTTGGCAGGTTGAAGATCTTTTTGCAGGAAGTTCTGAATTTTGTCGATTTCTAGTCAGACACCTGATCCAAAACTGTCCAATCACCCGAGCTTAACGGCGTCCGCTCCTCACACCTCCATCGATGGCGTTTGTGGATAATAATAGCGGCTTTAGGAACGGCCTCTGTGGCCGTCGTGACGCTGAGCTGCCTCCCTCCTCGCTGCTGAATCACGGCTTTGCTTACTGAGAAAACAGCGCGGCATCCAGGTATTGTGCAGCCGGATCAGCACCGAGGATGGAGCAAAGAACAATGGATGCTGGTTTGAGGGTTTTGTGTGTGGTCGCACAGTCTGAACACAAAGAAGTTTATCACTGAATGTAGATCGCTTTATCTTCAGGTTTAGTGAGAGTAGAAATATTTGTCCTAACACGAAGGTGATGCCTGAAAGTCGTCGTTTACATTTAAATGTTGCAGATTTGAACTGTCAGAAAATCAGCAAAAGAAAACGAATGTGTTGTTTGGACCTCAGCCGCCTTTTCTTATTTTGTTTCCTGCCTGTCCAGGAAGTCAATAAAGTTTCTAAACGTTAGTTCCTTCGCGTCTGCATACGGGTTCAACTTGAACAACCTCCCAAAGAAAGAAAGGACTGGAGTGATTAGGATACGCTGAATCCCACAAATCTGCAGATTTATTCTGCACGATGCCTTTTGATATTTCACAGTTTGTTTGTTAGTTTCTGCAGGAAAGACGATTAGATGCTTCATTGCGGTTGCACACAGGTATTCCAACCTTTGATTGACGTAAATTTAACAAACAAAATCGTCCCTAGAAACTCCAAATGTTCCGATGAGGCTCCACAGTTCGATCTGCCCACTCCACTTCCACACTTAATCTCTGATGGAGGCTCACGGGTGATTATTATCCACGGGCGCATCTCCACCTTCACTCCTCCGACTGTCGAGACGTGTCCGACGATGATTAATCAATAATTTTAATGGCCTTTGTTTGAGGGTGTCTCAGGGGAGAATGGAGTCGTGTGATAATCGATCGTCATCTGACGTCGAGCGTGTATAAATGTTCCGATCAGATTGATTTTTCTTTCCAGTTTCGTTCTTGAATAAAACAAACAGCTGATTAAAAAGTACGACATCTTCTCTTTTGTCCCAACTCTCTGAATCTTCCTTTATGAAGACGACCCGCCCAGCTGTGGTTTGCCCTTGGCCCAAGCCGCCGTCCCCTGGAAACCCTGTCGATTTCCAGAAGATCCGAAGCCTCGGTGGGTAACTGGGTTACCGAGCCTGTAATTTGTAAGTAATAGAAGTTGTCCTGGATGAGGGCACGTATATATGGTCCAGGAAATGTTTTTAAATGTGGGAGGCAGCGGGTGGAGGAGGCAGGGAGAGGACTCTCCACTTCAATCCTGGTAAACGGGGACAAACAGGATTAAGTTGGAGGTAGCGGGTTGGGGAGAGGGCGAGCTCGCCTCTGGACTTTCAACAGCTCTGAGTGGATGCTGCCAAAGAGCCGAGGAGGAATGGTCCGACGTGAGTCATTCCTTTTAGCCGGGCCGGGTCCAGAGCAGTTAATTCTCATTGGTAGGAAACGTGCAGCGATATCGTGTTTGAACCTGCAGTCGAGGGTCATTTATTCCTCTCACTTGTTTACGTGCACTTGAACGTGGCAGCTCAATTAAATCTGGTGACGTTAAGAAGCTTCTTGATATGCAAATTAAAACCAAATGTGACTCGTGCGAGATGGTGACCTCCTGCTCGGAACCACATCCCATTTCTTTAACGTCACGAGTGCAGGAAGCATGTGACCAAAACGCCAACCCAAGGTCGACTCACGGCGTTATATAAAAAGTCCTCATGAAGTCAAACTGATGTTTCATGTTTTTGTGTCTGTCCAGCACTGACACAAAATGTTTTTCAGGTGTTCTTCGATATTTCTCTGATAAACTATTAAAAGTTGTTGATGATGTCATCCTGCACTCGGGTCCAGTGATTCTGTCCCATGTGGACTTGAACAAATAAGCAACGACCTTAATAAAAAAATAAGCAAAAGTTTTGTGGGCGTAAGAACATGCTCGGACCCGTCTGTCATTCGCAGGTGGAGTTTGTTTTGTCGCGGTGCCAAAGTCTCCATAATGGCAGGATTACAGGTTAGCAACACACACAAAAAAAATGGCAACAACTTCTGTCTGTTTCTGGAAGCTGCAGGATAAATATATAATATATATACGTCAGTTAGCTAAATCCACAAAGAGCTCGGTTGGTGGAGCAGCCGCCCCGGGTGTGAAGGCTCAGTCCTGGATGTGGAGGCCCGGGTTTGAGTCCGACCGGTGGCTCTTTCCCTCATATCCTGTCAGTCTTCAGCTGTCTCTAAGAAATAAAGGTTTAAATCCACAAAGAGCATTCAGAACCAGGCGAACGGGCTTCGGACTGAACCGTACGGAGTCACATGGCTCTGAAATGAAGCCAACAACCTGCAGTTCCTCTAACGTCCACCTGAGGCTGGCTCCAGCAGTGAGTCAGTCTCCATAAGTCCCCATGTTTCACAGCAGAAATAAACATGTTTACAGCCTGGTACAAAAAACAGTTTTGGTCTCTGTAGCTAATTTCCCCGTTCATGACAACTGTACTGAGGGTGAATTTATATACAACTCACCTGTTCACATTATATTAAGGCTTTTACAGATTGAAAAATACTTGAAAAACATATTTGCACCATGTTATATTTATATTTATATCATACTGCCATACTTTTAATTATACGGTTTTTATATCTCCAGACTTTTCTATTGCCGGATGTCTTTTAGCTTGTATATATTGTATATATATTTATCTTATTTTATTTTTATTTCATATTTTATTTTATATATTTTTTTTTTACATCTTCACACTGTTTGGACAGAGAGAAACATAATTTCAATCCTCTGTATGTCTTGTACATATTGCAGCATTGACAATAAGGCCGACTTGAACTTGAACTTGACTCAAAGTTATGATAGATTAGGAGCGTGGACGCTTTGATTGACAGGTGGGTGTGGTCACAGATGGTTTGTTGGAGCCAGGCCTCAGTTCTGCCAATGAGTCTTTGCCAGTATTTAGATTATCCGGGGCGGATGACGCAGTAACACTCACGCTCTGTCCAGTCTTTACATTATCATTGATGAAACAGTAAACTTGCTCCTCCATCACGGCCACCAGTGAGATTCCCTTTAGCAGCTTACTGAACCTTTGAACTGGTTTGTGGCCAACAGGTCAGGACTCACATAAACACACATTTTCTCGTCAGCCTCACACAAACTTCATCCTCAGATTTCTACTCCCTAAAAAAAAAGTCTCCCCTCCAAAACCGAGGTACAGTTATAGCAACGTTTCACTCCAGGGGCTTGTAATTGAATAACTCCATGCCTGTAAAAGCAGTTGTACGGTTATTATCTTCTTAGGGCCCCATTTGTGCGGAGTGGCACTCAGGCGCAGGATAGTCCGAGGGACTAATCTTATATTTGGATTTTCTTCGTCATCAGATTCGCCAATGTCATTGCCGCTGCCGGCGGTGCGATGATGATGGGTCCGCTGTGACCTCCTGACTGATGAGTCCACGCGAGGATCAGCGCGCCTCGCTATTGGCAGGACTCTGGCTCATCACCGAGGTCACTATCGGGTGTGTGCGTGGCGACGCTGTCAGTGTGCGAGGTCATTTAGCACATTCGCAGGGTTTGCGCGGAGATGTTTGAGCGGGCGAAGTGAATATGGATGAGATTGATGGACTGCCAGGAGGAATTATTTTCCTGAGTTGATCAATGTCGCCCAGTTAAAACCTTGTGATTTGATTAGGCGGAGCACTTAGCTAATCTCCCTCTTTGATTCCATGTTAAGCACACGCAAAGAAAGAACGCTATGCAAAGATAATAAAGGTGCAAACTGATTTTTACTGTAGCAATAAGAGAAGACTGGCAGTTTGGGTTTGTTGTAACTTGGCTCTTATTGTTGTAGTTTGGTCCGTCTCTTCTGTCAGTGTTGGTAATGTAGTGATCGAGTCCCAATGAACCGGTCTGCCCGGTTCAAGACCAACGAGGAATAACGTTACGCTACCGAGGTTATTTACAGACTTTTCCTGATGGGAAAGATCGCTGATGGTCATTAGCTCGGTAATCCATAAAACTGACTCAGCCCCGGGATGCCAAGACAAGAACACCACCGCTGGTTTCAGATTGTGTTTGGTTTGTTTTCCCGTGGTGCCGTTTGATATTTGTTTGACATTTTTTGGCTTTCAGGAAAATGTCCTGACATCTGCTGGACGGAAACTCTAAAAACTTTCTGCACCATCCCCAAGACACAGTTTGTCCAATACTTTGGTTTATGACCAGATGCCACTTCTTCATGCAACACTCCATCTGACTGACAAATTATGAATAAAAAAACATAATGTCCAACTTACATTCGTATGCATAGTATGTTTGTATGTTCCAGCGAAATGGCGAGTGTAACTCAAACTCAAACGAACGTGTTTAACCCAAATCTTGCAACCATGATCTTCGCCTCACAGTGTCAATGTATCTGCCTGTTTTGAGTCTCACATGCAGATATTGTAGAAATCCTTTAAACGACTCAGAAAACATTGACATGGCAGCATCACCCAGGAACCCACGTGCACCTTGGACACCAGGTGAGTTTGTATCGATGCATCTCATTGGTTTCTGATTGTTTGAGCCGGAGCTGCACCCGCCCACCAACCCACCCACGCTCTGCTGCTGCCAGCTCAGCCTTCTTCTTCTTCTTCTTCTTCTTCTTCTTCTTCTTCTTCTTCTTCTTCTTCTTCTTCTTCTTCATCTGCTCTTCCCGGGAGGTGAAAGCTGTCAGAGGGCACGCTAGACGATGGGTGTCAGACTAAATAAACACCGGGCAGCCAGGCTTATTTGTATGGTGTTAACAGTCTGACTGCAAAAAAAAAAAAAAAAAAAACCCAACCACACCCCTTCAACCCGCCAAACCCTGGAGCCCGGAGCCGAGCAGAAGAGCGGCAGTTCCCACAAACTGAAGGATTTATAAATCTGAAACATACAGATTCATAAAAACACACACGCATGTAATGTGGGTACGCTCAGGCAGACACACACACAGCAACAGCACACATAATGAAAGAAGCTCACGTGGGTCCCAGCCAGTATTGATCTTTGAACATAGGATTATACAGTCTGGCTCTATAGGCTCAGCGGCCTTTAATTCCCTCACAGAATAGATAGACTGACTTTGGCTCTATACATATCTGGATCAATGCAAATCTACTTTCGCCCCAGCAGTTCAATTTTAAGCGAATCCCATTAGCCATAAGTAAAAGTTTTCTTGGGTAATGTGATTAGAGAGGGAGGGTGGAGGGGTCTGCTCCTCACCGACGGAGTCTCTCTCTGAGAGCGCTGAAACCTTTCTTCTTTCCTTGTCTTCTTTTTTCCTCGTCTTCTTTTTTCCTCATCTTCTTTTTTCCTCGTCTTCTTCTTTCCTCGTCTTCTTCTTTCCTCGTCTTCTTTTTTCCTCGTCTTCCGTCTCTCTCTGAACGCTCCTTCTTTGTCTTTGTCACCGCCGTGACCTGCGATGAGGAAGTGACGTTAACGCGGAGAGACGAACCGGTTGGGACGCGAACACACACGTATACATGCAGGTTGAGCAGGTACACGTTGGACGGGTTCTGGGTTTTATGCAGTTTTATTTCTGACAGACAAAGAGTAGCATTGCTGAAATTTAATTTAATTTAATTAGTCACCGGTTAAACATTTTATAATGACGTCAAAATAAACTGTATCAGTATTTGTTTAGGTTATATTGAGTCATGGATCTAATCAAAGAATAATTAATAATAATAATTAATTTGTTTTGGCATCGAAAGTTTTGTTTTGTTTTGAAAAGTAAAAATAAACCTTAAAAAATGAAATAACCTGAGTTGGCAGCTCTGAATCAACTTTATGCAAATAAAAGACTTTTAATCTCGTTTTATTTATTTATGTATTTTACAGTATAAATTAAATTAAACATGCAGCCACCTTCAGTGACTTCACAGCAGAAATAAACATGTTTACAGCCTGGTACAAAAAACAGTTTTGGTCTCTGTAGCTAATTTCCCCATTCATGACAACTGTACTGAGGGTGAATTTATATACAACTCACCTGTTCACATTATATTAAGACTTAAAGTTATGATAGATTAGGAGCGTGGACGCTTTGATTGACAGGTGGGCGGCTTGTTTGAGCAGCCAGGCGTCACTCGGCTCCACCGATGATCCACGTATTTGATTTTTAGATTTGCAGGATCAACATGGCGGCGTCCAAAGCGACCACGCTGAGCTTCACGACAGAAACTTTCTGTCATGGATAAACGTCCCTTTAAAGTTTCACGTGTTTGTCTCCAGTTTGCCTCGATATCTTCAACGTGGACAAACCAAACGTCTGCAGAAGGACGACAGAGCTTCAGAATAAAACCTTTCTTCTGATTTAGCTGCTGCCTTCAAACACGTCTGTCTTGACCAGACGTGACGTGGGTTGATCTCAAGTCCTGCACAGGATACTGCTGCTGCATGAAAGCACAGATGAATTCTTTCTTTTTAGATTTAAAACACAGAAAAAGATATTTGAATCTAAAATCTTGAGTTGTGGAAACAAAGCCTACAGTGCAAATTGTATGTTTTGTTTGTTTTTTTTTGTCTTTTATATACAGATTAATATGTTTTTTGCAGAACTTTTCACGTTTTCAGGATGTTTTCATTTAAATTTCATCGGATGTTTGTCTGCGTCATGTTACTATACGCTACAACGGCGACTAACTGATGTCTGATCCCACATAAAAGCTCAGTATCATCCCCAAACACTGATGTGATGCTGTGCAAACATGAACCATAGACTGATAATGCCGTGTGCTCTGGTTGCAGGTTGTGGATCATCTCCGTCCCCCCGGACAGTAACAAGACAGCTGACGTCCTCTGATTGGACCTAATGCATCTTGGGAAAATAGACGCAGAACAAAAACACACACACACACAAATTATTCTGAACATTGTTCCTGCAAATTTAATCACGACGACGCGACATGTTTGTTGTATTACGAGCATTCACAGAGCTCCCAGCAGGCCCGGCTTCACCTGCACAACAATGGCATCGCTAATGTTAGAACAACGGGCCCCTGATTCCCCGTCTTCACTTTCACTCTCGCCGCTAACGTGATTTTCTTTTCTTTACAGTAATTGCTTTGGTTTAGGCCTCATGCCGTGCAGCAGCAGCAGCAGCAGCAGCAGCAGCAGCAGCAGCTGTCCTGTAAAATGGACGGCGATGTCTTTGTTGCGTTGACGGGCAGGAAGGAGAGGTCACCGCCCGTCAGTCACCGGCTTTGTTCATGCGACAGTTAACGTGCGGCCGGGACGAGCTCGGCCTGAGGCTGATTGTTGAGTTTTGGTGTCATTACAAGAAGTGACTTCATGTCTCCATATGCTCTGCATTGACATTGTTCTGTGGACATCTCTGTGTTTTCCTGGTTGCACTAACACATGCCGAGTCACTGTTAGCGTTTAATCAGATCAGCGAAGCTCCTGGAATCACTTGGAAATGACAAATTGTTGTTACCAGCTGCGTCTGCAGGGCCGGACTCACCTCATGTGACACCGAACCCACAAACTGCTCCACCATCTCCACATCTGCATATCCAGAAACTTTAAGTTTCTAAACTCCACGTCTTCATGGAGACAAATATTGTTCTTCTCATAGTAGTATTGAAAGCAGTATAGCAGAGGTAATATTTGATTTATTTGATTTATTTATTAGTGTGACTGCTACACCCACAGTGTAAGAACAGTACAACACCTGATCATGTCCCATTGATACTTTTTTATTTTGTTTGTTTTGTTTTTGTAAATCTGCACATTCTACTTCAGTACTTTTTATAAATATGTACACTTGTGTTTTCCTCCTTGATTCTATTTTCCGCTGCTGTAAACAAGTGAATTTCCCCGTTGTGGGATAAATAAAGTATTATCTAATCTGTTTTAGATTTTCTTCTATGTTATTTCTTATTCATGAGCATTTTCTTCTGCGTCTTGTGTTTCTGTGAGTTGCTGTAATCTCATTTTATCTTATGTAAGTTTTATTATTTACTTATTAATTGTTCAATAGTTGCCAAAGGAACAAAAGAAAATTCTAGCTTGTATTTTAATCTGAGTACGCCTCCACCACTGCCGACTGATTTAACATTTCAGTAAATACCAAAACACAGCTGAATGTTTCTTTTTGGATTAATTTGCACATCTGAAGTTTGATTTGGATTGACTGAAATGTATGAAACAAAGTCCGAAGCATGTTCATTGTCTCTGGTTTCCGGTCTAAGTGGGTCGGGCCTTCCCCGTCTTATCGTTCCCTCTCTCAGTATTCCTCTGATGAGGCAGCGAGCTCGAGCGCTGCAGTAAAAACTCGTCTAACAAGCTGCTGACAGCGCGCTGAATCAGGGGCAGAAGCAAAGAAAACCGTGGAGATGGATTTAAGTATGCCCCTCGTCATTAGCTTCAACATAATCAAATCATTTTACTCATTCAGAAGTTCTCGGGGGCCTCAGGCCCGGGATGACGAACGCTGTCGAGAAGGCTTCACTCTGCCAGGAGAGCTGCTGCTGTCCGGTGTAACGCTGCTGCTGCTGCTGCTGCTGCTGCTGCTGCTGCTGCTGCTGCTGCTGCTGCTGCTGCTGCTGCTGCTGTCCGGTGTAACGCTGCTGCTGCTGCTGCCAAACGAGGTCACTTAACAGCTTCTAATTGTTGCTGTCTGTCTCCAGACGCTGTGAAAAATATGTTAGCACATGAATGATGCCACATGCAAGTCACACTGTGACTCTTTTCTGCATCTTCGTGTTTAAAAATTCATCTTTTCACATCTTTATTTCTGTTTCATATCATTATAATTTAAAGGAAATCTTCAAAAGTGTTTCTGTGTAAATAAATATGTTCATCTCGTCTCTTCCGGGACGTCTGGGCTGATCTTCAGTCTCTGCAGGACTTTTGTCCTGATGCTGGTGAAGGTCAGGATGCTTTTCATGCTGTTATCTCCCCCTGGAGGTCAGCGGAGGAAGAACACAACCAGCGCTCACTGCACGTCAGGGTAAACGGACTCTAACTGGATTTATAATGACACTGTTCTTAGATTTATTAAAGATGAAGAGACGAAGGTTTCACATCCGGAAATTTGAGATATAAAGATGAAAATGCACGAGAAACAAAAACAGACTCATCCATCAGTAAAGAAATTAAATCTCACAAATCAGATGTATATGAACCCGCAAATGTTGAATGAGTGTGTGTGTGTGTGTGTGTGTGTGTGTGTGTGTGTGTGTCATGCATTGGTCCACAATAAATCATCATGAATTATTATCAGTCTAATAATTACATGAGCCAGATGCAGGATGCAGATTTTCAGGCAGTTAAAGGTCCCGTGTGTCAGATTTATGGGGCCGTATTTGCAGAATATAATATTCATAACTCAGTTTTCACATCAGTGTTTCAATCACCTCAGATTAAAAGTTGTTGTGTTTCTGTTTCTCCACGTTGAACCATCGTGTTTCTCCGAATCGATCACATGACTGCTGCGTTTTAGCCTCTTTCAGCTCCTTGTTTTGGTTCTCAGGTCCACAACTGTCCTGTTCTGGCTCGCTCTCACCGAGCAGCACAAAGAGAACTCTGTCACTGTTTTCACGCCGTCTTCCTGAGCCCATAAACGCGATATTAAGCTGAATGAGTCACGTCTTATCTACATGACTGTGTGTGCATCAAAGTGTGTATCTGAAGCCTCCGGGTCGAGCTGTTGCAGTTTGTTTGTGTTTGGTCTGCGGCCCGGCTCAGTGACAGACATGTGCGGCTCTTTTTAACGCCCCCGTGCATCGCCCCGCCCTCGGCCACTGAGAGATATATTGTTCCCTGGAACTTTTTGGTTCCCATGAGTCCGAGCTGTGTGTCCAGAGGCTGGCAGGAGAAGAAGAGCTGCCCACCACATCAATACATCAACACCAGCCGGCCGCCCGGTCCACACATGTGATGGTGTCTCGTCCAAGTGTGCCAGAGGTGTGTGTGTGTGTGTGTGTGTGTGTGTGTGTGTGTGTGTGTGTGTGTGTGTGTGTGTGTGTGTGAGAGAGAGAGGGAGATCTGACGTTGAACTTTTGATACTAATGCTTTAGCTGAAATTATTTTGTGACACAAACTGATCGGATCGGTTTTATATCATCCCGCCTGCATCATGTTACTATAAAAGTCTACCGTCCCGTGAACACAGCCGGACCAAACAGAACCTCAAACTGAACCGGCAGTGTCCAGTCTAACAGCGAACACAGCGACAGAACCTCTGAACCGGCAGTGTCCAGTCTAACAGTGAACACAGCGACAGAACCTCTGAACCGGCAGTGTCCAGTCTAACAGTGAACACAGTAACAGAACCTCTGAACCAGCAGTGTCCAGTCTAACAGCGAACACGGCGACAGAACCTCTGAACCGGCAGTGTCCGGTCTAACAGTGAACACGGCGACAGAACCTCTGAACCAGCAGTGTCCAGTCTAACAGCGAACACGGCGACAGAACCTCTGAACCGGCAGTGTCCAGTCTAACAGTGAACACGGAGACAGAACCTTAGAACCGGCAGTGTCCAGTCTAACAGCGAACACAGAGACAGAACCTCTGAACCGGCAGTGTCCGGTCTAACAGTGAACACAGCGACAGAACCTCTGAACTGGCAGTGTCCAGTCTAACAGTGAACACAGTAACAGAACCTCTGAACTGGCAGTGTCCAGTCTAACAGCGAACACGGCTACAGAACCTCTGAACCGGCAGTGTCCGGTCTAACAGTGAACACAGCGACAGAACCTCTGAACCGGCAGTGTCCAGTCTAACAGTGAACACAGCGACAGAACCTCTGAACCGGCAGTGTCCAGTCTAACAGCGAACACAGCGACAGAACCTCTGAACCGGCAGTGTCCAGTCTAACAGCGAACACAGCGACAGAACCTCTGAACCGGCAGTGTCCAGTCTAACAGTGAACACGGCTACAGAACCTCTGAACCGGCAGTGTCCAGTCTAACAGTGAACACGACAGAACTTCTGAACCAGCAGTGTCCAGTCTAACAGTGAACACAGCGACAGAACCTCTGAACCGGCAGTGTCCAGTCTAACAGTGAACACAGCGACAGAACCTCTGAACCGGCAGTGTCCAGTCTAACAGCGAACACAGCGACAGAACCTCTGAACCGGCAGTGTCCAGTCTAACAGTGAACACAGCAGCCTACTGAGGTGGTTTTCTTGCTGGGTTTGGCTCCTGGCATCAATTAGCTACAGAGACCAAAACTGTTTTTTGTACCAGGCTGTAAACATGTTTATTTCTGCTGTGAAACATGGGGACTTATGGAGACTGACTCACTGCTGGAGCCAGCCTCAGGTGGACGTTAGAGGAACTGCAGCTGATTTATATTGTATTAAGTTACAGCTGATACCTGTGACGGCTGTTTGAGGCAGATAAGCACAGTTTGGTTGCACCGATGTGGAGTTTAAAGTCAACAAACATTAAATAAGAGAAACATTTTCAGTGCAGCTGTTCTCCAGCTCGCTGCCATCTGTCAAAGCAAAGAGTGATCGGGTTTTTAAACACAGATCCTGATAAATTTCTGCATTTCAGAGCCGGTGATGAACCGATGAACCAACACATCATTTGTTTCTCTCGACCACAAGTCAGCAAATTCTTCACCACCGCCGAGCTTTTGTAATCTTCATTCCGACTGACTCAGAAGTCCCTCGTCATTTATTTCGAACCAACTAAAAGCCAGTGATGGCAGCATTTGATTTTTAGCCCATTTTCCAGATTAGAATCCAAACCAATAAAGTCTGGGTTCTTCTTCTTTCTTTTTAGCAAAATGAAGGTCTGAAACTTTCTTCCCATCCGCTCAATTTGTCCCAATTTTCTCTGAGTTAATCGTTAATGTCGTGGTCGACCGTATTTAGTCCCATTTGTGTTACAGCGCACGGCGGTAGACGTCACTTATTCTCTGAAACCGGCCTAATTTATTCATTAAATTGTCTAATCCTGCTACGAGATCCCAGAGAGGCTGTGAAGAAATTAATTACGAGAAGACAATGAATTATTTATGTGTGTTTGAGTGGTTTGTCTTAATACAGCTTAACAATGTTTTATTATTGTGTGTGTAATTTATAGCACAGATGTTGGACTACATTTAAAAAATGTGAATATTTTGTGTTTGTGTTTGACAGCATTGATAGAGTTCCTGTGAAAATGATCTGCTGCCAGTTAGTTACTGTGATTTTATTTACAGTAAGTTACTCGTCAACAGCTGCCCGTGAATTTCACAGTCACCAGTTTACAGTTAACTATTTAAAATGACACAACTAGCTGCTTCAAATCTCAAACTAAACAATGAAATCTTAAAATGTTAATTTAGACGAGACTAACTCGATCACACTGACGTCTTCGAAGCGTCACTCATCATTTTGAGGTGTAGAAGTCATTTTAGAGCCATGCGGTATCCATATGAATATGTTAATGCTGCTGCCTGCAGCCTGTGCAGTGATGATTTGTCAACTTGCTCTTTAACTAAAAGATGGGAGTCAATGAGGTTAATCATTTCTCCACTGGCTCCACGGCCCCTCCCCAAAAAAAACGACCAATCTTTCTTCGTTAGGGCCTGGAGCCATCCGTCACGCTGGAGAAAAAGCCTCCAAATTCTCCGACAGTTTTTCAGCCTCTCCCTCCGCTTACACTCAAAACAATCATCAGAGAAGATAAATATGCACGGTGAATGCACAGCTCTCGTAAAAACTGCCTCTATTCCGGGAACGGCCAACCTAATCCGTTACGCTCCATCATCCGTCCAATTGACAAGGAGGGGAGGAGGGAAGGTCCGGCGGTCGCGGACCAACCGCGGGGGCCCGGGATCCTCGCCACGGCCTCCCGGCTCCGTGGCTTCTTCACGTCTTCCTGGACGCTCGGGGGGCCGCAGCTGCTCGTCAGGCCTCCTCGTGCCTCCATCCTGTCAGTATCGGCAGCCGAAACTAAATAAAGATGTTTACTGACAGCCTAATGAACGGATGGGCCCTGCTGATTTAACCTTGATGAATGGTCCGCCCAGGTGTTTTCAATAACGACAATAAGCACTGCAAGCCACAGGCCCACTGATACTGGTATAATGCATTATTAGGCCATTAGAGGCAGGCCAAGAGAGACCACTTATGCACCGGCCTATCAATAATGCGGTGTCCCAGTCCACATTTGGGCCCGGGGAATTAGTCATACTGATATTCTATTTAATAAAAAAATCACAAGACGACGCATAAAGAATCTCATTACATTTTAACAGGGTTACAGTAACCCAGGAGGACTGAGAGTTTAATTTTCATAAGAGCATCCATTCCTCAATTATGTCAAGCAGAGAAAATGTAAATGGCAAATGGAATCCTAACAATATCTAACCAGCAGGCAGCGCATTGGCAGGAGAGCGAGGGGGGCCGTGTGTGTGTGTGTGTGTGTGTGTGTGTGTGTGTGTGTGTGTGTGTGTGTGCATAGTTTCTGATCATGCAAAAAACAAGAGACAGAAGCCCACCATTTGTCAGTATTATGTGTGTGTGTGTGTGGGAGAGCTCTGCAGCGAACAGAAGCTGTAAACTATTTTTAATGTTTAATGTTCGCTAACAAAGACAATGTGAGAAATCTTGGATGGATGGATGGATGGATGGATGGATGGATGGATGGATGGATGGATGGAGGGATGGAGGGATGGATGGATGGAGGAGTTCAGAGATGGAGCGGTGTCGGCCGATGGCGGTAAGACGTGAGGGAACCAGGGGGGAGTGGTTTGGGAACAGACGAGATGTCTTTAAGTACTTTCGATGAGTTCGAGGCGTCTTTGTTCCCAAACCTCGTTATAAAACTTTATTTAATCTCTGCCCAGAAATATAAATATATAAATGTGCGTCCTTTAAAGTGTCCTTGTTGTGATGACTTAGTATTGATTATGACAGATGCGTGCAGATGATGATTGTTGATTTGATTATGATGGAAACGGATGAAGGAGACGAAGAAGCACAAATCTGTTTTTGCACTTTTGACTCTTCACTTCTGTCATTACGTCCATAGAGGCTGCTGAACCCGGTTACATCGCTCCAGTTCTGGCACGACGGCTCCGTTCCACCGGTACCTTTGCCAAGTCTTTGTCAGCCCAGCTCGGCGTCTGTCTTTCAGCCTTTTAGTTCACCAAGCTCTCACCAACCACTAAAAGTCAGTCCCACATTTACTCTTGTCCGGCGGCTTCTTGCTCGCTCACTCTCTCCTTTTCTCTTCTTAGCTTCCTCCGTCAGCGTCCTCTTCACTCTCTGCTCCTCTGCCATCATGTCCATAGAAGCTGCTGAGCCTGGTTACCTCCTCTTCCTTCTGGTCGTCCATCCCGCCAAGTACAAACACTCTCTCACGCCAAGCTGACGAACTGAGCTAACATGAGCTAACAGCAGCTAACAGCAGCTAACAAACAGAGCTAACATAGGCTAACAGCAGCTAACAAACTGAGCTAACATGAGCTAACAGCAGCTAAGAAACTGAGGTGACAGCAGCTAACAAAGTGAGCTAACATGAGCTAACAGCAGCTAACAAACTGAGCTAACATGAGCTAACAGCAGCTAACAGACTGAGCTAACATGAGCTAACAGCAGCTAACAGACTGAGCTAACATAAGCTAACGGCAGCTAACAAACTGAGCTAACATGAGCTAACAGCAGGTAACAGCAGCTAACAAACAGAGCTAACATAGGCTAACAGCAGCTAACAAACTGAGCTAACATGAGCTAACAGCAGCTAAGAAACTGAGCTAACATGAGCTAACAGCAGCTAACAGACTGAGCTAACATAGGCTAACAGCAGCTAACAAACTGAGCTAACATGAGCTAACAGCAGCTAACAACCTGAGCTAACATGAGCTAACAGCAGCTAACAGACTGAGCTAACATAGGCTAACAGCAGCTAAGAAACTAAGGTGACATAGGCTAACAGCAGCTAAGAAACTGAGCTAACAGCAGCTAACAGACTGAGCTAACAGCAGCTAAGAAACTGAGCTAACATGAGCTAACAGCAGCTAAGAAACTGAGCTAACATGAGCTAACAGCAGCTAACAGACTGAGCTAACATAGGCTAACAGCAGCTAACAAACTGAGCTAACATGAGCTAACAGCAGCTAACAACCTGAGCTAACATGAGCTAACAGCAGCTAACAGACTGAGCTAACATAGGCTAACAGCAGCTAAGAAACTAAGGTGACATAGGCTAACAGCAGCTAACAAACTGAGCTAACAGCAGCTTAAAGACTGAGCTAACAGCAGCTAACAGACTGAGCTAAGATGAGCTAACAAACTGAGCTAACAGCAGCTACAGCTGTCGAGGCTGCTGAGCACAGTACACAGTACATTGCCCAGCTCCTGTTCTGGCACGACACCGTCTCCACTCCCTGCCCCAGGCCTGAAAACCTCCTCTTCTTCTTCTTCCTTCCGGTGCTCACAGTCCGGGCAGCCCAGCTAACAAACTGAGCTAACATGAACAGGTCTGGTGTCCAACATGAAAGATCGGATCTAAAGTTACGTGAGAACGACTGCCACTGTGCCACAGCTCTGCAGGACATGTCCATACTTCCACAGGACAGGACGTATGTACATGGGGCAGTTTTCAGACACACACTGTTACTGTATATTGGACAGGGCACGAACACACACATGGAACATCTTCGGTCACCGTCTCTTCCAAACGCTGCTGCTGAAAGCCGTCACTCGGCACCTCTGTCCGACACACAAGCTCACAGACTGTCAGTATCGGTATTGGCATGTAGCTATAAGCGCCTGGGGGCCGAAGCTGAGGGCCCCTGTAATAATAAACTGCTAATTGAAGGACTGCAGTGAGCAGAGAGGTGTTAGCGGGGTGCCCAGCCGCTGAAAGATCACTGCAGCACGCCAGCCAGCCGAGGCGCTGAAAGAGCCTATTACACCTCGCCTCAGTACCTGGAGCCTTGTTAATGAAAACGCACACACAGCCCGCCTGGAGGAAACATAGACTCTGTGGGTGACCCGGCGTGGCTGGATACAGATGGACTGACGTGCACCATGGGAGTGTTTGTATGCTGTATGTATCAAATATCCAGACATCTGGACCAAGCCTGCATGTCGAAGTGTTGTAGATGTGATTATAAATATGTAGAACATAATCGTCGTCCACTGACTTTTCCTTTGTGGCATCAAAACTGGAGACGAACGTCGACAGCATTGTTCATTTCAGCAAGTGTCCCGATGCGATATACATACGTGACAAAGACCTCCAGTAGATGCAGCAATGATGAAGGTGCAAAGAAAGAAGTCAGCTGACGTTGTTATCCTCATCAGGGCAGCTGACATTGGCCGAGACAAATTCCCGGTTCATAACTAGAGACAAAAAAACAATTAAGAGTCACCAATTAACCAATAACTCTGCGATTTTAGGGTGACTATATCTCAGGAAGATCAGATCAGAAGATTGTTGGGTCGGCTCCTCCAGCCTGCATGTCGAAGTGTCGTTGGGTAAGATACTGAACCCCGCCAGCAGTGTGCAAACGAATGTTTGTGTTATATTGAAACATGGTCCACCAAGAGAGGACGACAACAAAACATCCAATATGTAAGACAGGCCGTACATTTACAACCGAGAATGATCACGATTGTTGGAGAACCTGAGATAAGTAGTATTTTTCAGTCTGAACGTTTTTGTGTCACAGTGACAACGGGGACAAGATTTGATTTGGACGTGTGGAGGATGTTTTTCAGCTGCTAAGCTCTGACTCAATACCAGACCGATTCTAAATATTCTTGTCACTATTAGTTACTTGGTAAAATAAGGTCAAGATTAAAAAATACCAACGGCCTCCTTTAAAATCACGGGAAGCGTTCGAGTTAGACGTGTCAGTGTGATGTGTCCACCGAGGAAGGAGGTGGATTTTTTTGGGTTTTCCAACCTAACCGTGACCACGACCCTTTGGTGACTCTGGTTTCTTCTCATGTCTTTGTGCCAAAGTGACTGATGGGGACAAGTTTTGAATTTGAGCGAGAGCGCTGCAGAAATAGGCTACAATGTAACGAACCAGACTGCTCAGATTGCACCTGACTCTACAGGGAAATCAAACACTTTCTGTTACTTTCACTTGATCCACCGTAAATCTATCTCAAGGAAAAGTCTGAGTGTAGTAATGCATTGGGGTTTGTTATGTCACTGTCATTGCTGTGTATTAAGCTGATTTTGACGATGTAGACAAGGACTGAGTTCGACGGCCGTAGCTGGATGAAGAGCTCCTACAGGACGGTGAAGTCGCGGCTGCAGGGCTGCAAAGCTCTGAAGATTGGAGGTGTTCCTGTAGTGATCCTCTGGCTCCAGCAAACAGAAAACGTTTGTCAGGCCGGGACTCAAGGAGGACTCAGATGCAGAGTTAGGCAGAGAGCTGTTTATTCCAGATATACAAGGATCCTCAAATGAGTGAGGCTATGAAAGAAGGCCTAAACTAGGAAAAACAAAAAAAAATCACTCCAAGGAGGAAAAAACTCTGAACTACGCTTATCATAGATTAACAAAATCAAAATCGCTCACAACGAGGAAAAACAAAAGGCTATGAAACATTAACTTAATGTGCTCCAAAGAGGCTGAAAAATCCCTAGGCTAAACACAAAGAAACCAAAAGACTAGACTAAGAAGTACAACAGAAAATCACTCTTACGAGGAAGAAAAAACAAGAGACACAAGAGCAATAAGCTGTGGCTGTGGGCTATGAACAAAGGCTTTGGTGAACGCTACGAGAGACGAAACACTTCGGCACGGGACAAAGGGAGGCGGGACAATATATACACAGAGTGATGGGAACAGGTGGAAACAATCAGGGCGGGGACACATGAGGAAAGACAAGTGACCTGAAACGAGAGGACAGGTAAATATCAAAACAAAACAGGAAATGACGAGACAAGACAAAACCCCAGCTTGACCTCACTGCGGCGTGACAAAGTTCTCAGTAGGGTTATGTTGTCACTGCTGGTGCAGTTGTCTACGAACAGTCCACTGCATCTCTCTTCTAAGGAAGTGAAATTTCCAACATTAAATGCATCATGAAAACCATCCTGCTCTATAAATCTCAATGGCACGTTTGCTAATGACCGGCGGTGACATGGCCAGAAGTTTCAGAAAGTATTCTCTCCCCTGTCTGGCATCGGAAACTGGAGGAAACTCTAAAAATATCACTGAAACACCCACAACCACCTCTCCACCCCCCTGATCGGCCTCCGGAGAAACAGCCCCTTATGCGGCGTTGCATGAAGCCATGCAGAACGCTCATAATCTTTTAATACTCGAACAGGCAGGAAAGATTAAACCGCCGGGGTGTTGACAAATGACAGACGAACCTCTCTGAGTGTGTTCACACACACACACACACACACACACACATACAGTGGGCACCAACCTTTCCAAATGCTCAGGGACTCTTCGTCTTAATTAAAGCAATTGGCTTTCCAGGTTGCTTCCCCAATACTCGATCAGGTAGCAGAGGATTAGCGGCAGGATTAGTCAAAAATCGCCGTGGTAATGAGAGAGAGGAGGATGGAGGGGCACATAGTGGAAGACGAGGGAGGAGAGAAAGAGAAATAAACACAAGATACAAGCAGAGGAAGTGTTATCTGGGAATGAATACACAGTTCATATCAGGCACTGAAACATTCGTGTGTAAACATGCTCCTTTCTCCGTCTGTGGTGTTGTTTAAGTACATTTTGCTTGTCCTCAATTATACTGTATAATCCACCGCTATGCAGATGACACACCGCTGTGATTCCCATTATTATTATTATAACCTTGGATCTCTGAATGCCTCTCAGACATATCTACATGAATGAAGGCACCAGCTGAACCTGCACCATGACATCAACATCTAACAGGTTTCCCACGGGTGCTTGAATTCCTTGAAAATGCTTGAATTTCAATTCAGTGTTTTCAAGGTTGTGAAAATGCTTGAATTTTTTTGTGAAGTGCTTGAAAAGGCTTGAAATTTCACAATTAGTTAGAAATCAAAACAGTCAATCCACCACCATATGAAATAATGCTAATTAGACCCATATTATTATGCCATACTGTGGCACCGCTGCGCTTCCCATGACCATCATGGCAAACACAACTAGTAGGCTACCTATTTAAAGGTGCTGGAAAAATGGAAAAACTGGTGCTTGAAGGTGCTTGAAAAGTGCTTGAATTTGTTCATGAAAAAGGTGTGGGAACCCTGATCTAACTCTAACATCTTGAATCCCTATGTCTGGCCTACACCGGGGTGGAGAGAAGTCATGGAGTCATGACCGATGACCAACTAACTCCTTTCTACTCATGTTGCCACGGACTCAACATGGTACCCAGCTCCTGATACAGGCTGTGGTCATCTCACGACCCGATTACCGTACCGGCCTCCGGACGGGCCTCCCAGCCTGCACAGCGAAACCCTTTCAGATGATCCAGAACGCGGCGGCACGCCTGGTCTTCACTCAACCCAGAAGGAGCATACGTTTCCCAGCTGCTCATCGCCACAACCCCTGTAAGCTGTGCTGGTTCCCTCTTGTTATGACAGACATGAAATACTTTTTATAGTTTATTGTTTTCTTGGCATTTTATTTTAGCTAAATAATTCCCTGCAGGGGAAAAGAAGCTTTAACACACACACACACATGAATACAGTGTGTTTGACAGACGGTCTCACAGTGCTAACTGGTCCGATCTCCATTAACCATGAGGTCCCAGCTGGAGTGTGTGTGTCTGTGTGTGTGTGTGTGTGTGTGTGTGTGTGTGTGTGTGTGTGTGTGTGTGTGTGTGTGTGTGTGTGTGTGTGTGTGTGTTGGGAGATTGCTGAGGGAGAGCAGGGCCCCTCTGGCATTGTGTAGGGTCTGAAAAGGAGGTCACTGATTTGGGCTAATTATATTACATAGACCCTACTCAGGTCTGGTTAGGTCTGTTTATGTGTGTGTGTGTGTGTGTGTGTGCGTGTGTGTGTGTGTGTGTGTGTGTGTGTAATAACTAAAGCTTGGAGCTAACAATGCTAACGCGTAGCTGAACCACCTGAATGGTCCGTGTGCCTCCGCGTGTCTTCGCTCAGATAATCCTCGCTGTGTTTTCCTGCTGACTCGTCATATGACTGCACGCTCTGCACATCGGCCTAATCGTATGGAAGAGATGATCACAGGGCAGGAAATCGCAGCACAGGGCCAAAGGAAACAATCTTTCTGCACTGACTTAAGCCAATCACGTCCTCTGTTTCAACTCGCCGCCTGGCCTCTCACTTGCCCTCCATCTCTCTCTCTCTCTCTCTTTCAGCTTTTCTTAATTGGACTTTGTGTGCTTTCAGTCATCAGCTGTGATTTATGAACTGAGAACAAAATATCACCTGAAGGCAAAGTATTTTTTAAAGTATTACCTTTGATTGTTTATATTTTCAATATGGACGCCAGTAAAAACACTTTGGGAACTGTGAATTTATTAATTGTGAAAATTCAAATAAAGTATTTTTAAAGCAGCATTTTGTAACTTTTCTTTCTTTCTCTTTGGGCTCCGGGTCGGGAGAAGTACGTAACGCTTTACGGCACTAAGTCACACAGCAGCAACTATTTCACTGATTCTGGTGAAACTGGATCATATTTTATGGAGGAAATGTTTTCTGGTTTTCCCTCTGATGTCCTCCGGCTGCTCCGCCTCAACTCTCTGTGATTTACAGAGTTTATGATGGACAGTGAAGTAAACTGCTGACAGCTGTAGCTGCTGTTAGCTTATGTTAGCTCAGTCTGTTAGCTGCTGTTAGCTCATGTGAGCTCAGTCTGTTAGCTGCTGTTAGCTCATGTGAGCTCAGTCTGTTAGCTGCTGTTAGCTCATGTTAGCTCAGTCTGTTAGCTGCTCTTAGCTTAGTCTGTTAGCTGCTGTTAGCTCAGTCTGTTAGCTCATGTTAGCTCAGTCTGTTAGCTGCTGTTAGCTCATGTTAGCTCAGTCTGTTAGCCAGATCATTGGGTAAGTGGCTCGTTGGTCTAGGGGTATGATTCTCGCTTCGGGTGCGAGAGGTCCCGGGTTCAAATCCCGGACGAGCCCTTAATATGAGACAAGAAATGTCATAGACAAATGTTACTTGGACATTAAAACTTGCTAAAAGACCTGTGAAGAAAATCCTCAGATAAACAAGATCTGTGAGTTCTCGACTCAATATAACAGGAATCTGCTGAATTGTGCCAAATATGTTGTTGTTGATATTTTCTAGACCAAATAATTCATGAAAAGATGTTTCTGGTTTTCCCTCTGATGTCAACTCTCCTGATGGACATTGAAGTAAACTGCTGCTGTTAGCTAATGTTAGCTGCTGTTAGCTCGTGTTACCTTCCCAGACTGTGAGCTGACTGTTTTGGACCACCGAGAAGAAGAGATTGGTGTCATGCCAAAACTGGAGCTGGACAATGTAACCAGGCTCAGCAGCTTCTATGGACATGATGGCAGAGGAGCAGAGAGTGAAGAGGACGCTAACGGAGGAAGCTAAGAAGAGAAAAGGAGAGAGTGAGCGACCAAGAAGCCGCCGGACAAGAGTAAATGTGGGACTGATATTTAGTGGTTGGTGAGAGCTTGGTGAAATAAAAGGCTGAAAGACAGACGCCGAGCTGGACTGACTGCTGCTGGACTAGTCTCTGATATCAGCCGCTGCTGGACTAGTCTCTGATGTCGGCCGCTGCTGGACTAGTCTCTGATGTCGGCCGCTGCCGGACTAGTCTCTGATATCGGCCGCTGCCGGACTAGTCTCTGATATCGGCCGCTGCCGGACTAGTCGCTGATATCGGCCGCTGCCGGACTAGTCGCTGATATCGGCCGCTGCCGGACTAGTCGCTGATATCGGCCGCTGCCGGACTAGTCTCTGATATCGGCCGCTGCCGGACTAGTCGCTGATATCGGCCGCTGCCGGACTAGTCGCTGATATCGGCCGCTGCCGGACTAGTCGCTGATATCGGCCGCTGCCGGACTAGTCGCTGATATCGGCCGCTGCCGGACTAGTCGCTGATATCGGCCGCTGCCGGACTAGTCGCTGATATCGGCCGCTGCCGGACTAGTCTCTGATATCGGCCGCTGCCGGACTAGTCTCTGATATCGGCCGCTGCCGGACTAGTCGCTGATATCGGCCGCTGCCGGACTAGTCTCTGATATCGGCCGCTGCCGGACTAGTCGCTGATATCAGCCGCTGCTGGACTAGTCTCTGATATCAGTTGCTGCCGGACTAGTCTCTGATATCAGCCGCTGCCGGACTAGTCGCTGATATCAGCCGCTGCCGGACTAGTCGCTGATATCAGCCGCTGCCGGACTAGTCTCTGATATCAGCCGCTGCCGGACTAGTCTCTGATATCAGCCGCTGCCGGACTAGTCGCTGATATCAGCCGCTGCCGGACTAGTCTCTGATATCAGCCGCTGCCGGACTAGTCGCTGATATCGGCCGCTGCCGGACTAGTCGCTGATATCGGCCGCTGCCGGACTAGTCGCTGATATCGGCCGCTGCCGGACTAGTCTCTGATATCGGCCGCTGCCGGACTAGTCTCTGATATCGGCCGCTGCCGGACTAGTCTCTGATATCGGCCGCTGCCGGACTAGTCGCTGATATCGGCCGCTGCCGGACTAGTCTCTGATATCAGCCGCTGCCGGACTAGTCGCTGATATCAGCCGCTGCTGGACTAGTCTCTGATATCAGTTGCTGCTGGACTAGTCTCTGATATCAGCCGCTGCCGGACTAGTCGCTGATATCAGCCGCTGCCGGACTAGTCGCTGATATCAGCCGCTGCCGGACTAGTCTCTGATATCAGCCGCTGCCGGACTAGTCTCTGATATCAGCCGCTGCCGGACTAGTCGCTGATATCAGCCGCTGCCGGACTAGTCTCTGATATCAGCTGCTGCTGGACTAGTCTCTGATATCAGCCGCTGCTGGACTAGTCTCTGATATCAGCTGCTGCTGGGTCTTTTCTCGTGTGAACCAACATCTGACAAGTAAAACTGATCCGAGCGTGTTTCTGTATCTGTGCAGGAAGTGTGATCTGTGAATTTCATGGTCATGCTCAGATGTTTTGTCCGACTGTCTTTAACTCCAGCTTCCCTTTTTTTCCCTTCTCAGGTCATCGTCATGGTAACAGACAGTGGACAGAACGATGGCCTCCTCTTAATCCCGGTAACACAGCTGCCCGGATTACCGACGCACCTTGACCTGGAGCGTTTGAATCCCTCGCTTCCCCCGGGACAAAGCTGTCGACCGGTTCACCTGCCGCTCTGCTGATGGAGAGATAAACCGAGGAGGAGACGTCGGGCTCAGCAGAGTCTGATACACATCAGAGACATTGGTTCATTTCATTAAACGAAAGCTGCTGCTGGATCAGCACGGTGTGATTATTATCAAAACTCATATCAGCAAGTCAGTGCAATTCATCTTGGATGAGATTTATTGTTGTTGAGCTGAAGGTAAATCAGTACACATGAAAATGTTTCAGTTAAAGTTTATTCATATGCCAGCTCCTCCGTCAAGTTTCCATCATCTTCTTTTGCCATTAAACATTTTTATTAATGCAATTCCTGCCTTAAAATCCAATTAAATATATGAATGAATTCTGGGTCTTTTCAGGCTTGTTCTCATAATAGTGGCAAAACAATAATACATCAGCAAGAAGCACCTGAAGCTTTCCTAGTGAACTTTAATAATTTTAGACACTTGTTTTTTAAGTCTGACCACAAGTAAACACCCTTTCCATGTCAGCTTGTCTCTTCTTCTTCTTCTTCTTCTTCTTCTTCTTCTTCTTCTTCTTCTTTTTTTTCTTCTTCTTCTTCGTCTTTCTAGTAGTCCAAACACTGACACTCCCTGAGTGAGCTCACAGTCCAGGACAGCCTGGCTAACAGACTGAGCTAACATTTTAGAAGTAACATTTGTCTATGACATTTCTTGTCTCATATCAAGGGCTCGTCCGGGATTTGAACCCTGGCTAACAGACTGAGCTAACAGAAGCTAACAGGCTGAGCTAACATGAGCTAACAGCAGCTAACAGACTGAGCTAACATGAGCTAACAGCGGCTAACAGACTGAGCTAACATGAGCTAACAGCAGCTAACACACTGAGCTAACATGAGCTAACAGCAGCTAACAAACTGAGCTAACATGAGCTAACAGCAGCTACAGACTGAGCTAACATGAGCTGACAGCAGCTAACAAACTCAGCTAACATGAGCTTACAGCAGCTAATAGACTAAGCTAACATGAGCTAACAGCAGCTAACAAACTTAGCTAACATGAGCTAACAGCAGCTAACAGACTGAGCTAACATGAGCTGACAGCAGCTAACAAACTGAGCTAACATGAGCTAACAGCAGCTAACAGACTGAGCTAACATGAGCTAACAGCAGCTAACAGACTGAGCTAACATGAGCTTACAGCAGCTAATAGACTAAGCTAACAGCAGCTACAGACTGAGCTAACGTGAGCTAACAGCAGCTACAGACTGAGCTAACAGCAGCTAACAAACTGAGCTAACATGAGCTAACAGCAGCTAACAAACTTAGCTAACAGGAGCTAACAGCAGCTAACAAACTGAGCTAACACGAGCTTACAGCAGCTAACAGACTAAGCTAACATGAGCTAACAGCAGCTAACAGACTGAGCTAACATGAGCTAACAGCAGCTAACAGACTGAGCTAACATGAGCTAACAGCAGCTACAGCTGTCAGCAGTTTACTTCACTGTCCATCATAAACTCTGTAAATCACAGAGAGTTGAGGCGGAGCAGCCGGAGGACATCAGAGGGAAAACCAGAAAACATTTTCTCCATAACTACATTTTATTTATAAATCAGCCCCACGAACGTGTCAAAAGAAAAACATATATATTTATTCTTCAGCTCCTAAAGATTAAATCACACACATACGTTCTGGCTGTGACAGCCACTTTCTCCTGCGACCTGACTTGATGTGGTGTTGCGGCCCCCGGGGGCCCCTGGAGAGCGCTAATTGAATTGGTTTCCAGAGAATACTAATGGGCCTTAATGCTGAGATAACTGATACTCAAACAAGGAGTGATCATTGACAGCATGTGTTTCTGCTCCGTGATAAACATGTCACAGCCACACGGGGAGCCATTTGGTCCGTTAATTAATTCCTCCCCCTCATCCCGACCCCCGTCACACACACACACACACACACACACACACACACACACACACACACACACACACACACACACACAGGTCAGGCTTTCACAATACCATTTCTTATGCACAAAAAAAATAGATAAACCTAATCTAAACAAATAGATAAACACTGTGAAATAAGCAAGTTTGAGGCTGTAACGAGGCTACATGAACCGTAACCAAACATCCTGATTTAAACCAGACTAAAACAACGATCTTAGAACTATCATTAGAAAATTATTGGCTAATGAATTTCTCGAAAGAAAAACAAACCTTTGCTAGTTCCTCCTGTTGAAACACAGCCTCCCGATGAAAGCTCCTGCGCTCCTGGAAAAGGTTCCTGTGGTGGAAACAGGATTATTTGCATTGACACAATGTATTCCCTGTTCTCTAACCCCAGCCATCACACTGACATGTGACCCTAACCTTTACCGTAATCTTAAAGGGGAAAAGGAAAAGGCCAAAAAAACGTCTGACAACACAACCCTACAGAGAAATGTAACAAACATAGATTATATATAAAACATAGACGTGGTCTCTGTGACGTCACCCACGGGTTTCTAAAGAGACGTTGTGCCGGCTAATCCAAAGAGGTGGTATGAGCTGAATCAAGCCTGGTTGCTCAAACAAGCCACCTGTGACCACACCCACCTGTCAATCAAAGCGTCCACACTCTTAACCTGCATAACTTTAAGCCTTAATATAATGTGAACAGGTGAGTTGTATATAAATTCACCCTCAGTACAGTTGTCATGAACGGGGAAATTAGCTACAGAGACCAAAACTGTTTTTTGTACCAGGCTGTAAACATGTTTATTTCTGCTGTGAAACATGGGGACTTATGGAGACTGACTCACTTCTGGAGCCAGCTTCAGGTGGACGTTTGAGGAACTGTTTTTTTTTTCCCAGACACTTCCACAGAGACTGTCGCTTGCTTGTAAGTTGTAACTTGACACAAAAACATGAGAAAATAATTTCCTTACCCTTTAACCTGTATCTGTTTCAAACAACACATTGAAGAGGTGAACAGTGGACAAAACGCCCAAAACTAAATTCAAAGTAGCTAAAGTGCAAAAGTACACACAGACAACCAAACAAATATATATATAAAAAAGTCACAAAATATCAGCAGTATTTCACTGGAGAGAAACAATGTGCACACACTCAGAGCACAGCCAGGATTGCTCCACTTACACAGCGAGGAGGTAAGTTCAACAAGAGTGATTCATTCTTTTGCAACTTTGTAATTACAAACCATTGTATTTCACGACTGGATAAAACACACACACTTCCCTCTGTCCCTTGGTTACTTTGGCATCGATGGGTCCTCTCCCTGTCCAGGCCAGAAGCCTCCTCCTCCTCCTCCTCCTCCTCCTCCTCCTCCTCCTCCTCCTCCTCCGTCTGCTTCCTCAGTTCTTGCAACCATCTGGGAGATGTTTGTGCAGCAAGCGATGACCTCGTTGCTCTGAGAGCTCGGCTTATAAACTGTTTCACACCTCTGTCTGCTCACTGACAGGACACACACACATAAATTGGAGTAACATGTTTTTAGATTAAAAAGGGAAAAGAGACGTTCAGTGGTTTATTGTTTATTTTGTTCAGGCCAGCTGTCTTTAATTAGCAGGAGTTCCTGCTTAAAAACACCCCAAGAAGCTTCTTGGATATGTTGTCGTCAAGCCCCAGTCACAACACTGACTCAGCCAAAAAACCCATGACTGTACCCACACACACACACACACACACACACGCACACACACACACACACACGCACACACGCCATGCTGTGTTTGTTGTAAAAACAAATTCCCTCAGTGTGATCGCAAAGCTGAGCTAACCATTTTCAATAACTCGTCCTTCACCGCCGTCCCGTTCCAGCGACACCTCCGCCGGGTTTCTGACAGCCCTGATGACAACTCAGCCTCAGTTATTGTATTTCGACCGGACTCGCCAGCCATGAATCAGCCGGGAGTTTGAGAAAATACCACCCTGAGAGCGAGGAGGAGCACGGGGGGATTTTAGTGGGTTGGAAATTGGGGGTCGACGATGAGAGATGTGGCACACAGGCTGATGTCCACATGTGCTGGTGGTTTTTTTTTTTCGACGGACAAAAAAGGGGAAGGGACAAATGCATGGTGCTCCAACAACAACTGCTGTAGGGTGGTGTAACAATAAGCATCCTGTCAGATATGCCTGGGCAGTGACTGTTTGAATACAGCAGTTACATTATTACATATAACTTTGCAACTGAGATATGAGAGAGTGTGTTTCACCGTCATTATTGGCATGATGGTGATGCAGTCAGGTGTCAGTCCAGCATTACTGGCCCTGGTTACATCTAATGAACCCATGTGCAGACAATCTGGTGGGGAACTTGTTTGGTAATAGTCCAAAATCCACAGCAGAAAGTCCCGGGAACCTTTCAGAGCCCCAGACGTCGACCGGGACACGCCTGCTCACTCTTTGACCTCTGTTGACATCGCAACATATCGCTCATTTGGTTTCGGCCACCACAGAGAGGATTCTTAGTGACGTGCACCGTGTGCCGTCATGCTGATCTGAGCATGTTCTACAAACTACTTGTTGTATAATTAAGCAATACTACACGAGAGGGCGTGCTTTACCGTCATTATTGGCACGACAGTGATGCGGTCAGGACCGAATCTAATTATACTTGTTGTATAATGATCCGTAACCACTGCGTCCAGACACAGCCGCGTAGTTTAAAGCCTGACAAGATGGATTCTTGCGTGATCTCCAGCTGCCTCACAAGGTTCGGAAAGAACGATGTAATTTGGCAATATTTACAGGGAAAATAGAGACACTGTTTAAGTTTCAATTCATTAATCGTCCAGTGTCTGTTTTGAACATTCACAAATTGATCATCTGCAGTCAAACACTGATGGAGGATTAAAGGTTCCAAAAATAAATGAATAGTTATTTTAATTTAAACTAAAACTGTCTCTAAAACTGTCTAAACTCAACATAACTCAAAATATTATCCCTTTTTTCCCCACATATCTTGTGAACTTTTAAACACATTAAATGAAGCATGACCAGAATATTTGTTGCATTTGTGAAATCATAGTAAGCAAAATAACTAATGAACTTTATTATGATTAGTACCATTATATAAACTCTGTGACTACATATAACTAATATTCCTTTTCCGATAATAACACACTTTGACTCAGACCAGATCTCTGCACAGACAGCTCAATGTTCATCTTTTCTTTTTCTTTCTCACAGATTCTCACATGCAGATTTTGGCTCTTGCGACCGAGCCGGCGGAGAAAACAAACACACCGTCTCCAAAAACTTCTCATCCATTTCTCTCTCCGGTTCTCTCACCCACAGATACCTCCCAAAACCCGCCACCACATCACCCCGAGCGGGAAACGGCGTGCAGACCCCCCACCCACCCCCGGCGGGGTATTTGTTTGTGGAGTTTGAAGGAAGCTGTCATGATGTTACCACCAGATGGCAGACAGTCTCCCCGTCCTTCTCCAAGATAAACAGATTAGATGAACTCATCTTTCCTGATGTTCCTGTTTATGTCGCCACCCAGTTTTAAACTGGGGCACCCATGTCTGAGACCAACGTGACCAAATGGAATCAAAGTTTTGATGTAAACACACTCTTGCTTCAGACTTCTATGATTACAAGGAAGAAGAAAAATAACAATAAAAACATTAAGTCTGGGTTTATGAAGCCCATGTGACCCCTTTAAATAATGTTGTAAACTAAACCTCTAATCAGCATCGAGCATACAACCAGACACAGCTCTATGATGGAGTCTAAAGTGTTGCATTTTAGTGTGCAATGAAGATATATCGTGGTCCTTCACTGACATCTACTGGTTTTAAAATGCTGGTGGACACAGCTTGGATGACACGAACAGGAATGATTAGGACAAATCTTCATACTTATGTCAGATTTTAAATGTAAATTAGAGTCACTGACTAACAGAAAATCTGGCTAATGAATTATATTTCTATTTAATTTGTGCCGTTTTAGTAAGATCTGTTTAGCTCAACTCCTGGTTCTTTGCTTTATACTATGTATCGTTGTACATGTTTTATCTTCACAAGCAAAGAAAAATGTGAAAAATTCCAGAAGTACTACTAAGAATAAAGACAAAATAGAAATTTGTGGACTGGATAGGGTGTAAATTATTCTGAATTATGAAATACTAAAATTATGAGTTGCTAAATCAAAATCTAGTCAAAGAAGTCCCAGATTTAACTTTTTAGCTTTTGGTCTTTTGAGTATTAAATCAAAAAAATAAATAATGAGTGAGTATAATCACTTTTATTTAGTCTCAAGTAATTTTGACTCAATGTGTGGAGTTTTATTTATCATTGGAGTCTGATTCAGAGACAGCAATAGCTAATTTCCCTGCTCATGACAACTGTACTGAGGGTGATTTTTTCTAATTAAGGCTTAAAGTTGCAGACTTGATTGACAGGTGGGTGCCATCACAGGAGGCTGGTTTCATTAACCAGTCTTCATTTAGCCACAGTACACTCAGTGGTTTGTTTATATGTCACACAATAGGCCGCTCAGGCTGTGTGACGAGCTGTACACAGAGCTGTTTGTTCATATGGATCGGTCTTTTATTTATTTGTTCGAAAAAGACAAACAATTTTTTCTGCTTCGAAAAAAGCCATTGGTCCAATTTTCCTTATGAGAGTCAGTGATACGAATCAATAAACAGCTGTTTGTTCATTAGATTAGATTAGATATACTTTATTCATCCCACCACAGGGAAATTTACTTGTTACAGCAGCAGAGGAAAGTGTAGCATACACTACAGAATTAGAAAGAAGTAGAAGAGGCAAAAAACAAACAACACAATAAACAGACAGAAATTAAACAGACAGAAATATCTGTAACCTACACAATAAACACGAAAAACAATCTACCTTCAAAACAGACAAGTACTGAGAATCAAACTATATGGATCGGTCTTTCATTCATTTGTTCGAAAAAAACACACAAAAAAACACATAAAAAAACGATTTGTCCAATTTTACCATCTGAGAGTCAGTGATCCGAATCAATAAACAGACTCGAACTTCAATGTGTAGAGTTTTATTTATCATTGGAGTCTGATTCGGAGACAGCAATAGCTAATTTTCACGCTCATGACAACTGTACTGAGGGTGATTTAAATAAATAAATAAATAGGGCTTAAAGTTTCAGAATTAAAAGTGTGGACTTAATTGACAGCTGGGTGCCATTACAGGTGGCTGGTCTTCATTCAGCCACAGTACACATACATTCACACAAACAAATTTTCAAACATTTTTTTCTGCTTCGAAAAAAACGATTCGTCCAATTTTACCATCTGAGAGTCAGTGATCCGAATCAATAAACAGCAGTTTGTTCAAAAGATTAGATTAGATATACTTTATCCATGGGGAAACAGCAGAGGAAAGTGTAGCATACACTACAGAATTAGAAAAAAGTAGAAATGGCAAAAAAAACCAATACATTTTTCTGCTTCGAAAAAAACAATTCTTCCAATTTTACCATCTGAGAGTCAGTGATCCGAATCAATAAACAGACTCGAACTTCAATGTGTAGAGTTTTATTTATCATTGGAGTCTGATTCGGAGACAGCAATAGCTAATTTCCACGCTCATGACAACTGTACTGAGGGTGAAATTTAAAAAAAATAAATAAATAAGGCTTAAAGTTTTAGAATTAAAAGTGTGGACTTGATTGATAGCTGGGTGCCATTACAGGTGGCTGGTCTTCATTTAGCCACAGTACACATACATTCACACAAATTGTTCATTTGTCACACGATAGGCCGCTCAGGCTGTGTGACGAGCTGTACACAAAACAAAACAATTTTTTCTGCTTCGAAAAAAAAAAGATTCGTCCAATTTTACCATCTTAGGGTCAGTGATCCGAATCAATAACAGCTGTTTGTTCAAAAGATTAGATTAGATATACTTTATTCATTCCACCATGGGGTTTTAAAGTTTCAGAATTAAAAGTGTGGACTTGATTGACAGCTGGGTGCCATTACAGGTGGCTGGTCTTCATTTAGCCACAGTACACATACATTCACACAAACACATTTTCAAACATTTTTTTCTGCTTCGAAAAAACCGATTCGTCCAATTTTACCATCTGAGATTCAGTGATCCGATTCAAAAAACAGACTCGAACTTCCCCTACACTAACGGTACCCGCTGCTGCTGCTGCTGCCCGCCGTTGCCATGGTCACCACAAAGAAGCTCGTGGCAGTGGCGCGAAACGTCCAGTCGGTGGCGCAGCCGCATCAGACTTCAGCGCGAGGCTCCGAGCCCGTGACAGCATCACTCAGGTAGTAAAGGGGCAGATCCGAGGACCAGATCCGCGGATCCGAGGACCGTGTGGGGCTGCTCCAGCTCGAGGTTTCCCCTCCCAACGGCCTAAAAACCTCCGCTCTGCCGCCTCCTCCGGACACACAACAATGGTGGCTAAAAACAGAAAGCAGACCGGGAAGAGTCCAGCGACCCAGGCTGACCGCGACAGGAGCCCTCTGCTTTCGCCCCCCGGCAAAAGTACCGCGCGGCGACCGGGCAGGGAGGGCAAAGCCTTCAACGGCTCCCACCCGAACGGGCTGTCGGGCATCGGACACAAGCTCGGGCTCACTCCCCCCGCGGTCGCCAGGCTCGGGTTCACTCTGCTCCTCGGTAAGTTACGGAGCTAGAGGAGGAGTTAGCCTAGCCTAGCTACCTCCGAGCTAACGGGCTGCTAACGGCTGGTTAGCACGAGCGGGTCCGTTAAGTTATAATGAAGGCTAACGCTAGCACACCTGGACGTTAGCACACCTGGACGTTAGCCTCCTGTTGTTGTTTACGCACTCATTAAGAAAGTATTACACCTGTGTGTGTGTGTGTGTGTGTGTGTGTGTGTGTGTGTGTGTGTGTGAGTGTGTGTGTGACATGTCAGCTCTACACGTGTTTCCTCAAAGTTAAAGCTAATGTTTGTCCTCAGGTAGCAGCCACATCATTTAATATAAAGTCTGGTTTATATTAGATCAATTCAACCTAATTAAAAAGTGACAAATACTAGTAATGAAATGCAGTTCTTCTCTTTGGCTTTCAAATCCATGTAGGTTGATGTTATGTGTGTACATGCATTTTGTTATTTACACATTTATTTTTGTCTGTTTTTATTTATTTTATCATCTGCGGGTAGTGCTTTTTATTATTTTTAATTTTCTATTATCTGCTTCATGTGTTGTTCTGTTTCTATTGTGCTATTTATTATGTTCTATCTTGCTGTGCAGCCCTGTGTTTGCTAAAAATGTGCCATATAAATAAAGTGAATTGGATTAGTCGTATAAATATGAATATACAGTACACAAAATGTGGCCTATAATAACTTTTATATTGACTTTATTCACCTATGTGTACACTGGATTGTCAGCCCATGTGTGTATATGTCGATGCATAATTATTGTGGTTTATATTTTCTATTATTGTTGTTTTTAAACACAGAGACATTCAGCTTCATCGCTGATATGATGACGACCTCTGCAGGATCTCGAGGCCTCGTTACTGTGACAGATCTGTCTCCGTTCTGCTTCACTTCATATCAAACTAGAAGCTCGCATTGTTTAGTAATGTTGTTGTGTAACTAGGATAGGATACACTACATGATATATATATATATATATATATATATACAGCAGGACAGTATAAATAGTTGTTGGTGTGTGGGGCTATAAATAATCCTCCAAGCTGTCTGTAGCTTTGTGTACCAGCAGCTGAAGTTTGTGCTCTTCTGTCCACAGCTGCTCTGACCGGGTATCTTCATTGGTGAGTTGCTCCATCAGCATGTTGTCACTGCTCACTGCTGCTGTGTTTACATGTGGAAACGACGTCTTGGTGGCTCACACACGTTTCTCCTCCTCCTCCTCCCGTGAACAGGCATCATCTCTCACAGCTGTTTGAGAATGACAGACACTTTTCACACTTGTCTAACCTGGAGAAGGAAATGGCTTTCCGCACAGAAATGGTAAACGCTTCATTGTTTTTGTTTTTTTAAATATTTAAAGCTGATGTCAACATATCCTGATGTCCGCGTCAGGCTTGTTCATCATGACACCGCAAAAAAACCTGCAGTTGCTTTCTAGACGTATTGATTTGTCTATATAATATCCAAAGCTGATGTCTTCAGATGTCTTTTACCTGAGCAACGGATCAATCATATGAAACGGGAGAAGCTCCAAATCCTGGAACTGGATCATATTTAGCATTTTTAGATGAAAAATGTTTGGTTATAGATTATTGCTAGATGTGCTGTGTGAATCATACTTGGGAATATTAAAGCAGAAGATTCACAGAGGCAGCAATTTGGGCGGCGTTCCTTCAGCTTTCACTATTTCTTTTGACATTTAATATGATTAATTGAAATAATAATGATCAGGTTCAAAATCAGGCTTGTTTATCATGTCTCTGAACATATATCAGATTATCAATATAATACAAATCCATTAATTAGAGAATATTGAGTTTACAACCACAACAATAGATCAGTGTGTGTGTGTGTGTGTGTGTGTGTGTGTGTGTGTGTGTGTGTGTGTGTGTGTGTGTGTGTGTGTGTGTGTGTGTGTGTGTGTGTGTGTGTGTGTGTGTGTGTGTGTGTGTGTGTGTGTGTGTGTGTGTGTGTGAGAGAGAGAGAGAGAGTTGCTGCAGTTTGCACCCCGGCGATGACACAGCATTGGAATAACGTCTCTGACATTTCCAAATGTTTGTGTTTGACAACCGGCCTGGTTTGCAGGGCGGACTCTGACCCGCCGAGGTCTGTCGGCCGCATGCACCTCAGATGAAATCAATATTCACGAGAGGGGAAGTGGAATGTGACCGTATCATCATTTCCTCCCACAGTGTTAGAAACTAGATCAGACTTACTGCTCAAACCTGATGTTTATGGTTCTAACTATATGCAAATGTCATTTAATGCCCCCCCACTTCACTGTAACTGTGTAAAAGCTGTTGATATTTCGCGTGCAGCTCGCGGCGTTGTGCCCTTTTGAGAGGTGATGATTTAATCATATGCAAACAGAATATTTTCTCACCCCCGCTGCGAGCGACCGAACGGGCTGTGAGCTGTTCCCATCTGCTGAGCCTGTATAACTCCATGGAGTTTCTTCTGCCGGGTTGTTTTTGTTGTTATATTTAGTGTGTGATGTCTCTGTATCAGCCGGGCCTTCCTCTCTCTGTGGCTCTGCCTCGAGGTTTTTCTTCCACAGTTCCTTAAGTGAAGTGTCTGTATCTTCTTTTGCTTCCAGGGTTTGTACTATTCCTACTACAAGGCGATCATCGAGGCTCCCTCCTTCCTGGACGGCCTGCACATGGTCATGAATGACCGCCTGACAGAATACCCGCTGGTTATTAACACGCTGAAGAGATTCAATCTCTACCCTGAGGTAATGCACCTCGCGATGCACAATGCACGGCGACACTCGATGCATCTCAAGCTTTCAGAAATGAGACGACAATAGTCTGTAAGCTGCGTCTGCTCGATCCTCCTCAGTACATAAAGTTTGCAGCGCCTCCTTGACTGATTAGCAGCTCTCTGTATTCTTTATGGTTGCAGACGTTCGCTGAAAAAACAGCCACAAGAATGTTTCAGTGCTTTCAAAATACTGCCTGTGTCCGCCTCACCCACAGTTCATTTATTCAGAGTGACACTGCACCGTGACTTTACAACTTTATTCTCCAGCCGAGGCTTGAAAATCAACAGTCAGAGTTAGTAGGCTATAATTTTATGTAGACCGCAAACTCCTGATTATGTTCTGTCACTCCACCTCTGCATCACAGTAAGATACGACAGACTTTAGTGATCCCACAGCAGCTCGTATACACAAGGTGGATAAGAAAGTACTCATGAATAATAATGTATAAAAGAAAGTCGTGCTGTTGGAATAAAGAACCTGTGATCGCTCCTCCTCACAGGCTGGCTTTTTGCAAAGATGTTTGTCATCTGACGCCGCGTCTCCTTCTTTACTCCTGCTGCTGCTGCCTCAGTCAAAACTTTATTATCTTCTGCAAAAACAAATAAGAAATCTGCAGCGTGCTAGAAAATGTTATCAGCAAGAAGCTCTTTAGTTTTTACAAGATTTTAGATTCTAGTCTACGATCAGGACGCGTTGTGTTTTGTCTTTTATTATGCAGTTGGTCCACTTTAGCTACCAGAACCTAGTTTTAAAACTGACACACTCTACAGCTTGTTCAGTTGGTTTAGGGACTGCACTGTTTACTTCAAACAAGATCAACATCCTCCTTCCTGCAGCGAGGATCCTTCCTTTGTGTCTGTGCTCCCCAGAGAGAACAGGACAGAAAAAGGCCTTACAAACATGTTTAAATAGGCTTTGTCCTCATTCTCTGCATCTCTCCTCCCCAGGTGGTCCTGGCCAGCTGGTACCGGATGTACACAGGAGTAATGGGATACTTCGGGATTCCCACAAAGATGTGCTGGTCCATCAACAGAGGAGAGGGACTCACGCCCGTGGACAGCTGTGAAGGTACAGACTGATGACTCCATTACACAGGCAGATAGTCTCAGTGACCAGGAGCTCCACCAGCATTTCAAATACTCACACAGTCTCACGCTGAATCGACTCGATGACTAATTTCCTCTCAGACTTTGATGATTTTCTTTCCTCGTGGACAGATGTCAAAATAAGAGAAAATGCATTTTACATTTTGCAGAAAGAAACATGGCAGAGTCGGGCTTGTAGTGTAGAGCTGGAATATTTCTAACTCTGTGAATGAAACCAGAATTTATGGAACAATGAAAAGACGTTTTGAAGAGTTTCATTCAGTTTCCGTCAGGTAAAAGACAGAAAAGTCGAGGTGTGCGATCTTTTTTATTTTTATTTTTTATCTGAGTGGTGTGACGAGACGTGGCGGTCTGAAGCTCGCTGGTTCACGTCTTTCACATTTATTTCTTTTCTGAATATTTTAGACTAATTCTGAACATTTTTAATTAATTAATGACTTTACTATGAAATGCAGCAAATCGTCACATTTGAGAACCTGAAATTTCAGTTTCCCGATAGACCGATAATGTCAGCGTTTATAAAACATAAGGGGAAAACCTCCCAAGCGAAGGTATGACATTAACCATTCAGACGGCAGCAAAACAAACGCAGCACCGGAAACATGATTATTGCCCCGAGGGGAAGAAAAATGCTTTCAACCTATTACACACAAATCTGATATTTGTTTGCAGGAACATTTCCTCGAAGAGAAAAATCTGCTGACGGTAAACAGGAGAAAAGTGTTGCCAGCTCTCCTCGGTGGAGCTGTAATCTGTGTGTTTCTGTCGCTCTCATTAGTGAAGCGAGGCGACCCGGGGTCGATGTACACAGGCTGTTCTCTCAGTGTTTACACAAACCTGACGTACCAGCGAACAGAGCCGGAACGTTTCCTGTCACTGTCACAAACAGCATTATTTTTGTGAGCGATGCAGAACGACACAGCAGAGAGCGGGAAGGCTGTTTCACATTTTCACACCGAGCTGCTCCTTTTTCTGCTTATCCTGTAATTTACCGTCACGTTACGGCGACGTAACAGCTCTTTGTAATGTTAGCACACTGTAATCATCACAGCTCGTCAGTCAGTGCGTTTACCCACGACGTGTTTGAGCGCACATGGAGATTAAAATAAGAATCTTTATTATTCAGTGTGACACAGTCACATAATGTTTTAATAAATGAAGAACTTAAAAGTGCCACATGATCTTAAACCAGTTTCAGTTCTTCTTCTGTGTGAATCTGAAGCGGACACACAAATCTTCCTTTTTTTGTTTTGCAACTTAAACTTTCTCTTTTACTTTTGCTGCCGTCTGACTCCGTGTCTCCGTCCAAATGTATCGCAGATTTTTACTGAATATTGTGTAAAATGCTCCATGACCGTTTGTTACGTGATTATTAGAAGTTGGTTTGTGAGATAAGAAGCATGTGGCACCGTTCTTCAGTCCGAAAACCAGAAGAAGACGACGCAACAAGGTGACCTGATTTAAAAAATAAATAAATAAATAAAAAAAAAAAAAAAAAAGAGTGGCAGTCCAGTCTAAGCAAGTGGAAAACACAGTATTTAGTTTGTTTCGTGTATTAATGTGAGGAAGGTGACGAGCTACGAGGCGAGTGTTGGAGCAGAAGCAGCTGATCGGTCTTGAGTTCGCTACGGCAGAAAGTGTTTGAACAAAAGACGCCTCAAGCTGGAAATTGGCAGTCCTGCCTCTTCCTCTGTTTAAAACTGTGACCACACCCACCTGTCACTCAAAGCATCCACGCTCTTAATCCTGCATAACTTTAAGCCTTAATATAATGTGAACAGGTGAGTTGTATATAAATTCACCCTCAGTACAGTTGTCATGAACGGGGAAATTAGCTACAGAGATCAAAACTGTTTTTTGTACCAGGCTGTAAACATGTTTATTTCTGCTGTGAAACATGGGGACTTATGGAGACTGACTCACTTCTGGAGCCAGCCTCAGGTGGACGTTAGAGGAACTGCAGTTTGTTGGCTGTTGGCTTCAGTTCACAGCCATGGACACACAAAGCGTCCTTCCTTTGTATATTTATCAAAGATGTACCTGATGTTAAACAATTTGCACAAAAGGAGCCACAGTGTGTTCCTCAGAAACACACATACAGTCTTCAGACGACGAGCATAAAATCACAAATGAGGTTACATGGCCGAGAATAAAAACCAGGCCACATGAAGCCTGCAGCAGGTGGTCGATGCTACCTGTTCCTGTACTGACTCCCAATTTGAAGGCTGAACAAAGGCGTCTCCTCTCTGACTAATGTGCTGAGCCCACCGTGACGCCTCGAGCTCGGCACGATTACGTGGTCTCACATTTGAGAAGTTGGAGCCAGATAAATGTCAAGCATCAGTCGATCTCCTCAGTAACGCCTCGTGTGTCTGTGCTGTGTGTGTTTGTGTGTGTGGATGTTAGGGATGGGCGACCCGGCGTATTTCTACGTGAGCTGTGTGTTCCTGCTGAACGGCGTGATGATGAGCCTGTTCTTCATTTACGGCGCCTACCTCAGGTAACTCTGCTCGGGCGCTGTCGCGTCACGCTCCGACGGGCATCAGGAGTCGAGACCCGTCAGCTGTCAGAAAAACAGCTCTGCGATTTCTCTTGTGTCAGATGTAGATTGATTGAGGATGACCGTAGTGGATGTGTTGTTCGCTCTCTACCTCTCGTATCTGACCTCCTCGCTCCTTTCCATTTTCCCCGTCTAGTGGCAGCCGACTGGGCGGCGTTGTTACCACCATGTGTTTCTTCTTCAACCACGGCGAGGTGAGTGCGCCGTCCTTTTAAACGTCTGTCGCTCCGTGCTGTAATTCAGTGAAAGTCTCTCTGGGTGTAAGCCTCTGAAATGTGTAAGATGAAAAGCTCTCAGAAAAGCAGAGGGTGGTTTATAGACTCATTCCAGCCCTCAAAGGAGCTCAGAGTTGGTTCTGGCTGGCATTCAAAGCTGAGTCCCTCCACCCACCTCCTTCTCCCCAGTCTCCTTCAGAACAAATAAGAAGTTTCTATAATTTTTTTTTTCAGGTCAATACGGTGACATTTCAATCACACCTGCCGTCCTCTTTCTAGTCCGTTCTATTTCCTGAGTGCAGCGGTGGAGGAGCGTCCCTTTTTATTTTTGAAGCATTGGGCCGAGTGTTCTGACACACACACACACACACACACGTGTTAGATTGTAGTGTAAAGTGTGTTATGTATAATTAGTGGTGTGTGTGATCTTATCGAGTGACACAGACAGAATGTGAGGCAGCAAGGGAACAGGAGAGGACATGAGGGAACTCCCGATGTTTGTTTGTCTTAATGACGCAGCTGCTGAGTGAACAGTCGTGCTACAGGTTCAAAATGAAAAATAAGAACTGCTTGGAATGAATTAATTCTGAATTATCTGCCATATTATCATAACAGCTTTAGACTATAAAATATACTGCAGTTACCTGATCCAAATACTGAAGGGTTGATATTAGGGTTGCAAAATTCTCAGAGTTTTCAAAGTTGGAAACTTTCCATAAACCATGAATTCGACCCTTTACCAGGGAACTTTAAATATAGTTGGTGAAAATATGTTTTAGCATCATCTTGACTAAAACAACCAGATTATATGCAGGTAAGTTTGAATATCTGCTATTCTTCAATCACGTGCACGTAGCACACTGCTCACTGCTGATCTTTGGTCGAGAACAGACACCAGCCAAAGTTCAAATGATCTGCAGCCAGAGAGCTTACAATGAGAAATGTTTTGTGCTCTACCAAAGACAGAGAGTCAGGATGAAGCTTTCACTTACAGGTGCTCAGGTGAGAGTGTTGGCTGACGTGAAGCAAAACACGTTTGCAGCACCAGCGGCCTCAGGTGGAAGAAAGATCAGCATTTAATCGAGTTTGTTTGAGCCGATAACAGGATCTGCTCACTAAACAGAAAACACACCAGAAGTGTCATATCTTAAACATTTTGCTGGGGACAAACATGTTTGTCAGTGGAACATAAAGTGTGACACAGAGTAGTAAGAAGGAGGAAATAAAGTAGCTGAAGAATTGTACGTAACGCAGTGAACAACTGGAAGTGTGAACAGCTGATTCCTACAGTGTTCCTAACCATGAACGAGTCACTGATTGTGTACATGACTGATTTACTAACTTAACGAGACGTGTCTTGTTTTTTGACGTGTGTTTTTTTGTTTTTTTGTTGTCAGAGCACTCGTGTGATGTGGACTCCACCCCTGAGGGAGAGCTTTGCCTACCCCTTCTTAGTCCTTCAGATGCTGCTTCTCACCTACATCCTACGGTAAACTCACCACCACCCTCTCATAACTCAGCAGAAACCTCCACACAGCTAGTAGTGTCACCACACTCCTCCAGATGGACTATACTGCTTTAATAAAGCTTTAATTTATGCAGCACCTTTACAATAAAGCAGAACAAACCGCAAAAACTACGATAGCAGTGAACTAAAGCTGCAAGACAGTGAAATAAAACGCATCATAAAACACAGGACGATGATTTTTACCTTTATTTGAAAGCTGAAGCAGACAGGAAGGAGAACATGGACTTTTTTTCAGAGTCTACAGCTCCTCAGCCGGGTCAGTCTCAGAGCCTGAACTGTGAAGTCTTTGTCCCTTTTGTGTCAACATCTGGACCGAGGAACAACCAAGAACGACACATCTGAAGATCTCAGGGAGCGAGAAGGGACATAAATGATCTGCTAAATAACTTTATAAGCAGGGATGGGAATCGAGAACCAGTTCTTGTTGAGAACCGGTTTCGTGTGTTTCAGTTCCATGGAATCGTTTGGCAGTTTATCTAACGATTTTCTTATCGATTCCAGAAAGCACGTGTTTCACGTGCAGTGCATCAGTAGTAACAATGTCACCCACTCGGTTCAAACGCTCCAAAGTTTGGCTGCATTTCACCAAAACAGACGGAAACAGGGCCACTTGCAATCATTGCAAAGTGGAGATAACAGCGTCGGCAGGGAACACGACCAACATGCAGAAACATTTGCAAACACAACATGTAATATTTTTAAATGAATGTCGTGTTTCTGACACGCTTCAGACTGGAGATGAATCTCAACCTAGCAGCAGCCAGGCTATGACCTCTGACCTCTGTGGTTACTACGGAAGGTAAATAACACACTGCCTACCATGTTAGCGCCATGTGCTGCTTTGTAAAACCTGATATAACCGTTAACAGTAAACCAATGCCTTCTGCATTACATTTAGAAGATGACCATGACGAGAGAGGGAGAGTCTGGCAGCTGTACTAGTACTCGCTCCAGTTCACTACCTCCTCTAGATGATGCTGATCAAACTGTTTGTTCTCCTTTTTCCCCCAAATGAGAATCGATAAAGAATCGAATCGTTAAGCAGAATCGATAAGAGAATCGAATCGTTAAGCAGAACCGATAAAGAATCGAATCGTTAAGCACAAATCTCATCAGAATCACAAAAGTCTTATCAATTCCCATCCCTATTTATAAGTAATCAATAAAATCCTTAAAATCAACTCTAAAAGTTTCCTTGAGTTGAACCGTGGCAGAAGATGAGAGAGCCAGAAAGCAAAGAATTTATTCCTCAGTCATCTAACCGACTGCGAGGCTCGCAGAACAGTTTCCAGATTCTTGGCAGAGAGAAACGATCTGATCCCTGAAATGTATCGACACAAAGGTTTCTGCGGCGATCTGACTTGGTAAGTGTTGACTACGGGAAGTAACGGGATCAAAAAACTGCTTTCTTGTGATGTTACAACAGTTTGTCCTGTCTGTTGTCTGCTGCAGTGAAGCAGGCAACTCTGTGAGACAATGTGCTCGTCACACACACACACACACACGTAATCTTCTCATTACACATCAACTAGTGGACGCCGTCTTGTGTCGAGTGAGAAACTTCTTCGACCGGAGAATGAGCTCCGTGTCGTATTTCTGTACATAGCCGAGGCCTTTGTGGTCCACTCTGAATGTGTGTCCTCTCAGCCTTCTTAATGCATCGTGTCTTATCTCCTCTACACCCACACGCTCTCCCTCACCACTCTGTTTCTCTATTTCCTCCTTCGTCTGTCTCTCTTCTCTCTGCAGGACACGGACCCCGAGCAGGACAGCTATGGTGGCTCTGGGTGTCTCCAATTTGTGCTTCATGCTGCCTTGGCAGTTCGCCCAGTTCGTGCTGCTCACTCAGGTAAACAGAGAGCAAGAGAAACGCTGAGAGAGAGAAAATGTGGGAAGAAAGAAAAGCCAGAAGAGATTAGGGAGAAAATACTCTGGCAAGGAGTGAAGATGATGGCAAAGAAACAAAGAGGCAAAAGACAGAGATGCCTCTCATAGCATGCAGATGGAAAATATGAAGTCACAGTGAAGACAGACACATTCTTTCAGAGAAGCAGACAAGCGAGTTAAAGAAACAAGTGTTTGGATAAAGAGTGTAGGCTGGCAGACAGAAGAGCTGGAGTCTGAACCAGCGACTGCACAGCAAACGGGTCATCTCCGCGAGCTCCGGCGCTTGGCAACAAGCCTCGCCCACGCTGTCGGCAGGCCGCCTCAGGGCGCCGCTGCGGTCTGTGCAGGGATCTAAACACGAGACAAGATATCAAACTGCTATTACTTGTTTTGTTTCGTATGTGAAAGCTGCTAATTGAACTCGCTGACCTCGTCCACTGTGTGCAAAACACAACCTGAGGCCAAACGCCGTGAATCCGCCCACTCTGCTCGCTCCTTTAAAAGTTTTTAGAATCTGTAGAGAACTGTGAGGCCTCATATTTATTTTATAGTGACACATCTGTGCATTAACTATGTGCGACCAGAATAATTACAGACTTTTACTGTTTATTTCAAATCAATTAATAAAATGATCGACTTAGAAAAGCTACTCCAGTTTGATTATTTAAATTTGCATCCTTATAATTCCATATTCTTCTCATGAATGTGTGAAGTGAAAACGTTACATTCAAAAGCCTTTTTAATATTTATAATTTTATTTTTTTAATGATGTTACGACTATATGAAAGGGGTATGAAAGAAGTAACATAAAAACCAGATTTTAAAGGTTATTAAACAAAAGTATTTTATTAAATGAAAGTTCGGATCGTTTTTAACAAAAGGAGGCGAGGCAAAAGGGAACTAAGGGCGAGCAAGTGCTGTTAAACAAACAAGCCAATATAACAAAACAAGAACTCTAAACAGAGCCTATTATCTAACTAGAGAACCAAAACGAGAAAGAAAAACCTCACCAACTACGCTACTAGCAAATAACAAAAACACATCAAAACAGCACCTCTAAACTAATGGGGCTAACAGAAATACACTTTAGTGTGATCAGTGAATATCTATATGTATCTAAACTAATCCCTGCCCAGTCCCAACAGTTACACAATACACAAACCTCCACAGTTACGAATACCAACAAACGAGGCAAGCTTACAAACACCACACAAGCAAGTGAAGCCGCCACGATGCTCGGGCGGCTGCGGTTTGAATCCCCAGTGATGCTGCGGCGGAGGCCCTCTCATTGGCGGCGCCGAAATGATGCCGCACCAATCCTGGCCCTGCCCAGCCGACGTCCATGTTGTCCCCGCCTCCACCAGTTTGGGGCCAACCAGGGACCGGGAACCGCGCACCTGTATTCACCCGGGGGAAAACACTACACACACACATATGCGGAGGGCGAAACAGCGACAGCCGTAACAAATGAAATTAGGGATTCATCATTCAGAGACAACAAAAAAGAATAATTGGCAAATTTAATGATGTTTTATAACGCATTATTTCAAATGCAAATGTCATTAATCAAGTTGTTGCTTTAATGGATTTTTTTATAACTATTTCTTGAGGAGCAATTTATTCCTTCTTATCAAGTGGCAGCGGTGCCGAGATGACAGAAAATGTTTGATTCAAGCCTGTGGGGAACCCACAGTGGGTTTTTAAATTTATAAATGGATCAGTTTATTGATTTACTCATAGATACATCCACATATATTCACTGCAGAGTTGGTGAATGAGAGGGACCCAAGTGGAAGAGTGAGGTTACAGGGAGAAGAGATAAAGAAGGTGGAGGATTTTAGGTATTTAGGCTGAACAGTCCAGAGCAATGGAGAGTGTGGAAAAGAGGTGAAGAAGCGTGCGCAGGCAGGTTGGAACGGGTGGAGAAAAGTGTCAGGTGTGATGTGTGATAGAAGAGTTTCAGCTCAAATGAAAAGAAAGGTGAGAGCAGCGATGTTGTTTGGTCTAGAGACAGTGAGGCAGAGCTGGAGGTAGCAGAGATGAAGATGCTGAGGTTCTCTTTGGGAAAGATGGATAGGATCAGGAATGAGTCCATCAGAGGGACAGCACATGTTTTGGAGATAAAGTCAGAGAGGCCAGACTGAGATGGTTCGAACACATCCAGAGGAGAGATAGTGAATATATTGGTAGAAGGATGCTGAGTTTTGAACTGTCAGACAGGAGGAGGCCTAGAGGAAGAGCAAAGAGGAGGTTTATGGATGCAGTGAAAGAGACATGAAGGTAGTGAGAGAAGAGGATGCAGAAGACAGGGTTAGATGGAGGCAACTGATTCGCTGTGGTGACCCCTGAAGGGAAAAGCCGAAAGGAGAAGAAGAAGATATTCACTGCGGAGTTACTGTAATTCATTATATCTTTGTCGCTCCAATGCAGAAATACACGACATTAACTACTGGACATGCAGGACAGAGGGACTGTTACAGCAGCACAACACAAAAAGAGAGTACGATATTAAAGCAACACAATATGAACACTGTAGTGATCCCATCTCAGATACACCTTCCCCGACAACCAACTTCCGTTGTTTGTCGCGGTAGTCCACGTTGTCTGCAACTGTGTTGGAGTTTGACTACACTCGACTCCGGTAAATCCGCGAGGCGTATTTTGGCTTTGGCTTATTTCTTTTCTTTATTCTTGAACTGAAATGCTTGTTTCATATTGAACCGAGCTGAAGTGTTTTGAAAACAGTGAACGCGCCTTGAACTAAACAAATCTGTTTGTGTTTGCAGCTCTGAGAGTTTTGTCTTAGTTTGCTCTGTGCCTGAATCCTCTGACCAACTTAAACTTTAAAAATACTGGAATATTAAATGTTCTGGTCAGGCGCTGACTCCAGATATTAAAGCTTCATGAAGCTGCATTAGTTTGCTATTGATGATGTCTTTCTTTTCTTTTCCAGGTGGCTTCTCTGTTTGCTTCTTACATCCTCGGTTACCTCGGCGCCGCCAAGATGCAGTCCATCCTCGTCACTCACATGGTACGACCGATGACCTTCACAGTCTTTCTGCTCAATAACTTTCATATTTATTTGCCTCTGCTGCATTAGGTTGTTTTTGTGGATTGTGTGGTGCCCAACGTAAATAAAAGTCTTTCCAGCTTCTCTCCTCTAAGCTGTAATGCGCTCCGACTCGGTTCTACTTATCTTGCTCGGCTCCTCAGCCGCGAGAATTTCACGAGCCGCAAGGACAACACCAGCGGAGGTCTTTTTAGCATGAGAGAGGGAGAATGTGTGGGCATCTTGGTTCACCCTGCCAAGGACAAAAGTATATCTGTGTTGTTGTGAGAATGTGTGTAAAGATGTGTGTGTTATTCTGGCCGCCAGTGTCTTTTCCCCCTCCATAATCCCCTCAGCATGCCAGGCTGTTCGCCAGAGACTGTGTGCTCCACAGATAAGGAGAAGGCCCTTTGTGGTGAGATGGTGGAGATTTGTGTCAGAGGAAGGCATATGGCTCTGCATAATTTAGAGAGCTCGGTTAAAATGACTTTGGATTTGTGTGAGAAAAGAAATCCAGACAAGCAGGCGTGTGCGTCCTCCATGACCTACAGCGCTGAGCCAGTGTCACTTGTTACAGGGCAAAACAAAAAATGCAGGACTGCATCATCAAATCTTTTACCAATTGTTAATAGACAGTATTATTTCAGCACTATAAACAAGCAAGGTCCCCAGCAGCAGCTAATATCACTGACTAGCCCAGCTCGGCGTCTGTCTTTCAGCCTTTTATTTCACCAAGCTCTCACCAACCACTAAAAGTCAGTCCCACATTTACTCTTGTCCGGCGGCTTCTTGCTCGCTCACCCTCTCCTTTTTTTTCTTCTTAGCTTCCTCCGTCAGCGTCCTCTTCGCTCTCTCCTCCTCTGCCATCATGTCCATAGAGGCTGCTGAGCCCAATTACATTGCCTGTTTACTCAGCTCCTGTTCTTACACCAGCTCTGCTCCCAGCAATTCTGTATGGTCACCTGTGGGTCGTTCGGGACACCTGTGGGTCGTTAAGGTCACCTGTGGGTCGTTAGGGTCACCTGTGGGTCGTTAGGGTCACCTGTGGGTCGTTCGGGACACCTGTGGGTCGTTAAGGACACCTGTGGGTCGTTAAGGACACCTGTGGGTCGTTAAGGACACCTGTGGGTCGTTAAGGACACCTGTGGGTCGTTAAGGACACCTGTGGGTCGTTAAGGACACCTGTGGGTCGTTAAGGACACCTGTTGGTCATTAGGGTCACATGTTGTTGAGGCGGAGCAGCCGGAGGACATCAGAGGGAAAACCAGTCATAAAATATGATCCAGTTTCACCTGAATCAGTGAGATAGCTGGTGGTGTGTGTGACTGTTTTTATGCACTCTGTCACACTGTGACTCAACATTTCTATTTTTTGGATGATCTTCCACCTATGGTACCCCGCTGTTAAAAGTGCCCCTGGTTGGTAACTCCCTGACTGTCTACACAGAGCAGAGTGCTGCATTACTTCACTCTTCACTGTGGGATTAACCATCAAGAGTTCATTGAAGAGGATGATATTGTGCCTGTGGATTCAAATTTTATTGTATTAGTTTAAATTTCTGGAGGGTTTCCATCAATGTTGTCGCACAGAAACACTATCTCAGACCGCCCTCCTCCTGAGTGTTTTTACGAGACCACCGGAAAGCTCCAGAAGCTGGCAGCGCCTCCGACGCTCGCTGCCAAGCTCGCCTGTTGGGAATGATTTTTAATTACAGCGACAGATCATCCACATCAAGCTGCTGCTGGACGGGCTGCACTGCACAGACGTGTGAACGCCGCAGGGTTGTGATTAATGACATCTCCTCTCCTCTTCCTGTTCTCATCCTGCAGATCACTCTCGGCGTCTGCTTTGTCCTGATGTTTGGCAACTCCATGCTGCTCACGTCCTTCTACGCCTCCTCACTCGTCTCCATCTGGGTGAGCTTAGAGTCTGATATATTGTTTGTACAATGACTGAATAGTTTGAGATTTATCAGGTCAGTAAAGTCTGTTTGTTTTTTCAGGCAATCATTGCATTGAGGGATCGATTCGCTCAAGTCTTCAAACCTGGCATCGTCACCTGGGTATGTGAAATTGATACACATAACTTTAGTTGGTGTCGCAGAAATCACCAAATGTGGCCAAAAAGCATCACCCATTCATTTCCTTCCCCTTATCCGGGGTCGGGTCATGGTGGCAGCAGGTTTAGCGTCCCTCTGCCTAGCGACATATCCCAGCTCCTCATGGAGGATCCCGAGGCATTCCCAGGCTAGATGGACTTTGTAGTCCCTCCAGTGGGTTCTGGGTCTGCCCCGGCGTCTCCTTATCAGTCCAATCTCAGGAGGATCCTGATTAGATGATCAAACCACATCAGCTGGCTCCTTTCAACGTGAAGCAGCAGCTCTCTCTGGATGTCTGAGCTCCTCACTCTCCTCTATCACTAAGACTGAGCCCAGAGCCCCGAAACTGAGAGCTTTGTCTTCCGGCTCAGCTTTTTCCTCCCCACAACGGTCCAGTACAGCTTCCATGATACTGCTAACACTGCACCAACCCGCCACTCGTGAACAAGACACCAAGATACTCCTTCGCTTAGGGCAGCAACTTGCTCCCAGCCCGGAGGGAGCATTGCACCGTAGCTGTTGTTTGATAATAAATGTTCATTGTATTTGTTACCTGTGTAGAATTTAGCCTGTTTTTCTTCTCCTCAGGTCATGCAGGGTTTGGCTTGGGTCGGCTCCACAGTCCTGCTAAAGTTCATGTTGTCCACGATCCTCTGTGCCTCCGACGATGTAAGACACTCTGACTTTAAGTGTGTGTGTGTGTGTGTTCGTGCTCCCATGTCTAGATAAAGAAAGTTTACACCACTTCACAGGCTGCTATGGCTGTTAAAGGTCCAACGTAGGATTCAGTGACATCTTGTGGTGAAGTTGCTGATTGCAGCCACGTCGCTTCACTCTCTCCTTCCTGGTGTGAAACCTGTTGAGCACTCTGTCTAGAGTCTGTGTTTAGTTTGTCCATTCTAGGCTACTGTAGAAACACGGTGGGCCTGCAGCGTCATTCCAAGGTACCAAAAACACAATGACCAGGTGATTGTAGTCAAAGGAAAACAGATTATTATATTCTATAAATAGAGCCCCTTAAATCTGACACACTGGACCTTTTTATAGCTGAGTAATCAACCAAATTCATGTAAATACAAAATGTTTTGAAGGCAGATCTGTAACATGTCGGCGTTTTTTTTCAGGCTCACATCAGTGCACTGATCAAGTCTAAGTTCACGAGCTACAAGGACTTCCACACGCTGATGTACACGTGTGCTGCCGAATTTGACTTCATTGAGTTGGAGGTAAGTTCACTCTTGGGTCTTTTTGGTGTGATGATCTCACCAAAACTTGCAAAAAGTCTCCTGATAAGAAGTGACACATTTTGAAGCTGTTTTCTCACAGCAGGTCTCAGAACAGGAACCAGAAACCTGACAGCAGTTCAGTGCTAAACAGCAGCCTGGTGTTGTGTGCTGTGTTACATTATTAGAAAGCTGTGATACCTTCCCTCACTCTGCCTCTCTCTCTCCTTCAGACTCCTGTACGTTACCTTAAAACGTTGCTGCTGCCCATCAACATGCTGGTGGTTGCTCTGATCGCGTGGAAGGTAGGAAGGTTGTAGCTTCTTGTAGATTTTGGATGAAAACCACGCTGATCCACGATGGTGAAGACGCAGAAATATTGACAATATTTTGCCATGTGTTTCAGTTTTTGAAATTTAAACAGTCTGTGTAGTCTGCAGTGACACAGTTTGTACAGACGTGAGTGTCGGGCTGCCGTCTGACCTTTCAGAGCGATGCAGCACCGATCAAACATGAAGTTTAAGTCTCTTTAAAGCACAGGTCATAGGCCCAGGACCCATTCTCTGTCCTGTCTGCAGCCAGAGCTGAAAACGACATATCAATTGAGTTTTATTCATTTTTGGCGGAACCCGAACGTGACCATTTTTCTCGATTACTACCCACGCTGGCTCACGGCGACAGGAAGGCACAGCTGGAGGTCTGTCTGCTCTGGTTGCTCTGGAGACATTTCTAAACTGCAGTTGTCTTATTGGCCGTGCATTGGAATCGTAGCTGACACTTGCATGTGTATATTTAAGCTTTGAGAAAAGAAGAACGGGGAGATTTATTCCACATTCATAAATGATGAAATATTTGATGGTCGACATCAGAGAAAATAACTATTTAAAGAACTGCTCTTTATGTTGTCTAATCTCATTAAGCCCTGCCCACGCTGAGCATGTTATCCACTCATACAGTCAGTATTTGTTGTAAACATATGAAGGATTACATTCTTATTCTATTTCCAGACGATCCAGGATATCGTCCGCTTCCTGAGGGACGGAGGGAAGTCCGACGATGTTGACGAAGCCGCAGGGTGAGCATCCTGAAGCCACCTCACTGCTCACGTCGCTGATTTCACTTACCGCTTTGCACCTCGTTTTATGTCTGTGTGTTCTGTTTTTTTTTTTTAGGTCTGAAGTAGTCGGGAATGGAGAGGTGAGAAGAGACTTTCTTTTCAGCATTATCCTGAAACACCTCAGTGTCAACTCTTGGGCTTTTTCGCAGTCGTTCCATTTATCTAAACCTGTTTTATTTGATTGGATTCCTCCAGTGCAGTAATGTCTGCTCAGTAACCATGCCCGCTAAGTGATTTTCATCCCTTTTCTCGTTACTAAGAAATGAAAGGCAGCTTCCCCTCCTGCTCTGAAATCACACTGTGCTGCCTTTTGTCAGCTTTTCTCTCCCAGCTGCCCCGTGTCATTTTCTGTAATATCCTTCCCGGGGCATGAAAGCGTTCAGATGTTCGTCCTCCCAGCCACAGTTGTGTGGAAGTTTTCAGACTCTGCCAGATAATTGCTTTAATGTTTCTGTATGACTGAATGAGTATCGCGGCAGAGGAACATCAAAGCGCCATGCAAATGTCATTAAACAGTCTGTCGGCGAGGCTCCTGAAGCTCTCAAACTTTTTTACACGTCAGAAAATATTTGGCTCTCCAGGTACCGATGTTAAAATAAAGCAGTGAAAGACGATCCTGTTCAGCTACAGACAGTTCACACAGGAGGCAGGTTTATTCCTGATAAGATTACAGAACTAGTTTAAGAACCAGCACTTTTCCACCCAATCTGACCCATTTAGAGCCGTGCCTACAGGGTTTTCTATTCAGGGATGTTTGCTCGCACTGTGTTCATGAACGTGACTATGTAACAGGCTGATGTTGTGACTGAATGTTACAGGAAACTTTTGCATTTCATTCCCATAAATGCATTCAGAGTGTGTGTGTGTGTGTGTGTGTGTGTGTGTGTGTGGACTTCTCTGCAGTTGGTGTATCACAGTCTGCAGCTGGTGGCGTTCACTGTGCTGGCCGTCCTCATCATGCGTCTGAAGCTTTTCCTGACGCCCCACATGTGCATCATGGCCTCGCTCATCTGCTCCAAACAGGTCTGTCTGTCACCACAAGCACAAGGTGCCGCTGTTGGAACTATGTTCAGCTGTACTCGAGTATTTGTTCTGATTCCATTACTTCTGATCAAAAACTAGCGAGTCGACAACTTTGCTAACAGCCAATCATCACCCAGGTCCCCAGCAGCGGCTGATATCAGCGACTAGTCCAGCAGCGGCTGATATCAGCGACTAGTCGAGCAGCAGTCAGTCCAGCTCGGCGTCTGTCTTTTAGCCTTTTATTTCACCAAGCTCTTACCAACCACTAAAAGTCAGTCCCACATTTACTCTTGTCCGGCGGCTTCTTGCTCGCTCACTCTCTCCTTTTCTCTTCTTAGCTTCCTCCGTCAGCGTCCTCTTCACTCTCTTCTCCTCTGCCATTATGTCCATAGAGGCTGCTGAGCCCAATTACATTGCCCAGCTCCTGTTCTGGAACAACACCAGCATTCTGTATGGTCACCTGTGGGTCGTTAGGGACACGGTCGTTAGGGACACCTGTGGGTCGTTAGGGTCACCTGTGGGTCGTTAGGGACACCTGTGGGTCGTTAGGGACACCTGTGGGTCGTTAGGGACACGGTCGTTAGGGACACCTGTGGGTCGTTAAGGTCACATGTTGCGGATGGTTGTTGAGGCGGAGCAGCCGGAGGACATCAGAGGGAAAACCAGAAAACATTTCCTCCATAAAATATGATCCAGTTTCACCAGAATCGGTGAAATAGTTGCTGCTGTGTGACTTAGTGCCGTAAAGCGTTACGTACTTCTCCCGACCCGGAGCCCAAAGTTACATAGTGTGAGAACAGACGTACGAATGACAGAGACACCGCTCACCTGATCACAGGTCAGAGTGGGTCAACAGGAGTTATAATGCTCTCCTTCTCTCCCTGGTTGTTGTCAGTTGTTCGGCTGGATCGGAGAGAAGTTGAAGCACCAGACTGCCGTGTTTGCAGTCATAGCCATCATGGCCGTACAGGGAGTGGCCAACCTGCAGGCCCAGTGGGCGATCATCGGAGAGTTCAGCAACCTGCCGCAGGAGGAGCTGCTGGACTGGATCCAGGACAACACCCGTCCTGGTGAGTAAAGCGGCTGCTGCTGTCTAATGACTTGGATAACCTCAAGCTGATTCAAGACTACAACAATGATAATACACAGCAGCAAAACAGCTTTGGTTCCTCTTTATATTAAAGTTCCTCTGAGCATCTCAGTTTCTTTACAGGTTGAACAAAAATAAAGCTAGGTAAAGGTCAGTGTGCAGCTGTGGGGGAGGCAGGTCGATTGGTTTGTTGTATTTTTGGACATACACTATTAATATTAGATGAATACAGAGTTTCCGGATGTGTTTTTGTTCCTCTTTGTGGTCGATACAGATTCTGTGTTTGCCGGAGCGATGCCCACCATGGCCAGCGTGAAGCTCTCTACCGGTCGGCCCATCGTCAACCACCCCCACTATGAAGACGCTGGTCTGAGGTCAGTGGAGGTCGAAGCAGCACGACTTTAGCAACTTTAACAACAGCAGACATAGCAGCCAGCTAATATTACTGACTAGCCAAACAGCAGTCAGCCCAGCTCGGCGTTTGTCTTTCAGCCTTTTGTGTGCCTGGAGTCCACCGTATGCATTATAACGCTGCTGTACTGTCTCCCTCGCAGGGAGAGGACCAAGCTGGTCTACTCCATGTACAGCCGCATGTCCGGAGAAACTGTGAAGAGGAACCTGATGAAGCTGGGAGTGGACTTCTTCGTCCTGGAGGATTCTTGGTGCACCAGGCGAACCAGGTACGCGACACCCAGAACCATGTGTTTGTTCACGTGGCTATTTAGCTGCAGCTTTAATCCGGAAAGATGGTTTTCCTTTAGTTAAATATTGTTCTTGTCTCTTTCTTTATCGCTTTGTCTTTTTTTCCACACAGGCCTGGGTGCAGCATGCCAGAAATCTGGGACATCGAGGACCCCGAAAATGTCGGTAAAACCCCCCTCTGCACCCACATGTCCAGGAGCTCGCGACCCCACTTCACCACAGTCTTTTCCAATGACATTTACAAAGTCCTCAAAGTCCCCAAAGCTACTAAAGATCTCAGATAACATCGTGGAACAGACTAGTTCAACACCCAACCACTTCTTCTTTTTTTTTTCCCCCCACACGTTTTGGTCGGTCACTGCCGTTCCTGGTTTTTACTCTTCCCGAGCAGAGGACTAATAATAGGTTGGAGTCTCTCGTGTGTCCTCAGTGTTCCTCTCCCTGTTTCATCCTTATCGCTGCATCTTTGTCAGCCAGCGACGTTCCTGTTACGGTGCCCGAGTGAAAGCCAAAAGGTGTCGCAGCTCCTCGTTTAGTTTGTTGCATCGGTTCTGTTCCATAGAATCTTTACTGTCCTCAAACAGACGCTGTTCACACATCAGTGTTGTTTTCTTACTGTACAGAATTCATTTCCTTTGACTCGTGCTGAAGAAGTACATTTTGTCTGGCGGGACCAATCGATGATGTCCACATACTGTGAAGCAATACCCTTTGCAAACTTGACAAAAGCCGACTTCTTCTCTTGTTATGCACAGTGTTGATCTCTGAAAAGATTTTTTCAGTAGTACACTATTTTTATAATTTATTTGTGTGAGTATTTTTTTATGCAAACGTCAAGATGTTCTGACAAGATGATTTTTTTTTTCTTTTAAAACAGAGTTTTGAAGAATCACAGGAGAAAATTCTGCTCTTGTGTTCGGAAGCTTTTAAAAAATCTATTTAAATTACATATCGTTCAGCCTCCGCGTCCAGATGTAAGTCACTCGAGGATTTGTAACAATATTTCACAAAGTAGTTCTGAAAGTTGGTTATAGACTGGAGAAAGAAGGGATTTTTTTTTACTTCCCCCTCACAACGTTTTTGTAAATACCCAAACAAATGTTTTGTAAAAACCAATGTACAGCCTTTAAAAGGTCCTTTTTGTTTCCTGTTCATTGCCAAAGTTACGTCTTGTTATTAAAGCTGCGTGTTCGGGGAACTGTAGCACATGAAAAAAACGTGTTTTCATCCAATCTATTCGTAGCAGTGGATTTTGTGTAAATGGTAGCAGTCGTTGGTTCTTGGAAACTTAATTAGACAAGAAGATCGACACGTCTGTACGGTAAATATTGACGCTACGGAGGCGAGGCCCGATTAAAAAGACGATCTGAGCGAAAAGACAGTTTAGCTGATCACATCCACAGCTTGTACTGTCTGTAACACACCTTCACACACACACACACACACACACACTGTAGGTTAAAGCCGTTACAACAGTTTAATGGAATAGTTCCACGTTTTAGGAATGAGAAGATTGATTCCTCCACTCTCACTGTCGCTAAATTTGAAGCTATAGCCTACAAAGACTAACAATAGGTTAGTTTGTAGCTTCATATTTGACGGACAGATGCGAGAGTGGCTCTTCTTGTAGAAAAATGTCGAACTGCTCCTATAAGACTGAGTCACCGTGTTGGAGGAGTGACAACAGGAGAAACTTCTTTCTCCTTGATCGCTTCAGGAGCTGCTCGGGTTACGTGGCAGTTGATGTTTATGGGTTATTTGTTGCTTGTTTACTCCTCCAACATGATGACATGTGCTTCACAATCATCATTAACTCATCAAATCTTCTGCGATGGGTTTGGTTTCTGAAAAAGCTGCAAGTTTCTCTCAGCTTTAGTGTTTTGTTTTTTTTTGTGTATAAAGGTGGAAATCATTTCAACACATCTCGGTGCAGCTCATTTCATCGGTTGGGCACCAAAATGAAATGAAGGAACAAACATTTCAGAAACTCTCAAATGTGCCAGAGCGAGCGAACAAGTCGCTCTTAATCTGTGACGTTTTGTCCGTCTGATTTCGGAGCTGCTCGTACGTAGAGACGAGGTTTCACGGCATAAAGGTTGACTTGTAAATTCAAGTGCCCGGTTTTGAGGTAAATACTTTATTCCTGTCGCAGGCGTTGGCGTGTTGCAGATGTCTTTTATAATATTTGTCTATTTTGTCTGTATTTTAAAAAATAAAGTATTTGCAGCACCGTTGCTTTATTGTCTTTAATGTGCGTTTGGAAAACAGAAATCAGACGTTTTCCTTCTTAACTTTAGTCCATTCTGGAATGTTTTACTTCGTCGTAAAATGTATTGTCTTGTCAAATCTTCTAGGGCAAAAAAATTAAGACAATCCTCCCCAAAAGTTTCACACCACAACTGGACAGAACAGGAGGCAAAACCATAGACCGTATAAAGAAAGGACGTCGTCTCTGTGACGTCGCCCACAGGTTTCTGAAGAACCGTGATGAAGCTCAGAGTGTGGTCGTCTTCATTTTAGAATTTGTAACAGCACCCACCTGTCAATCAAAGCGTCCACGCTCTTAATCCTGCATAACTTTAAGCCTTAATATAATGTGAACAGGTGAGTTGTATATAAATTCACCCTCAGTACAGTTGTCATGAACGGGGAAATTAGCTACAGAGACCAAAACTGTTTTTTGTACCAGGCTGTAAACATGTTTTATTGAAAAATCAAAGCTACAGTATTTTTACTGGTTGAAATCTCAAATGCATCCCTCAGAGGCCCTGCACACTTCTATATTAAAACGTTGAAGCTATCTTATCAATGGCTGCGAAAATAATTAGATTCAGGCCCGAGCCAAATAAACTCAGCAGAGAACAGAGGCAGTTTGGAGCGTCGCCATTCTGTGCCAGGACTGAAAGAAAAGAAAGCAAGCAAGCAGACATGACGAACATTATGTGCTGATCGTTAGTGTCAGGCAGTCACTGCTGGACCAGCAATCAACCCAGAAGCTTAGTCTGTCCTGTGGTCACTGATGGTGACTTTGCTGACATGCTAGTGTTCACACAGGCTGCTATGATGAAGGGTTAACAGACACACGAGCAGGCAGTGTAAAGGAAATGTTCTCTTTTATTTAGCGTGCAACATGCGGAACAGACATTCCCCAAGTTTCCTTCATGAGCTTTAGGTTACCTGACAAACAATAGTTGCACTTTTTTTGTAAATGATCTGTAGTGGCATTGAGGTGCAGTGTTTCACACAGCACGAAGGTTCCTGGTTAAAACCCCGGTGTCTGCCTACAGTCCAAAGACTGCTTTGGTGACATGGCCATTGTTCCACTTGGTTCATTAGTGCTCGTTGTTGTTGTGGCGACTGTCCTCAGAGTCGACGGGTTAAGGCTGTTTTGGCAGCAAAAGCAGGACGTATACAAAATTAAGCCGGTGGCCATATTTGAAGTGTTGCAACACCCATCACATGAGTGATCCTGGCATGAAACAGAGAAGTTGCACAAGGTTTATAAGACAGAGGAACAATATTTTATCTTTTTGGTACATCAGGGCGTAGTCTGCAAAAGTTGTGACGTGTTCTATAAGAACCTCTGAAATTTCATTCACAAGAAAGGGAGTGAACCAGACACCAGTGTTGAAACATCCATCAACACTCCTGGCATGAAACAGAGAAGTTGCACAAGGTTTATAAGACAGAGGAACAATATTTTATTTATTTGGTTCATCCAGTCAACTTAATGTGTGTCCTGCTCTCTGTTACTTCTCAAAAGATTTGATACAGGCCTTAGATATGTATCTCTGCATCATAACAAAGTAAATAATAGAATATTTTTAATCTTCATACTAATTTTGAAATTCAACTACTGAATACTGAAAACTTGATTACAGTATGTGAAGTACAGTATGTGAAGTACAGTATGTGTGTGTCTGATACTTGAACGCTCAAATACAGTCGGTGACAACTTTGCGAACGGTCAAACACCAAGCAAGGTCAACTACACAAGACACAGCAGCCAGCTAATATTCAGAGTCTGTCTTTCAGCCTTTTATTTCACCAAGCTCTCACCAACCACTAAAAGTCAGTCCCACATTTACTCGTCTGGCGGCTTCTTGTTTGTTCACTCTCTCCTTTTCTCTTCTTAGCTTCCTCCGTCAGCGTCCTCTTCACTCTCATCTCCTCTGCCTTTATGACTATAGTGGCTGCTGAGCCAGGTTACATTGACCAGCTCTCATCTGATTAGTGACATGTCCTGTCACTCTCCAAGCTGTCTGTCAAATAAAGCTCAATAACGCCACAGAAATAACTTTAAAAAAATAAAAAATATTGGACTCTGCCCAACCTGTTGTGGAGAAATTGCTGAAGTCAAAGGTCAATGGTGAGGTCAGGAGTTCAGAAAGTGTTCAGCAGCCTCTGATGTCTGATGCTGCATTATTTATTGAAGCTTGATCAAGGAGAATTAGAGACACTGTCAAAGTTGATCAGAAGTGCCTGAGTCGGTCTCACATTCTGCCCAACTCATCCTGGTGGATCGACTTTAAACCCCAAGATAACAGCACAAATACTACACGCCCAGAATGAGTCACAGAGAATGTCTTTACCCATGGAGGTGTTACTGTCAGCATGTTCTAGTCTGGAGACACACATGTCTGTTTACAACAACAAGCTATCTATGATGTCTATGAAGGCAGCAACAGGTCTCTGTGACCCTGGACACCACAGTGTGGAGATAGACTGGCACCTAGTCAAAGACAAACAATTAATACTTCTGAGGACCTCAAGGCCCCCACGTTACCTCGTGTAACCTGAGGACAGAAAATTCCATAACACAACCAATCTACACTTCTTTGAAATGGCAGCCAGTCATTGTGGTCCATTTTACTCAGGGCGTAGTCTGCAGAGGTTGTGACATTTCCTTTACAAGAAGGGAAGTGAAATACAGAAACAGTGTTGCGTGATTGGATACTGCTGGAGAGGAGTATAAACAAAGTTTTGATTGGTTGGAGGTGAAGACAGAGATGTATGTAAAGAGCACAGGTGGAAGCCTTTTCATCGAATCATCAGAGTCCATGAAGGAAGAGCTCTCTCTGTCAGGATCTCCAGGTAACACATTTCATTTCTTTGGTACTTTAATTTCTGTGTCCTGCTCTCTGTTACTTCAGTATTTCAGCATTTTTAAAGTTTTTAATGTATGTGGTTAAAATTCACAGTTATCCCAATGATGTATTTCAGGGGTAGTCAATTATGGTTTCAGGACATTCGGATAAAAATATTCACGTTCAGGTTCTACATCATCATGTTTAAGTTGCATTATATTTTAGTTTCATTATGTTTTTAATGTATATGGTTTAGCTTCACATGTATGATGTATTCAATTATTTTCCCTCAAACTTTGATGCTTAATTTAATTGTGAATATTTTAAGTTATTGAGAAACACCCAAAGGATCAGCGTGTAGGATTCAGTTGTATCTAGCGTTGTAGTCTTGTCTTATAATCTTTGTTTTTTCTTACTAGTCAGAAAAATACAATCGTACACCTGAATTTTTAAAATTTGTCTCCCTTATCAAACGAAGATTAGCTTAACTGCCCCATTAAATCATCGTAAAACAAACTTCATTCAAGCACGACAGGAACAAATGAAAACACGACTGCCACTACACTATATATTTTTCAAATGTACATTTGGTCTATTGTACGGTCTATAAAGACTCATGTGTCAGGCGAGAACCTGGTCGTTCAAGGAAAAGCCTCGCAGTCGTCGCTGTTTGAATTTCAAACAATGCCATCGATGGAAATCATGACAGCAAGTGGGAACACGGCTCCTGCAGTCACACATCCAACGACATCAACCCCTGGTGGAGACTGGACCTGGGCAAAACCCACAAAGTGTTTTCTGTGAAGATTGCCAACATAGATACTGAGTCAGAGCGACTCAACGGAGCTGAGATCCGGATTGGAGATTCCCTTGGGAACAATGGCAACAACAATACCAGGTAGATTACAAACTGATGAAGTCCGGGACTTCCTGATTTAAATCTTTAGATACATTTGTATTATTTTTCAACACGACTTTACACAACTGCAGCAGGTGGAACATTAGCACCGACATTTGACTGCCAAAATATAAATATAGATAAATAAATAAGTATAAATTATTTGTAGAACATTGTTTCATGCCCTTTGTTAAAGCGACAAATACCTTTTTATTATAAGTTAACAAAGCGTTTTCTCCTTCCTTTTCCAGGTGTGCTGTGATCTCAAGTATCCCAGCAGGTACTGTTGCTGAGTTCCAGTGTAAAGGGATAGACGGTCGCTACGTTAACGTAGTCATCCCAGGAAGAGAAGAGTTCCTGAGTCTGTGTGAGGTGGAGGTGTACGGCTCTCGCCTGGATTAAGTCTGAAATCGTTCAAACTGCACGACAAGAACGTTTTGTAACACGATGTTGTTTCTACAATAACATAAAGTGAATAAAAACTTTTTTTTTTACATTTAGATGGGACAGTATGCCATTTGTCTTAATGTTTGTGACATTCTTTGGTGACATGGCCATTGTTCCACTTGTTTCGTTAGTGTTCGTTGTTGTTGTGGCGACTGTCCTCAGAGTCGTTCAGGTCACCTGAGCTCAGGTGTGGACGATGGTCGTTGGAGTCACGTGAGGCCAAGTGTGAAATGCTGCTGTTCAGTCTCCTGGGAACGAATGAAAGAAAGATGACCTGCACAACTGAGAACCTTCACAAAATAGAATGTACATTAAATATACAGTCAACTAATCTGTTGATAAACCAATTAAAGGAAATGTATCATTCACTTGTGGTAGATTCAATTTGAACGTTTTTCAGTGCTTCTGCAAACAAAGTCTGATTCGTCCATCTGATGCTAACAGGCCAGATACCATCACATGAGTGATCCTGGCATGAAACAGAGGTATAATATTTTATTTTTTGGTACATCAGGGCCTCTGAAATTTCATTCACAAGAAGGGGAGTGAACCAGACACCAGTGTTACGTGATTGGATATTGCTAAAGAGGAGTATGAGGAGTTTTGATTGGTTGGAGGTGAAGACAGAGATGTATGTAAAGAGCACAGGTGGAAGCCTTTTCATCGAATCATCAGAGTCCATGAAGAAAGTGCTCGCTCTGTCAGGATCTCCAGGTAACACATTTCATTTCTTTGGTACTTTAATTTCTGTGTCCTGCTCTCTGTTACTTCAGTATTTCAGCATTTTTAAAGTTTTTAATGTATGTGGTTCAAATTCACAGTTATCCCAATGATGTATTTCAGGGGTAGTCAATTATAGTTTCAGGACGTTCGGATAAAAATGTTCACGTTCAGGTTCCGCAGCATCATCATGTTTAAGTTGCATTATAATTTAGTTTACATTACAATTATTTTATATATATTGAAGCAGCATTGTCATTGTATCAACATCTGCACTGTGTGAAGTCAATGACTTAAATCAAACAATGAAAGCTCTGTTAGTTTTTACCATTTCAATTCCTTCTGAATCTCCTTTGTCACATTCAACATTATTATCACTCCTCCACAATTCTAACATGATTCATTTCCAACAGAATAAGAAGTCTATATTTTTTCTGTCTGTTCTAACCAGAATGATGAATCTCTGTGTTTTCCTCGTGCTGCTCCTCCTGGGGACGTGCTCAGCTGCCACTTATGGTAAGTATGATCTGACTGTATCAGTCTCATGAATTTCTTTCTATTGTGTAATAATGTACAATGTGTAAATATTAGAAACACAGTGACATGGCTGTAGGTCTGGAGTTGTGGTGGATAGTTACTTTCTGCCAGCATTAGTTGTATTGTGTTGAGTGTTGTCATTTGAAACACTGATATCAGCTGAATATTTCACAAATAAACCGTTACAGCTGTTAAATGTATTTCAACTTTGTCATGCACAGAAAATCTGGCTCTGCGTGGAAAAGCGACTCAGTCCGACCGTTATGATCACGCATTGACAGCTGCCTACAATGCCATAGATGGAAACCGTGACTCCAACTTCCACAATGGATCATGCACCCACACAAGTGGAAAGTCCGACCCCTGGTGGAGAGTGGACCTGCTGGACTCCTACGTCATCACCTCCATCACCATCTATAACAGAGGAGACTGCTGTCAGGAAAGAATCAACGGGCTGAGGATCCACATCGGCAACTCTTTGGACAACAATGGTTTGAATAACCCACTGTGAGTAAAAAAAAAAGCATCTTCCTCATCATCATCCTCATCTCCCCTCTGCCCCTGTTTAGCCCCGGATGGCTCCTTGCATCCCGAGGCTGAGTCAGTTAGCCACACTGCTGACCAAGCTAACGACAGTTAGCCGTTTACAACGTATCAATCTTTCCATCAGGACAGTCTGTGAATCATTTCAGTCGTGTAACGTTATTCCCTGTTCATCTCAGAGGCTGTGCTGCTTTCTCTTTCTTTTAGGGTTGGTCAAATTGTTGACCTTCATGGCAACCCAGCCTTCACCAAGACCTTCACTCCTCATGTGAAGGGACGTTATGTGACTTTGGTTCTACCTGGTTCAAAGAAGTACCTCACACTCTGTGAAGTGGAAGTCTACGGGTACCGTGCCATAACTGGTGAGAACTTGAGCTTTTACATAAATAAATGTGAACACTATGCAGAAAGTCTCATTTTATCTAAAGGCAAGACGTTATGATAGAAACAATTACATGAATGATAAGAATCGTATTATGAAGGGTGGTTGATCCTGCCTTCTTATAAGAGTCTTAGGAGAATTAATAAAACCTACAACATGTCATGGTTTTGTTGTCATGATAACCTCAAAGAGGTCCAGGTCTCAATGCTGATTTTTGTGTTTCATTGTCAGGAAAGCCTCTCGTCTGGATTAGGTCTTGTCTTGTGATATGATGTAGTTACTAGTGGTACAATTTGTGTCCAAAGTCACATCGATTACAATGAAACCATTAAATTGAATTAAATCAGCATCAAAAAAAAAGTCTACTGTCCTTTTCATGTTCATCTTGATTGCTCTAGATTTATTGGTTCTCACTCTTTTCTTTGGCAATTCATTAATTATTAATATATATTAGCACGAAACGTTGGTATCTATGCCAGTGCTAATGATAACAGCCATCATAAGTACACACAATTTAGTATCAAGATAGGATATAAACTGTGTCCATATAGCTGAGCGACCTCGGTTATATATAGTTATATATTTGTTATGAGAATCATGACTATGAACGTCTATCTGTGCTTTCAGTGTAACATGTTAAAGGAACAATATGTCAGATAGTTACTGTATTAAACCATAAAATGAGCATGATATGTCATCAGAGATTAAGGAAACATGCTCAACTTAAATACGAGCTTCTTGACAACAATACTACAGTCAGTATGGTTCTTCTTTTGAAATCAGGTCTGTTTGTGTTTTGTCCTGTGTGATCCGATCTGATCCCGCACACTGCACATGTCGATGCTCCGGGTTGCCAGATATCAAACTAGCAAGTAAATGGACTCAGACGTAGAAGCTGGTTCATGAAAACAAAAAAAACATTTTGGTAAGCTTCAGAGTCAAATGACTC
>CM014091.1:32310187-32317687 GCA_004119915.2 Collichthys lucidus
ATGTCTGATGCTGTATTATTTATTGAAGCTTGATCAAGGAGAATTAGAGACACTGTCAAAGTTGATCAGAAGTGCCTGAGTCGGTCTCACATTCTGCCCAACTCATCCTGGTGGATCGACTTTAAACCCCAAGATAACAGCACAAATACTACACGCCCAGAATGAGTCACAGAGAATGTCTTTACCCATGGAGGTGTTACTGTCAGCATGTTCTAGTCTGGAGACACACATGTCTGTTTACAACAACAAGCTATCTATGATGTCTATGAAGGCAGCAACAGGTCTCTGTGACCCTGGACACCACAGTGTGGAGATAGACTGGCACCTACTGTTCCCAACCAAAGACAAACAACTGATACTTCTGAGGACCTCAAGGCCACACGGGACCTCGGTTACCTGAGGACAGAAAATTCCATAACACAACCAATCTACACTTTTTTGAAATGGCAGCCAGTCATTGTGGTCCATTTTACTCAGGGCGTAGTCTGCAGAGGTTGTGACATTTCATTCACAAGAAGGGAAGTGAAATACAGAAACAGTGTTGCGTGATTGGATACTGCTGGAGAGGAGTATGAGGAGTTTTGATTGGTTGGAGGTGAAGACAGAGATGTATGTAAAGAGCACAGGTGGAAGCCTTTTCATCGAATCATCAGAGTCCATGAAGGAAGAGCTCGCTCTGTCAGGATCTCCAGGTAACACATTTCATTTCTTTGGTACTTTAATTTCTGTGTCCTGCTCTCTGTTACTTCAGTATTTCAGCATTTTTAAAGTTTTTAATGTATGTGTTTAAAATTCACAGTTATCCCAATGATGTATTTCAGGGGTAGTCAATTATAGTTTCAGGACGTTCGGATAAAAATGTTCACGTTCAGGTTCCGCAGCATCATGTTTAAGTTGCATTATAATGTAGTTTACATTACAATTATTTTATATATATTGAAGCAGCATTGTCATTGTATCAACATCTGCACTGTGTGTAGTCAATGACTCAAATCAAACAATGAAAACTCTGTTAGTTTTTACCATTTCAATTCCTTCTGAATCTCCTTTGTCACATTCAACATTATTATCGCTCCTCCACAATTCTAATAAGATTCATTTCCAACAGAATAAGAAGTCTATATTTTTTCTGTCTGTTCTAACCAGAATGATGAATCTCTGTGTTTTCCTCGTGCTGCTCCTCCTGGGGACGTGCTCAGCTGCCACTTATGGTAAGTATGATCTGACTGTATCAGTCTCATGAATTTCTTTCTATTGTGTAATAATGTACAATGTGTAAATATTAGAAACACAGTGACATGGCTGTAGGTCTGGAGTTGTGGTGGATAGTTACTTTCTGCCAGCATTAGTTGTATTGTGTTGAGTGTTGTCATTTGAAACACTGATATCAGCTGAATATTTCACAAATAAACCGTTACAGCTGTTAAATGTATTTCAACTTTGTCATGCACAGAAAATCTGGCTCTGCGTGGAAAAGCGACTCAGTCCGACCGTTATGATCACGCATTGACAGCTGCCTACAATGCCATAGATGGAAACCGTGACTCCAACTTCCACAATGGATCATGCACCCACACAAGTGGAAAGCCCAACCCCTGGTGGAGAGTGGACCTGCTGGACTCCTACGTCATCACCTCCATCACCATCTATAACAGAGGAGACTGCTGTCAGGAAAGGATCAACGGGCTGAGGATCCACATCGGCAACTCTTTGGACAACAATGGTTTGAATAACTCACTGTGAGTAAAAAAAAAAAGCATCTTCCTCATCATCATCCTCATCTCCCCTCTGCCCCTGTTTAGCCCCGGTTGGCTCCTTGCATCCCGGGGCTGAGTCAGTTACAGCCACACTGCTGACCAAGCTAACGACAGTTAGCCGTTTACAACGTATCAATCTTTCCATCAGGACAGTCTGTGAATCATTTCAGTCGTGTAACGTTATTCCCTGTTCATCTCAGAGACTGTGCTGCTTTCTCTTTCTTTTAGGGTTGGTCAAATTGGTGACCTTCATGGCAACCCTGCCTTCAACAAGACCTTCACTCCTCATGTGGAGGGACGTTATGTGACTTTGCTTCTACCTGGTTCAAAGAAGTACCTCACACTCTGTGAAGTGGAAGTCTACGGGTACCGTGCCAAAACTGGTGAGAACTTGAGCTTTTACATAAATAAATGTGAACACTATGCAGAAAGTCTCACTTTATCTAAAGGCAAGACGTTATGATAGAAACAATTACATGAATGATAAGAATCGTATTATGAAGGGTGGTTGATCCTGCCTTCTTATAAGAGTCATAGGAGAATTAATAAAACCTACAACATGTCATGGTTTTGTTGTCATGTTAACCTCAAAGAGGTCCAGGTCTCAATGCTGATTTTTGTGTTTCACGGTCCCTGAGTTCCTGAGTCTGTGTGAGGTGGAGGTGTACGGCTATTGTCTGGATTAGGTCTTGTCTTGTGATATGATGTAGTTACTAGTGGCACAATTTGTGTCCAAAGTCACATCAGTTACAATGAAACCATTAAATTGAATTAAATCAGCATTAAAAAAAAAGTCTACTGTCCTTTTCATGTTCATCTTGATTGGTCTAGATTTATTGGTTCTCACCAATTTCTTTGGCAATTCATTAATTATTAATATATATTAGCACGAAACGTTGGTATCTATGCCAGTGCTAATGATAACAGCCATCATAAGTACACACTTTAGTATCAAGATAGGATATAAACTCTGTCCATATAGCTGAGCGACCTCGGTTATATATAGTTATATATTTGTTATGAGAATCATGACTATGAACGTCTATCTGTGCTTTCAGTGTAACATGTTAACAATATGTCAGATAGTTACTGTAATAAATCATAAAATGAGCATGATATGTCATCAGAGATTAAGGAAACATGCTCAACTTAAATACGAGCTTCTTGACAACAATACTACAGTCAGTATGGTTCTATGAAGGTAGATTAGTGCCATATATCTGAAGAAGAGCAGACTATGATTTGCACTTGTAAAACCCGTAATTTGCAACTTGTAAACGCGCATCTCAGAGTTTGTAAGTGTAACTTCAGATCCACACATCTGCAAAAAGCAAACTGCAAGCATATTTCACAACTTGTGAAAGCGCGTCTTCGAATTTGCACTTGTAACTTCAGATCTGCAAAGCTGCACAACATGATTTGCATGCGCAGGTTCCTATTTGCTCGCTCAGTTGCGTCATCCTTCTCACGTGAATTTTGGCACGATTCTCTCGGATGGATTTGAAGGAAACGATTTGCGAGCAGAGACCAGGAATGCCTGTTTTACCACTCTTGTCCAAGAGGTGGCAGTGTGGTTATTGGATAATATATCAATAAACAGCTCCGTTTTTTATTTATTTTTTATTTTATTATTGCAATAAGACAGAGTATTACAATGACACGTGACAGGTAGAACAGAAATTGCTGATCATTACATCAAGATAAAGTCAGTAAAAAAAAAAACAAGAGATAAAAAACATACATAGACATACAAGAGGAATATATCTTAAAGAACATTTAGAAGCTTTGTGTTTTTCTTATTATGTACAAGTTTAAGAGATTTGAGAAGAGAGGAAATTTCTAAAATAAAAATATCAAAGAGAGGTTGATTCTTTTGCCATTTCTGTTTATGAATGAAAAATTTGGCTTGTAGAACATAAAAGTTAACTAAAAATTCAAATGATGAATCTGTAGAGTTCTCATAATAAAAGAAGATGTCTTTGAGAGTGAAGACATAATGGCCCTGTTGTGCAAAAAGGTGAAAACTAAGGTCTATTAGAAATTTCTTAACAGTATCGCACTCAAAAAATAAATGTACAAGTGTTTCATCTTCCTTATTACAAAAAGAGCAATGTAAATCTAGGTCTATGTCAGTATATTTTGAAATATTAACATTTGTAGGGTAAATCTTGTGGAGAATCTTAAAATGGACTTAATAAACGGCTCAGTGGTGGTGGTGGGTGGCTGGCCATGACTCTTGGTCTACGACACGGCGCCATGAGAACATGGAGAGAAGTGTTCAACAACGTGTAAGTAACATTATGGTTTACACCTTGTTGAACACTTCTCTCCATGTTCTCGTGGCGCCGTGTGTCGCAGACCATGATTCATGGACAGCCGTTTATTGAGATAATCCCTGACTTTTGCATGGCCAATAACCACACTGCCACCTCTTGGACAAGAGTGGTAAAACAGGCATTCCTGGTCTCTGCTCGCAAATCGTTTCCTTCAAATCCATCCGAGAGAATCGTGCCAAAATTCACGTGAGAAGGATGACGCAACTGAGCGAGCAAATAGGAACCTGCGCATGCAAATCATGTTGTGCAGCTTTGCAGATCTGAAGTTACAAGTGCAAATTCGAAGACGCGCTTTCACAAGTTGTGAAATATGCTTGCAGTTTGCTTTTTGCAGATGTGTGGATCTGAAGTTACACTTACAAACTCTGAGATGCGCGTTTACAAGTTGCGAATTACGGGTTTTACAAGTGCAAATCATAGTCTGCTCTTCTTCAGATATATGGCACTAATCTACCTTCATATGGTTCTTCTTTTGAAATCAGGTCTGTTTGTGTTTTGTCCTGTGTGATCCGATCTGATCCCGCACACTGCACATGTCGATGCTCCGGGTTGCCAGATATCAAACTAGCAAGCAAATGGACTCAGACATAGAAACTGGTTCATGAAAACAAAAAAAACATTTTGGTAAGCTTCAGAGTCAAATGACTCTTGTGTATTTTGAATTTAAACCACAGTACCAATTTTTACCACTATATGTCAGCATTACGATCCATTGTTCATTTAACAAGTAACAAACATGACAGATCAACAACAGGCCATGTACGATAGAGGGAACTGTACTATTGTAATATTGTACTTTCATCCTAACAATATGCACAAACAGTTTATATACTTACTGCTGTGTTCCCCTTAGATGGCAAAGTGAGCTCCAGCCACCAGCCTAATGCCGGTGAAATAGTAACATGTCTAGTTCAGACGAAATAATAACTCACTATTGAGTGCCTGGTGATTTTGGTCAGCTGAATATTTCACAAATAAACCGTTTACAGCTGTTAAATGTATTTCAACTTTGTCATTCACAGAAAATGTGGCTCTGCGTGGAAACGCGACTCAGTCTGACCGTTATGATCACGCATTTTCAGCTGCCTACAATGCCATAGATGGAAACCGTGACTCCAACTTCGCTGCTGGATCATGCACCCACACAAGTGGAAAGTCCGACCCCTGGTGGAGAGTGGACCTGCTGGACTCCTACATCGTCACCTCCATCACCATCTATAACAGAGGAGACTGCTGTCGGGAAAGGATCAACGGTCTGAGGATCCACATCGGCAGCTCTTTGGACAACGATGGTTTGAATAACCCATTGTAAGTATAAAAAAAAAGCATCTTCCTCATCATCATCCTCATCTCCCCTCTGCCCCTGTTTAGCCCCGGTTGGCTCCTTGCATCCTGAGGCTGAGTCAGTTACAGCCACACTGCTGACCAAGCTAACGACAGTTAGCCGTTTACAACGTATCAATCTTTCCATCAGGACAGTCTGTGAATCATTTCAGTCGTGTAACGTTATTCCCTGTTCATCTCAGAGGCTGTGCTGCTTTCTCTTTCTTTTAGGGTTGGTCAAATTGTTGACCTTCATGGCAAGCCAGCCTTCAACAAGACCTTCACTCCTCATGTGGAGGGACGTTATGTGGCTTTGTTTCTACCTGGTTCAAAGAAGTACCTCACACTCTGTGAAGTGGAAGTCTACGGGTACCGTGCCAAAACTGGTGAGAACTTGAGCTTTTATATAAATAAATGTGAACACTATGCAGAAAGTCTCACTTTATCTAAAGGCAAGACGTTATGATAGAAACAATTACATGAATGATAAGAATCGTATTATGAAGGGTGGTTGATCCTGCCTTCTTATAAGAGTCTTAGGAGAATTAATAAAACCTACAACATGTCATGGTTTTGTTGTCATGATAACCTCAAAGAGGTCCAGGTCTCAATGCTGATTTTTGTGTTTCATTGTCAGGAGAGAACTTGGCGCTCCAAGGAAACGCCACACTCGCTGCCATCGATGGGAATGATGACCGCAAGTGAACACGGCCCCTGAGTTCCTGAGTCTGTGTGAGGTGGAGGTGTACGCCTCTCGTCTGGATTAGGTCTTGTCTTGTGATATGATGTAGTTACTAGTGGCACAATTTGTGTCCAAAGTCACATCAGTTACAATGAAACCATTAAATTGAATTAAATCAGCATCAAAAAAAAAGTCTACTGTCCTTTTCATGTTCATCTCTATTGGTCTAGATTTATTGGTTCTCACCAATTTCTTTGGCAATTAATTAATTATTAATATATGTTAGCACGAAACGTTGGTATCTATGCCAGTGCTAATGATAACAGCCATCATAAGTACACACTTTAGTATCAAGATAGGACATAAACTCTGTCCATATAGCCGAGCGACCTCGGTTATATATAGTTATATATTTGTTATGAGAATCATGACTATGAACGTCTATCTGTGCTTTCAGTGTAACATGTTAAAGGAACAATATGTCAGATAGTTACTGTATTAAACCATAAAATGAGCATGATATGTCATCAGAGATTAAGGAAACATGCTCAACTTAAATACGAGCTTCTTGACAACAATACTACAGTCAGTATGGTTCTTCTTTTGAAATCAGGTCTGTTTGTGTTTTGTCCTGTGTGATCCGATCTGATCCCGCACACTGCACATGTCGATGCTCCGGGTTGCCAGATATCAAACTAGCAAGCAAATGGACTCAGGCGTAGAAGCTGGTTCATGAAAACAAAAAAAACATTTTGGTAAGCTTCAGAGTCAAATGACTCTTGTGTATTTTGAATTTAAACCACAGTACCAATTTTTACCACTAGATGTCAGCGTTATGATCCATTGTTCCTTTAACAAGTAACAAACATGACAGATCAACAACAGGCCATGTACGATAGAGGGAACTGTACTATTGTAATATTGTACTTTCATCCTAACAATATGCACAAACAGTTTATATACTTACTACATAAACATTACTACCTGAGCTTATATGTTACTGGTGTAATGGGAATAGCTTCATGACGTTTACCTTACTTAAATTTATAAACGCTGCTTTTAATAGCCAGTATATAAACACACTACATGCACGCTTGAATCATTGCCACAAATGGCAAGACCTGTACACCATTAGTCAATGTTTAAATGTGCAAAAAGATATGAAATCACATTACAAAAACATAACTTACGATTCAGAAACATCCTGTACTCTCCCTGGTTCTTGGACTCATTCAAACAAATGACAGTCAAATCAAGTCTAATCCCTGTAGCCGCAGCAGCTTCTCCGGTGACTGGAGAAGCTGCTGCGTCAAAGAGCAGTGCCATTATGCACGGCTATTCACTGTGTTTTACCTTCATTAATTCACATGAAAACTATATCAAGCTAACCATACAGTGTCTT
>CM014091.1:32322687-32406916 GCA_004119915.2 Collichthys lucidus
CAGCTGAATATTTCACAAATAAACCGTTACAGCTGTTAAATGTATTTCAACTTTGTCATGCACAGAAAATCTGGCTCTGCGTGGAAAAGCGACTCAGTCCGACCGTTATGATCACGCATTGACAGCTGCCTACAATGCCATAGATGGAAACCGTGACTCCAACTTCCACAATGGATCATGCACCCACACAAGTGGAAAGCCCAACCCCTGGTGGAGAGTGGACCTGCTGGACTCCTACGTCATCACCTCCATCACCATCTATAACAGAGGAGACTGCTGTCAGGAAAGGATCAACGGGCTGAGGATCCACATCGGCAACTCTTTGGACAACAATGGTTTGAATAACTCACTGTGAGTAAAAAAAAAAAAGCATCTTCCTCATCATCATCCTCATCTCCCCTCTGCCCCTGTTTAGCCCCGGTTGGCTCCTTGCATCCCGGGGCTGAGTCAGTTACAGCCACACTGCTGACCAAGCTAACGACAGTTAGCCGTTTACAACGTATCAATCTTTCCATCAGGACAGTCTGTGAATCATTTCAGTCGTGTAACGTTATTCCCTGTTCATCTCAGAGGCTGTGCTGCTTTCTCTTTCTTTTAGGGTTGGTCAAATTGGTGACCTTCATGGCAACCCAGCCTTCAACAAGACCTTCACTCCTCATGTGGAGGGACGTTATGTGACTTTGCTTCTACCTGGTTCAAAGAAGTACCTCACACTCTGTGAAGTGGAAGTCTACGGGTACCGTGCCAAAACTGGTGAGAACTTGAGCTTTTATATAAATAAATGTGAACACTATGCAGAAAGTCTCACTTTATCTAAAGGCAAGACGTTATGATAGAAACAATTACATGAATGATAAGAATCGTATTATGAAGGGTGGTTGATCCTGCCTTCTTATAAGAGTCATAGGAGAATTAATAAAACCTACAACATGTCATGGTTTTGTTGTCATGATAACCTCAAAGAGGTCCAGGTCTCAATGCTGATTTTTGTGTTTCATTGTCAGGAGAGAACTTGGCGCTCCAAGGAAAAGCCACACTCGCTGCCATCGATGGGAATGATGACCGCAAGTGAACACGGCCCCTGAGTTCCTGAGTCTGTGTGAGGTGGAGGTGTACGGCTCTCGTCTGGATTAGGTCTTGTCTTGTGATATGATGTAGTTACTAGTGGCACAATTTGTGTCCAAAGTCACATCAGTTACAATGAAACCATTAAATTGAATTAAATCAGCATCAAAAAAAAAGTCTACTGTCCTTTTCATGTTCATCTCTATTGGTCTAGATTTATTGGTTCTCACCAATTTCTTTGGCAATTAATTAATTATTAATATATGTTAGCACGAAACGTTGGTATCTATGCCAGTGCTAATGATAACAGCCATCATAAGTACACACTTTAGTATCAAGATAGGATATAAACTGTGTCCATATAGCCGAGCGACCTCGGTTATATATAGTTATATATTTGTTATGAGAATCATGACTATGAACGTCTATCTGTGCTTTCAGTGTAACATGTTAAAGGAACAATATGTCAGATAGTTACTGTATTAAACCATAAAATGAGCATGATATGTCATCTGAGATTAAGGAAACATGCTCAACTTAAATACGAGCTTCTTGACAACAATACTACAGTCAGTATGGTTCTTCTTTTGAAATCAGGTCTGTTTGTGTTTTGTCCTGTGTGATCCGATCTGATCCCGCACACTGCACATGTCGATGCTCCGGGTTGCCAGATATCAAACTAGCAAGCAAATGGACTCAGACGTAGAAGCTGGTTCATGAAAACAAAAAAAACATTTTGGTAAGCTTCAGAGTCGAATGAATGAATTTAAACCACAGTACCAATTTTTAATCACTAGATGTCAGCGTTACGATCCATTGTTCATGTAACGAGTAACAAACATGACAGATCAACAACAGGCCATGTACGATAGAGGGAACTGTACTATTGTAATATTGTACTTTCATCCTAACAATATGCACAAACAGTTTATATACTTACTGCTGTGTTCCCCTTAGATGGCAAAGTGAGCTCCAGCCACCAGCCTGATGCCGGTAAAATAGTAACATATAACATGAAAGGGTTTGACCTCATCTAACACCAGCATGGTGCTCACATCAAAGGTGAGTCACTAAATCCATTCACGTGCTAAATGTCAACAAGAGGCTTGTGTAAGTCGAGTTGTGTTGAACTTGTGACTTTAGATCTTGAGAAACGAAGATCAGGCTTTGCAAAACAAGAAATCTGTGTGTGGGAGAGTTGCAAGAGGGTGTAAGCTCAGCCACAGCCGCCCTGTGTCATTCCCCATCTCTCCCATCACTTCCCACATTTCCTGTCACTCTTCAAGCTGTCTCTGTCAAATAAAGCACAATAAGGCCAAAGAAACAACTTGAAAAACTAAATAAATTATTTTGCCCAACCAATCTACACTTCTTCAAAATGGCAGCCAGCCATTGTGGTCCATTCTAATCAGGGTGTAGCCTGCAGATTGGTTGGAGGTGAAGACAGAGATGTATGTAAAGAGCACAGGTGGAAGCCTTTTCATCGAATCATCAGTCCATGAAGAAAGTGCTCGCTCTCCAGGTAACACATTTCATTTTTTAATGTTTGTTTACGTTTTTTAATGTGTATGGTTAAAACTCACAGTTATCCCAATGATGTGTTTCAGGAGGTTCAGATAAAAATGTTCACGTTCAGGTTCCGCAGCATCATGTTTGAGTTGCATTATATTTTAGTTTCATTATATTTTTAATGTATATGGTTTAGCTTCACATGTATGATGTATTTAATTATTTTTCCTTAAACTTTGATGCTTAATTTAATTGTGAATATTTTAAGGTTTTGAGAAACACCCAAAGGACCAGTGTGTAGGATTCAGTTGTATCTAGCGTTGTAGTCTTGTCTTATAATCTTTGTTTTTTCTTACTAGTCAGAAAAATACAATCGTACACCTGAATTTTCAAATTTGTCTCCCTTATCAAACGTAGATTAGCTTAACTGCCCCATTAAATCATCGAAAACAAACTTCATTCAAGCACGACAGGAACAAATGAAAACACGACTACCACTACAGTCGTCCCTCGCTATAACGTTTTTCACTTTTCGCGGACTCACTGTTTCACGGATTTTTTTATTGTAATTTTGCATGCTTTTTTTTTTACAGCGTACTGTACAGTATGAACGCGTATTGTGTTCTGCGTTCTAAATTGGCTAAGGGAGAACCGCACATGTTCTTTGTTAAAGCGACAAATACCATTATGAGTTAACAAAGTGAAACATTAACGTAGTCATCCCAGGAAGAGAAGAGTTCCTGAGTCTGTGTGAGGTGGAGGTGTACGGCTCTCGCCTGGATTAAGTCTGAAATCGTTCAAACTGCACACCTTTAGAGGTCTAATGGGGTCAGTGCCTCGACGGGTTAAGGCTGTTTTAGCAGCAAAAGCGGGACTTTTTTAAAATTAGGCCGGTTTGAAGTGTTGCAACACCCATCACATGAGTGATCCTGGCATGAAACAGAGAAGTTGCACAAGGTTTATAAGACAGAGGAAAAATATTTTATCTTTTTGGTACATCAGGGCGTAGTCTGCAAAAGTTGTGACGTGTTCTATAAGAACCTCTGAAATTTTATTCACAAGAAGGGGAGTGAACCAGACACCAGTGTTGAAACATCCATCAACACTCCTGGCATGAAACAGAGAAGTTGCACAAGGTTTATAAGACAGAGGAACAATATTTGATCTATTTGGTTCATCCAGTCAACTTAATGTGTGTCCTGCTCTCTGTTACTTCTCAAAAGATTTGATACAGGCCTTAGATATGTATCTCTGCATCATAACAAAGTAAATAATAGAATATTTTTAATCTTCATACTAATTTTGAAATTCAGCTACTGAATACTGAAAACTTGATTACAGTATGTGAAGTACAGTATGTGAAGTACAGTATGTGTGTGTCTGATACTTGAACGCTCAAATACAGTCGGTGACAACTTTGCGAACGGTCAAACACCAAGCAAGGTCAACTACACAAGACACAGCAGCCAGCTAATATTCAGAGTCTGTCTTTCAGCCTTTTATTTCACCAAGCTCTCACCAACCACTAAAAGTCAGTCCCACATTTACTCTTGTCCGGCGGCTTCTTGCTTGTTCACTGTCTTCTTTTTTCTTCTTAGCTTACTCCGTCAGCGTCCTCTTCACTCTCATCTCCTCTGCCTTTATGGGTCATTCCAGAATTGAAAGAACATTTTACATCCCTCCCATTAAATTATGAATAATGCACACACAAAATACTAAAACATGTAGTTTCTGAATAAATTTACTTGTCCTGAGACCAAATCTAAAAAACTGAGAGAAAACAATGCTTGAAAGGAGTTTTAACAATACCAAATAAGTCTGGAGTACCCCTTAAAATGCCATTTTTCCCCTTGTCCCACCCCCCTAATAACCAAATTGAATCTCAAATAAAACCGTTAAAATGAAATTTAAATTAGATTTTTTTGGTATTATTTGTTTCATTACTGTCTCTTCTAACTGTGGGAATACTGGTTTAAATAAACATAATGTTTTAAATAGTAATTATTATTCATGGAACGTGTGTCCCACAACACGCACACAACCCTGTTACCATAACCTTTTTAGCATGGTAGAAGAAGAAGAAGAAAGCAGCGTGTAACATGATACACCGGATATGACATCATCAAACAGTTTTCCATAAGGATGGCTAGAGCAAAGGTATGTCCACTCTTCTATTATTCATATTTTTATAACATAGCTAGCCTTGATTGAATGCCTCACTTTACCTTGTGCAACCCTGTTATGTATATAATCAGAATAAGACATTTTTATTTTTATTTTTTCTTTACTTATTTACATAAGTAAGTTTGTCCTCTTGGTTAGCAGTAACAGCTAGCTTCTATTCCTGAGAAAAAGCTAACATTAGCATAGATTTGCAACCCTGTTACCTGCAACCCTGTTACTGTGATTAGAGTAACAGATAACAGTAATAAATAAATCATGTAATAAAAATTGAACCATTGATTAGTAAGCTTAGCTAATCAAGCCTTTGATGGTTTATTACATATTATCGATGAATATTTAACAGAAAATCACAAAAGTGAAGGTTTATTTTTCAAGAATTTTGAAGCCCAAATGTCCTCCAATTCTGGAATGACCCTTATGTCTATAGTGGCTGCTGAGCCAGGTTACATTGACCAGCTCTGGTTCTGGCACAACACCCCCACCACTCCCTGTCAACATTCCCCTGTGCCCTGGGCCTATAAACCTCTTCTTTCCAGTGGTTCAAAACGCCTGTGGTGCAAACAATAAAACTCCCCTGATGCTCTGAGCTCAGTCTTCAGGCTTTTGCAAAAATCAGCAGAAATCTGTGTAGGAGACCGTTGCAAATCATTCGATCCCGCCCAACCAACAGGATTATGACCTCTTGACATTTCATTTAAAAAAAGGGAAGTGAAATTGAGAAATCAGTGTGACATTGGCTGCTGGATGGGATAAAGAGATGCATATAAAGAACCTTTTCATCGAATCATCAGAGTCCACAAAGAAAAGCGCTCACTCTGTCAGCGTCTCCAGGTAACACATTTCATTTTTTTGGTATCAGGTCAACCTAGTACTTGAATTTCTGTGTCCTGCTTTCTGCTACTATACAAAAGATTTTATACAGACTTTAGATATGTACCTTTGCAGCATAAGAAAGTAAATATAGCTAGAATATTTTGATTCCACTGGTATGTAGGATTGAGTTGTATCTAGCTTTGTATTTGCTGATTGTAACCACCTTAATTTTTAATATTGTCATTGAAGTTTTTGTAAACTTTCCTGATATTTGCTCTGAATTTTATTATGCTTGGACATTTATTACTCAATTAATTATGCAAACAAATCATAAATAGAAATACACTGGTCTGGTGACATAAGATAACGTCTTCAGCTCCCTGTCGGAAAGATCTGTCTGATGGCAAAATGGTGAAAATATTCTAATATGATACATAATATTAATGTACATTTTTAAATATGCTCTATTAAAAATCTTATGTGTCTCATCCAGAATGATGAATCTCTGTGTTTTCCTTGTGCTGCTCCTCCTGGGGTCGTGCTTAGCTGCAAAGTATCGTAAGTACCGTATGATCTGGGTGTGACATCTTTATTATAACATATCAACAGATGCAGCCACATACATTTCTAAATAATATCACTCCGTCATTTGATAATTGTGTAACGATGTACAATATATACATTTTAGATTTCTCCCTTTTTTCATTACAGAACCTTTATCAGCAAGTCAACAAATATTAGGAAGCAACTTTCCGTGCACACGTGTTTTGCTGAAATTGCTTTTTAATGTGTTATTTTTACTGTCAGCAGTCTAACTTCCTCTTTCCTGTGAACTTGTGTGTAGCAATTTTCTGCTGAATTTTTATTATGTAATATTTACGTTTATGCCATACTACAGTTGAGGTCCTGAGGGCTCAACACACTAAGAAAACCCCCACAAATAACTGAAATAACTGAACTGAAATGTAGACGCAAAGAAGGCATGTCACATGAAAACAAGTCTGTTAATTGTGTGTGTCTTTATGCAGATGATACACTAGAAAACTTTGAAAGTGTTTTTAAAGGCTGGCACAGTCTGACATCTAAAGGCAGAGTTTTTAAGATTTTGCAAAGATCGGTATTTACAGACTACAACTAGATCCGTGTTGATATTGTTTTTCATCATGCATCTGCTATAAATGTACAAGAAGAAAGCCTGTTTAACATTCGTAACATGCTCAATCGTAAGGACATTTCAAGGAGACTCTCGCACATGCCACAACTCCTCCGGTCGCTGCTTCCGGATGGTGCTAGAGAGAGTGCTCCTATTGGTTGTTGACAGTGTTTACGTGATTGAACGTTACCTTTTGCACAAGCCAAGACTAAAAACCTCAGATAATATTAAACACGTTTGATTTTATTGGAATGTCAAGACGAGAAGAAGACTTCAGTTCTATGACCACCTTACACTAAACGATCAAGAAGACGGAGCACACATTACAACTTGAGCAGAACTTTAAAACTTTCGTTTGAAAAGTCATTTGGTGCAAGGTTGGCATTAGTTGCATTGCGTCGAGTACAATTATCATTTGAAACACAGATAGAAGCTGAATGATTCACAAATAAAACATTACAGCTTGTAAATGTATTTCAATTTTCTCATTCACAGCAAATGTGGCCCTTCGGGGAGTAGCCACCCAGTCAGACCGCTTTGAGCACGCATTTGGAGCTGCCTACAGTGCCATAGATGGAAACCGTGAGTCTCACTTCCACGCTGGATCATGCACTCACACTGACCAAAGGAACGGCCCCTGGTGGAGAGTGGACCTGCTGGACTCCTACATCGTCACCTCCATAACCATCGTCAACAGAGGAGACTGCTGTCAACACAGGATCAACGGGCTGAAGATCCACATCGGCAACTCTTTGGAAAACAATGGTGTAAAAAACCCAATGTGAGTGAGTATAAAAAGCATCTTCCTTATCCTTACCTCTGCTCCTGTTTAATATTCATCACTAGAGATTCGCACAGGGACAGTTTAAGTGTTATTAAAGCTGATGTGGAACCAGGAGAAGATTTGAAATATACTGATACTGAATACTGCTAACATCACTCTTTTATGGTTACCTGAATTACCTGAAAATACTGAAAACATGACTTTTTATGTCAGAGTTGGTCCACGTTCTGGAGTGGAGGTGACAGATGAGAAAGACTTTTAAATGACAGCAGATATAAAATGTGAGTCGTGCTGCTTTCTCTTTCTTTTAGGGTTGGTCAAATTGTTGACATTGGTAATGACGAAACCTTCACTAAGACCTTCACTGATCGTGTGGAGGGACGTTATGTGACTTTGCTTGTACCTGGTTCAGCAAAATTCCTTACACTGTGTGAAGTGGAGGTCTACGGGTACCGTGCCCCAACCGGTGAGAATCTGACTTCTCAAGTCAAAGCAGAATTAATAAAACCTACAACATGTCATGGTTTTGTTGCCATGATAACCTCAAAGAGGTCCAGGTCTCACTTGAGGTTTTTGTGTTCTGTTGTCAGGCGAGAACCTGGCCGTTCAAGGAAAAGCCTCGCAGTCGTCACTGTTTGAATTTGGTCTTGCAAACAATGCCATCGATGGAAATCATGACAGCAAGTGGGAACACGGCTCCTGCAGTCACACATCCAACGACATCAACCCCTGGTGGAGACTGGACCTGGGCAAAACCCACAAAGTGTTTTCTGTGAAGATTGCCAACATAGATACTGAGTCAGAGCGACTCAACGGAGCTGAGATCCGGATTGGAGATTCCCTTGGGAACAATGGCAACAACAATACCAGGTAGATTACAAACTGATGAAGTCCAGGACTTCCTGATTCAGATTTTTAGATACATTGGCATCGTATAGCAACACAACTTCCTTGGCAAGAGCATTAACACCAACATTTGACTGCCAAAATACAAGTATAAATATTTGTAGAACATTGTTTCATGCCCTTTGTTAAAGCGACAAATACCTTTTTATTATGAGTTAAAGTGTTTTCACCTTCCTTTTCCAGGTGTGCTGTGATCTCAAGTATCCCAGCAGGTACTGTTGCTGAGTTCCAGTGTAAAGGGATAGACGGTCGCTACGTTAACGTAGTCATCCCAGGAAGAGAAGAGTTCCTGAGTCTGTGTGAGGTGGAGGTGTACGGCTCTCGCCTGGATTAAGTCTGAAAATGTTCAAACTGCGCGACAAGAACGTTTTGTAAGAAAAAACGTTTCTACAATAACATGAAGTGAAACAAGGGGCAAAATTTGTGTCCAAAATTGCAACATTTACTATTAAATAATCACATTAAATCATTATGAAAATATCACTGTCCTTCTCATTTCATCTTTGTTGGCCTGGTGTCTTAATAAAATGTTTGTGACAATGTTTGGTTTAAATACCTCATGCATCAAGCACAGCAGCCTTCAGTATAAAGCATAAACCATGCAACAACCTTGGTGGCTGTGCGGGAAAGTCAACACAAGAAGTGCCAAAAACTGCAGTTCCTTTTGTCGTCCACTTGAGGCATGGCTCCAGCAGTGAGTCAGTCAAAATGTCCAACTTCACAGCAGAAATAAACATGTTTACAGCCTAAAAAACAGTTTTGGTCTCTGTAGCTAATTTCTCCGTTCATTACAACTGTACTTAGGGTGAATTTCTAAAGAACAGGCGGCCTGAGCAGCGCCGGTCCTGGCCACATTTGCGCGAGGCGAATTTCCCCGAGGCGAACTTTTTCTCGTGCGCCCTCACGTCCGCTTGTGCGCCCTAGATGCACCGTGCACCCTTGTCCTGGATTGCCGCCTGGGATCAATCTGTCCACCGCCCTCGTCCGCCTTGTCAACCCCCCGCACCCGGGGCCGCCCACTCCGCTAACTTGATGAGTGGTATAGAAAATTGGCAAGGTTTTTCTCTTTTTTGGGCCCCTCATGGAGACTGCGCCTTGGGCGGCCGCCCACATTTCCCATAGCTAAGACCGGCCCTGGGCCTGAGCTACCAGACTTGATTTGACTGTCATTTGTTTGAATGAGTCCAAGAACCAAGGAGAGAACAGGATGTTTCTGAATCGTAAGTTATGTTTTTGTAATGTGATTTCATATCTTTTTGCACATTTGAACGTTGACTAATGGTGTACAGGTCTTGCCATTTGTGGCAATGATTCAAGCATGCATGTAGTGTGTTTATATACTGGCTATTAAAAGCAGCGTTTATAAATTTAAGTAAGGTAAACGTCATGAAGCTATTCCCATTACACCAGTAACATATAAGCTCAGGTAGTAATGTTTTCTCCACAACTGTACAGGTGTTCAAAATCACCAGGCACTCAATAGTGAGTTATTATTTCTTCTGAACTAGACATGTTACTATTTCACCGGCATTAGGCTGGTGGCTGGAGCTCACTTTGCCATGAGCAATCACTGTAGGACTGACTGCAGAAACCTCATAACTTGTAATACCAGTTATTATCTCATCTCATCTCATCTTCTTCCGCTTGTCCGTGAGTCGGGTCGCGGGGGCAGCAGCTTCAGCAGGGTGGCCTAGACTTCCCTCTCCCCGGCCACTTCGTCCAGCTGTCCCCGGGGGACCCCAAGGCGTTCCCAGGCCAGCCGAGAGACATAGTCCCTCCAGCGTGTCCTGGGTCTTCCCCGGGGCCGCCTCCCGGAGGGACGTGCCCGGAACGTCTCACCAGGGAGACGTCCAGGAGGCATCCTCCTCACGAGATGCCCGAGCCACCTCAACTGGCTCCTCTCGATGCGGAGGAGCAGCGGCTCTACTCTGAGCTCCTCGCGGATGGCCGAGCTTCTCACCCTATCTCTAAGGGAGAGCCCAGCCACCCTGCGAAGGAAGCTCATTTCGGCTGCTTGTATTCGCAATGTCGTTCTTTCGGTCACTACCCAGAGCTCGTGACCATAGGTGAGGGTAGGAACGTAGCTCGACTGGTAAATCGAGAGCTTCGCCTTTCGACTCAGCTCCTTCTTTACCACGACGGACCGGTGCAGAGTCCGCATCACTGCAGAAGCCGCACCGATCCGCCGGTCGATCTCTCGTTCCATCCTTCCCTCACTCGTGAACAAGACCCCGAGATACTTGAACTCCTCCACTTGAGGCAGGATCTCATCCCCGGCCCGGAGGCTGCACTCCACCCTTTTCTGGCTGAGCACCATGGTCTCGGATTTGGAGGTGCTGATTCTCATTCCGGCCGCTTCACACTCAGCTGCGAACTGCTCCAGAGAGAGCTGAAGGTCACGTTCCGATGAAGCCAACAGGACTAGATCATCCGCAAAGAGCAGCGACCCAATCCTGAGGCCACCGAAACGCAGCCCCTCAACGCCCTGGCTGCGCCTAGAAATTCTGTCCATAAAGGTTATGAACAGAACCGGTGACAAAGGGCAGCCCTGGCGGAGTCCAACTCTCACAGGAAACAGATCCGACTTACTGCCGGCGATGCGGACCAAGCTCTGGCACCGAGAGTACAGGGACCGGATAGCCCGAATTAATGGGTCCGAAACCCCATACTCCCGGAGCACCCCCCACGGGACTCCCCGAGGGACACGGTCGAACGCCTTCTCCAGGTCCACAAAGCACATGTAGACTGGTTGGGCAAACTCCCATGCACCCTCTAGGACCGCGCTAAGGGTATAGAGCTGGTCCACAGTTCCACGACCCGGACGAAAACCACATTGCTCCTCCTGGATCCGAGGTTCGACAAGCTTGCGGACCCTCCTCGCCAGGACCCCCGAAAAGACCTTCCCGGGGAGGCTGAGGAGTGTGATCCCCCTATAGTTGGAGCACATCCTCCGGTCCCCCTTTTTGAAGAGGGGAACCACCACCCTGGTCTGCCAATCCAGGGGCACTGCCCCCGATGTCCACGCGATGTTGCAGAGACGTGTCAACCAGGACAGCCCCACAACATCCAGGGCCTTGAGGAACTCCGGGCGGACCTCATCCACCCCCGGGGCCTTGCCACCGAGGAGCTTTTTGACTACCTCAGCGACCTCAGCCCCAGAGATTGGTGAGACCACCACGGGGTCCCCAGGCTCTGCCTCCTCAAGGGAAGACGTGCTGGTGGGATTGAGGAGGTCTTCGAAGTATTCCTTCCACCGACCCAAGACGTCCCGAGTCGAGGTCAGCAGCACCCCGCCCCCACTGAACACAGTGTTGACAGTGCACTGCTTCCCCCGCCTGAGCCGCCGGATGGTGGTCCAGAACCTCCTCGAAGCCGTTCGAAAGTCGTTCTCCATGGCCTCACCGAACTCCTCCCACGCCCGAGTTTTTGCCTCCGCAACCACCGAGGCCGCATTCCGCTTGGCACGCCGATACCCGTCAGCTATATACCAGTTATTACAGCATTTAAATACAATGTACTACATCATTAATAAATTGTTGCATTTCGTAACCTGTGTCCTTAGTAATTATGCAGTCATAATTTCTATAATCCAATGTGACTTACTTTTTACAATTTACTAGGTTACAGGACAACACCAGGTTCAGAACCTAATAACTCATCCTGGCTTTGAATTCCCTACAGAATTCATTCAGTATCTACAGAGCGGACAGAACTTTCCATCTAAGGGGAACACAGCAGTAAGTATATAAACTGTTTGTGCATATTGTTAGGATGAAAGTACAATATTACAATAGTACAGTTCCCTCTATCGTACATGGCCTGTTGTTGATCTGTCATGTTTGTTACTTGTTACATGAACAATGGGTCGTAACGCTGACATCTAGTGGTTAAAAATTGGTACTGTGGTTTAAATTCAAAATACACAAGAGTCATTTGACTCTGAAGCTTACCAAAATGTATTTTTTGTTTTCATGAACCAGCTTCTACGTCTGAGTCCATTTACTTGCTAGTTTGATATCTGGCAACCCGGAGCATCGACATGTGCAGTGTGCGGGATCAGATCGGATCACACAGGACAAAACACAAACAGACCTGATTTCAAAAGAAGAACCATACTGACTGTAGTATTGTTGTCAAGAAGCTCGTATTTAAGTTGAGCATGTTTCCCAAATCTCTGATGACATATCATGCTCATTTTATGGTTTAATACAGTAACTATCTGACATATTGTTCCTTTAACATGTTACACTGAAAGCACAGATAGACGTTCATAGTCATGATTCTCATAACAAATATATAACTATATATTACCAAGGTCGCTCGGCTATATGGACAGAGTTTATGTCCTATTTTGGTACTAAATTGTGTGTACTTGATGGCTGTTATCATTAGCACTGGCATAGATACCAACGTTTCGTGCTAACATATATTAATAATTAATGAATTGCCAAAGAAATTGGTGAGAACCAATAAATCTAGAGCAATCAAGATGAACATGAAAAGGACAGTAGACTTTTTTTTGATGCTGATTTAATTTAATTTAATGGTTTCATTGTAATCGATGTGACTTTGGACACAAATTGTGCCACTAGTAACTACATCATATCACAAGACAAGACCTAATCCAGACGAGAGCCGTACACCTCCACCTCACACAGACTCAGGAACTCAGGGGCCGTGTTCACTTGCGGTCATCATTCCCATCGATGGCAGCGAGTGTGGCGTTTCCTTGGAGCGCCAAGTTCTCTCCTGACAATGAAACACAAAAATCAGCATTGAGACCTGGACCTCTTTGAGGTTATCATGACAACAAAACCATGACATGTTGTAGGTTTTATTAATTCTCCTATGACTCTTATAAGAAGGCAGGATCAACCACCCTTCATAATACGATTCTTATCATTCATGTAATTGTTTCTATCATAACGTCTTGCCTTTAGATAAAGTGAGACTTTCTGCATAGTGTTCACATTTATTTATGTAAAAGCTCAAGTTCTCACCAGTTTTGGCACGGTACCCGTAGACTTCCACTTCACAGAGTGTGAGGTACTTATTTGAACCAGGTAGAAGCAAAGTCACATAACGTCCCTCCACATGAGGAGTGAAGGTCTTGGTGAAGGTTGGGTAGCCATGAACAATTTGACCAACCCTAAAAGAAAGAGAAAGCAGCACAGCCTCTGAGATGAACAGGGAATAACGTTACACGACTGAAATGATTCACAGACTGTCCTGATGGAAAGATTGATACGTTGTAAACGGCTAACTGTCGTTAGCTTGGTCAGCAGTGTGGCTGTAACTGACTCAGCCCCGGGATGCAAGGAGCCATCCGGGGCTAAACAGGGGCAGAGGGGAGATGAGGATGATGATGAGGAAGATGCTTTTTTTTTTTTTACTTACAATGGGTTATTCAAACCATTGTTGTCCAAAGAGTTGCCGATGTAGATCCTCAGCCCGTTGATTCTTTCCTGACAGCAGTCTCCTCTGTTATAGATGGTGATGGAGGTGACGATGTAGGAGTCCAGCAGGTCCACTCTCCACCAGGGGTCGGACTTTCCACTTGTGTGGGTGCACGATCCATCATGGAAGTTGGAGTCACGGTTTCCATCTATGGCATTGTAGGCAGCTCCAAATGCGTCATAATAACGGTCAGACTGAGTCGCTTTTCCACGCAGAGCCACATTTTCTGTGCATGACAAAGTTGAAATACATTTAACAGCTGTAACGGTTTATTTGTGAAATATTCAGCTGATATCAGTGTTTCAAATGACAACACTCAACACAATACAACTAATGCTGGCAGAAAGTAACTTTCCACCACAACTCCAGACCTACATACATGTCACTGTGTTTCTAATATTTACACATTGTACATTATTACACAATAGAAAGAAATTCATGAGACTGATGTCACGCATACACTCAGATCATACTTACGAGTTCTTCGACAAGTGTCAGCTGAGCACGTCCCCAGGAGGAGCAGCACGAGGAAAACACAGAGATTCATCATTCTGGTTAGAACAGACAGAAAAAATATAGACTTCTTATTCTGTTGGAAATGAATCATGTTAGAATTGTGGAGGAGCGATAATAATGTTGAATGTGACAAAGGAGATTCAGAAGGAATTGAAATGGTAAAAACTAACAGAGCTTTCGTTGTTTGATTTGTGTCGTTGACTTCACACAGTGCAGATGTTGATACAATGACAATGCTGCTTCAATATATATAAAATAATTGTAATGTAAACTAAATTATAATGCAACTTAAACATGATGATGCTGCGGAACCTGAACATTTTTATCCGAACGTCCTGAAACTATAATTGACTACCCCTGAAATACATCATTGGGATAACTGTGAATTTTAAACACATACATTAAAAACTTTAAAAAATGCTAAAATACTGAAGTAACAGAGAGCAGGACACAGAAATTAAAGTACCAAAGAAATGAAATGTGTTACCTGGAGATCCTGACAGAGCGAGCTCTTTCTTCATGGACTCTGATGATTCGATGAAAAGGCTTCCACCTGTGCTCTTTACATACATCTCTGTCTTCACCTCCAACCAATCAAAACTCCTCATACTCCTCTTCAGCAATATCCAATCACATCACACAAATTTCTGTATTTCACTTCCCTTCTTGTGAATAAGACACCCATCAAAATGCAACTTCTTTGTTTTGTAATCTAGAAACACCCAAACATATTTGATACACACATAACTTTACCGTGAACTAGTTGAAGTTTAAGGTGTTATGGAACTGAATGAGCCTTATTCTAAAAAGTTGTTGTGATAACACCAATCAGCCATAAGATCATGACCCCCCAGTATTGTATAGGTCACACACAATGTTGCTTTAAGGACTTTCTGCAATTAAAACTTGAGTAACGAACATCCAGCTGTTGAAACATAACCGGACATCTGTGCAAGAGAGAGTTGCAAGAGTTTATGAACCACAAATTATTTGACCCTGCTCAATCAATCCCCTCCCCTTTTTTATAACGGCAGCTCACCTGCAGTAATGGTCCGTTTGAATTCAGACATAGGCTGCAGAGGTCGTGACACCACTAAATGTATTTTACTTAAGTAAAAATAGCAATATCCCTCTGTCAGAATGTTTCAAGTAAAAGTCTTACATTCAAAATTACTATAAGTTCAAGAACTAAAGGATTATTAGCAAAATGTACTTAAGGATTCATTCCGCCCCCCTCTTCCGCCCTACGTACCAACAGTGCATACGGGAGTGACGTCGTCACGTTGCCTGAGTTTATGTGGGAGAGAGGTGGCTGCCGGAGAAAACATTGCTTTGCAAAAGGATATATTTAAACTAGAGTCAGACTTTGAGCATGAAGAGGCAACAAAACAAGTCCAAAAAGCGAGGAGAGAAAAAGATATTTCTGAATGGTTTGTTTATGTAATGTGTTTTTACATAATTTTATATGTTTGAACTCTGGTTAACTTCTCCATAGTGTGTTTATGTACTTACTATTGAAAAGCTACTTAGATAAATGCAATTAATTGCAAGCAATGTACGTGACATTGCTGAGCTATTCCCCTTACACCAGTAACATACAAGCTCCGCCAACATGTTTTCTCCACAACCGTACACTTTGTTCTAGCTGTTACAAACACAAGGGCTACAGGAGCTCTGTAGGCTGGTGTTGGGGATTTCTCGGCCATAGAACCAAACTGGTACTTCTTAGCTGTGTGGTGCAACGAATATGGAGTCCCCAGACACTCAAGGAAGCTACATAGGTCAGACCGGTCCGTGATTAAACCTAGACACGTAGCCAGTTACAACCTCTTGCTTCCCTGGTCTTGCAAACTGGACTGCAAGATCCTCAGGGATGAGGCTCTTTAGCACCTCATCCACATATGGGCCAGAATCTAGAAAAGCCTTCTTGAAGATGAGGTCCAACATAACCTGTAAAACAATATAGGAGAGAAACATGAATATACTTTGTGAAATTATCTATCTTTCCATTTTTCACTTGTATAATAAATGTTGGCAGCACCGGTCCTGGCCACATTTGCGCCCTGGGCGAACCCCCTGCCCCCCGAGGCGAACTTTTTCTCGTGCACCCTCACGGCCACCCGTGTGCCCCTGGATGCGCGGCAAATCTTTCAGTCTGGATGAATATACTTTGTGAAATTATCTATCTTTCCATTTTTCACTTGTATAATAAATGTTGGCAGCGCCGGTCCTGGCCACATTTGGGCCCTGGGCGAACCCCCCACCCCCCGAGGCGAACTTTTTTTTCGTGCGCCCTCACGGTCGCCCGTGCGCCCCTGGATGCACCGTTCGCCCCGATCAGTCTGTCCGCCGCCCCCCTCTGCCTTGTTAACCCCCCGCTCTGGGGGCGCCCGCTCCGCTAACTTGATGAGCGGTATAGAAAATGGGCGAGGTTTTTTTCCTTTTTCGGGCGCTCATGCGGCCCCCACGGAGCCTGCACCCTGGGCGGCTGCCCACATTGCCCATAGCTAAGACCGTCCCTGAATGTTGGCACATTTTTTGACTTATTGCCATTTTTAATAAAAGGTTGTAAAACTTGCAGACGGTTGGTTCTACTTTCACTGTCTTAGCTGTTGTTGTTGTTGGGAAGTTCAATCTGAATAGTAGCTCTCCAGCTGATGTAGCTTAGGGACGCCCAGCACTTTCATTGAAGTGCTGGGCGTCATGACTTTGTCTTTTGATTCACTGTAAATGACTTTTAAAATGAGACATAGTAAAATATTGAACAGATGCTCTGGGTCCTTCTGGGCTCTAAGCTGTCTTCATCTTTCAAAGCATCTCCAATATTTACCGTGTTTAACCACGTTTCTGCTCATGGAGCCTTTTAGCTTGGCAGAATCTAACATTACCTCCGCTGATCCACTTCATTTGCTTCCACGGCTCTAGTACGTTTGATATCTGGCAACCCAAGGATTACGTATTTCAGTTCAGCATGTTTCCTTAATCTCTGATGACATGTCATGGTCATTTTATAATTTAAAACAGTAAATATCTGACATGAACACTGAAAGCACAGACAAATGTTCATAGAATATGTAACTATGTTTTCTACTATATTTCTTGCAATAATACTATTATTTATATTATGGTCGCTTTCTTTGCAAGATTACTTACACTATGGTCACTTTACACTACAATACTCTATATATCATGCCATTAATCCTCAGTACTTGTCAGTACTTTTTCGTGGTTATTGTGTAGTTTAGATATTTGTCTGTTTATTGTGTTTGTTTTTTTTGTTTTGGCCTCTTCTACTTTTGTTTCTATATCTTGCTGCTGTTACAAGTGAATTTCCCCGTGGTGGGATGAATAAATTATATCTAATCTAATACTTAGTTTTATATTATTATTACTGAGGTCGCTCAGCTATATGGACAGAGTTTATGTCCCATTTTGATAATAAATTGAGTGTACTTATGATGGCTGTTAACATTAGCATTGCATAGACCAATAGAGATGAACATGAAAAGGACAGTAGACTTTTTTTTGATGCTGATTTAATTTAATTTAATGGTTTCATTGTAATCGATGTGACTTTGGACACAAATTGTGCCACTAGTAACTACATCATATCACAAGACAAGACCTAATCCAGACGAGAGCCGTACACCTCCACCTCACACAGACTCAGGAACTCAGGGGCCGTGTTCACTTGCGGTCATCATTCCCATCGATGGCAGCGAGTGTGGCGTTTCCTTGGAGCGCCAAGTTCTCTCCTGACAATGAAACACAAAAATCAGCATTGAGACCTGGACCTCTTTGAGGTTATCATGACAACAAAACCATGACATGTTGTAGGTTTTATTAATTCTCCTATGACTCTTATAAGAAGGCAGGATCAACCACCCTTCATAATACGATTATCATAACGTCTTGCCTTTAGATAAAGTGAGACTTTCTGCATAGTGTTCACATTTATTTATGTAAAAGCTCAAGTTCTCACCAGTTTTGGCACGGTACCCGTAGACTTCCACTTCACAGAGTGTGAGGTACTTAAGTAAACCAGGTAGAAACAAAGTCACATAACGTCCCTCCACATGAGGAGTGAAGGTCTTGTTGAAGGCTGGGTTGCCATGAAGGTCACCAATTTGACCAACCCTAAAAGAAAGAGAAAGCAGCACAGCCTCTGAGATGAACAGGGAATAACGTTACACGACTGAAATGATTCACAGACTGTCCTGATGGAAAGATTGATACGTTGTAAACGGCTAACTGTCATTAGCTTGGTCAGCAGTGTGGCTAACTGACTCAGCCTCAGGATGCAAGGAGCCAACCGGGGCTAAACAGAGGCAGAGGGGAGATGATGATGATGATGAGGAAGATGCTTTTTTTTTTTACTCACAGTGGGTTATTCAAACCATTGTTGTCCAAAGAGTTGCCGATGTGGATCTTCAGCCCGTTGATCCTTTCCGGACAGCAGTCTCCACTGGTATAGATGTTGATGTTGGTGACGATGTTGGAGTCCAGCAGGTCCACTCTCCACCAGGGGTTGGGCCCTCCACTTGTGATGGTGCATGATCCATTGTGGAAGTTGGAGTCACGGTTTCCATCTATGGCATTGTAGGCAGCTCCAAATGCGTGATCATAACGGTCAGACTGAGTCGCTTTTCCACGCAGAGCCAGATTTTCTGTGAATGACAAAGTTGAAATACATTTAACAGCTGTAACGGTTTATTTGTGAAATATTCAGCTGATATCAGTGTTTCAAATGACAACACTCAACACAATACAACTAATGCTGGCAAGAAGTAACTTTCCACCAGAGGTGGCTCCTTCAGTGAGGAGAGGGAGGAAGATCCTCCTTAAAAATTTTAAGAATAAAAAGTTGAAATTGTCTTGACCAGTTTAATTAATTGCTGTCCTTGAATATTACTATTTTAATGCCAAAATACATATATAACATGTACATTGTATTAATTTATCTGGGTAAAATTACATGAGCACCCCCTATCGCTATTAGAAAATACTGAACGCGAATTGGATTGAATAGGAGCCGAAAGGAGGCAGACGGAGAATCTTCCTCCTCTGGGCTTCCATTCACTCCCATTCAAATAGTCTCCGGCACTGGCGGCTCGTGGCTGCCATAGCCTTCTATTGCGAGAGGAGGAAAAACCTCCTTTGGGCAGGTGGGACTAGCGAAGAGATCTGACAAGTGTCACAAAATATGAACCAATAGGCTGCAGTGCTATAGCACGATGAACCAATAAGCAACGTCTTTAGCTGCTTGGGGGGAGGGGTTATCTTATCAAACTTCAGTTGCTAGTAGCACTTCGGCAGTTGAGTCAGATCAGATGAGAACGGCATATGGCAAGCTTGAAGTGTATTGAATGACTTATGACTATATATTCAACTATATATAAATAGTTGTGAAATAATGTTACTGTTGTTCTTTTACTTGTTGACTGTTGCCAGTTGTTTGACACCGTGGAAATGATGTTATTGAATTATTCAGGAAAAAAAACTATTCTCGACTCAACCCGTGCGTAAAGATCCAGCAGGTGCGGTCGCATGGGGGCGTGGCCTTCATTACGCAAACCAAACATTCCTTCCTCCCTCACTTTTACAAACGCCAGCCGCCACTGCTCCAGACCTACATCCATGTCACTGTGTTTCTAATATTTACACATTGTACATTATTACACAATAGAAAGAAATTCATGAGACTGATACAGTCAGATCATACTTACCATAAGTGCCAGCTGAGCACGTGCCCAGGAGGAGCAGCACGAGGAAAACACAAAGATTCATCATTCTGGTTAGAACAGACAGAAAAAATATAGACTTCTTATTCTGTTGGAAATGAATCTTATTAGAATTGTGGAGGAGCGATAATAATGTTGAATGTGACAAAGGAGATTCAGAAGGAATTGAAATGGTAAAAAGTAACAGAGCTTTCGTTGTTTGATTTAAGTCATTGACTTCACACAGTGCAGATGTTGATACAATGACAATGCTGCTTCAATATATATAAAAAAAATTATAATGCAACTTAAACATGATGATGCTGCGGAACCTGAACCTGAACATTTTTATCCGAACGTCCTGAAACTATAATTGACTACCCCTGAAATACATCATTGGGATAACTGTGAATTTTAACCACATACATTAAAAACTTTAAAAAATGCTGAAATACTGAAGTAACAGAGAGCAGGACACAGAAATTAAAGTACCAAAGAAATGAAATGTGTTACCTGGAGATCCTGACAGAGCGAGCTCTTTCTTCATGGACTCTGATGATTCGATGAAAAGGCTTCCACCTGTGCTCTTTACATACATCTCTGTCTTCACCTCCAACCAATCAAAACTACTCATACTCCTCTTCAGCAATATCCAATCACATCACACAAATTTCTGCATTTCACTTCCCTTCTTGTGAATAAGACACCCATCAAAATGCAACTTCTTTGTTTTGTAATCTTGAAACACCCAAACATATTTGATACACACATAACTATCTTATCTTGTAATAAGTCAGCGATAACTAAAGTTGTTGTGATAACACCAATCAGCCATAAGATCATGACCCCCCAGTATTGTATAGGTCACACACAATGTTGCTTTAAGGACTTTCTGCAATTAAAACTTGAGTAACATCCAGTTGTTGAAACATAACCGGACATCTGTGCAAGAGAGAGTTTGCAAGAGTTTATAAACCGCAAATTAGTTGACCCTGCTCAAACAAACTGTAGAAAATACTGTTGTTTTGGATACCTGCAGGGTAAAGGAACAATGTGTAACTTTGTGTAACTGAAAATTGGCACTGCAGTGCAAATTAAAAATACACAAAAGTCGTCTTGGCCTTCTCGATCCCCCGCATTGGGGGCACCTAAACATTTATACCTGAAGGCCACTCCTCTCACACCTCTTTGTCTGCTGCAGGAGACGGCCCCTCCAAAAAGCGTTTTCACACCCATTTGTCTGTTGCAGGTATTATTTAATGGTTTTATTGTAATTAATGTGACTTTGGATACAAATTGTGCCACTAGTAACTACATCTGTCATATGTACGTCTGTTATCGCACCATGTAACTTAGAGTCAGGAGAAGTACGTGATGCGTTTCAACACATCAAAAATGCAACTTCTCTGTTTTGTTACGTAGAAACACGCAAACATATTTAAAAAACATGCAAACATATTTCACATAACTTGAGTAACGAACATCCAGCTTTTGAAACATACCCGGACATCTGTGCAAGAGAGAGTTGCAAGATTTTATGAACCACAAATTATTTGACCGTGCTCAAACAATCCTCTTCACTTTTTTATAACGGCAGCTCGCCTGCAGTAATGGTCCGTTTGAATTCAGACATAGTCTGCAGAGGTCGTGACACCACTAAATGTATTTTACTTAAGTAAAAATAGCAAGACCCCTCTGTCAGAATGTTTCAAGTTAAAGTCTTACATTCATAAAAAAATGTCCACCAGATGTTCTTTTATACATCTTCAAATATAAAATACTATATACAATATGGTTTGGATGAATACTTGATGGTTGATATTAAGGGTGGTCTGATTAGAATTTTTTTTCTTCTAAAAAGCGCTATAAAATTTTTATATGTGCATATTTTTTTCACTTTCACTGCATTATAACTTTTGACCAACTTCAGTCCTAATCATAACTATCAAATTTTCATGTATTTCTTAATATTTTTAACCTTTTAATGCCATTTTGGGAACATGAACCCACATGATAAAAAAAGCACAAAATTTGAGAATTTTCTATACACTAAGTGCAAACTGTACTTTTTTAGGCAGGACTATTAGACCCTTGGATATGTCAATAACTGACAACAACACTGATTTGAATGCATTATTATTTTTTTAAACAGTGTCAGTTAATTAAACAATGAGTGCGAATCACCCTTCTGTGCAAAAAATTTTCTTTTTTGAAAAAGTGCTATAAAAATATTACATGTGCATATTTTTTTCAACTTTCACTGCATTAAATCTTTTGACCAACTTCAGTCCTAATCATAACTATAAAATTTTTAAGTATTTCTTGAATAATTTTAACCCTTTAATGCCATTTTGGGAACATGAACCCACATACTGTAAACGATAAAAACACAAAATATGAAATATTTTCTACACACTAAGTGCAAACTTTATTTTTTTAGGCAGGACTATTAGACCCTTGGACATGTCAATAATTGACAACAGCATTGATTTGAATGCATTATTATTTTTTGAGCAGTGTCAGTTTATTAAAAAACGAGTGCAACAACCCTTTTGTGCGAAAAATGTTCTTTTTCTGAAAAGTGCTATAAAAATATTATATGTGCATATTTTTTTCAACTTTCACTGCATTAAATCTTTTGACCAACTTCAGTCCTAAATTTTTAGGTATTTCTTAAATAATTTTAACCCTTTAATGTTATTTTGGGAACATGAATCCACATTTTGTTATCAAAATCACAAAATACAGAGTATGAAACAATTTAAACAATTTACCAATTTGCCTGTGTATCAGTGAGGGAATTTAGCCAGTGAAGCAGGAGCTGCAGATACTTGTCAGGTGGACTGTGCAAAAATACCTATAGCACTTAACACACTGAGTATACACCTTTCGCTGTTTCCTGCAAAATGTGCACTGCCTGCATCCCCTGGTTGACCTCTCTTGTTGCTCCTGGTGTGGCTCCAGTGTACACCTGCATTTTCCAGGCATATGAGGTCTCCACGTCACACAGCACCCAGACTTTAAAACCATATTTTGCCGATTTGCTGGGAATGTATTGAATGAACAGAGGCCCATAAAAGGGACTAGCTGTTCGTCGACACCAACAGTTTTGTTCAAAATAATAGCAGTGTATTTTTAAACGTGAGTAAATGTCAAAATCCTTATAATTTTTTTATTTATTTTTTATTTCCATTCATTGGGAACACTGCACATTATATTACCACTATTTTAATTATTTTACAGAAAATGAAGGAAAAAATGATATTGGGCCGGCTGTTTAAAAAAATAGCAGTGTCTGCATTTATCATTAAAAACTCAAATATACTCAAATATTTACTCAATAAACTGAAAAAATGTTAAAATTTAGCCTTCCTGTGAATCACTAATGAAATATTTAGTTGTATAACCACTATTTATGAGAACTGCTTCACATCTGTGCTGCATAGAGTCGACCAACTTCTGGCACCTGTAAACAGGTATTCCAGCCTAGGATGATTTGACAACCTTACACAATTCCTCTGCATTTCTTGGTTTTGCCTCAGAAACAGAATTTCTGATGCCACCCTGCAAGTTTTCTATTGGATTAAGGTCCGGGGATTGGCCTGCCCACTCCATAACCTAAATTTTATTGGTCTGGAACCAAGATGCTGCTCACTTACTGGTGTGTTTGGGGCTGTCTTGTTGAAACACCCATTTCAAGGGCATTTCCTCTTCAGCAAAAGGCAGTATGACCTCTTCAAGTATTTTGATATAAGCAAATTGATCCATTATCCCTGGTATACGATAAATAGGCCCGACACCATAGTAAAAGTAAAAGTTTAAACAATTTCCCTACGGGGATTAATAAGGTACTTCTGACTCTGATTCTGTAAGAGAAACAGCCCCATAAGTACAAGTACAGTTACTGGGGTGACATCAAATTTACAACACCCGTGTAAACCTGACTATACATGCTGCACTGAAAACCAGAACAAAAAAAGACATTGCTTTGGTAGTTGAGTGCTGATTCTGATTTTTGTTTTTGTATGGGGCTCTGTGTGTGTCTGTGTGTGCGTGTGTGCATGAGTTTGTGTGTGTGTGTGTGCGTGTGTGCATGAGTGTGTGTGTGTGCTGGGGGTGTGAGGGTCTGTGGGCATAAGAAAGAGAGGGAGAAAGATGGGAATGTGCAAAATGTGGTGAACAAAAAAAACTGACTGTTTTTTTCCCTGTACACACTTCGTCTTCTTCTCTGTGCACATACACACACACACATGTAATATTCTCAATACACACATTCATACCACACTTTTACATCAATACCAACACACCCAGACCATTTTAGTTGTAATCATGTGTTTTACTGCCAAGCAATAGTCGAAAATGCAACAGAAAAAGATCTCAATGAAACAGTATGGAATGGAGCCCTCAGCCATTTAGTGGAAAATGACGTGAAATGATGGATAATGAATTTATTTATTTTTTTTAAGTCAAAAGCTTTGATTGAAAAAGTTGTCATATGTACAACATTGTTTTATGCCAAAATTAGAGTAGGATCAAAAGTGTATGTTATAATGGGAGTCAATGGTACAAAAAATGTTTTGAGGGAATCCAGAGGAACTTTCTTTTCTACACAGTGTACCATAGCCCTGTTTTTAAATCTAAGGTTGGACTTTTAAAATTGGATAAAAAACCCAAAACCTTAGAAAGTTTTGTCTCACTAGCATTAACACAGGCAAAATTATAGAGTTTCTTCAAGTAAAAAGTGCATAAAATGTACCAAGGGGAGCGTAAGGGTTAACTGAGCGGCTTTCTAAAATACTTAAAACAGTAAATATCTGACATGAACACCGAAAGCACAGACAAATGTTCATATTCATGGTTCTTATAATATGTAACTATATTCTACTATATTTCTTGCAATAACACTATTATTTATATTATGGTCACTTTGTTTTGCAAGATTACTTACACTGTAGTCACTTTACACTACAATACTCTATATATATCATGCCACTCTCATCCTCAGTACTTGTCTGTTTTTGAAGGTTGATCACTTTTTTGTGGTTATTGTGTAGTTTAGATATTTCTCTGTTTATTGTGTTTTTTTGTTTTGGCCTCTTCTACTTTTGTTTCTATATCTTGCTGCTGTTACAAGTGAATTTCCCCGTGGTGGGATGAATAAATTATATCTAATCTAATATATAACTGAGGTTGCTCAGCTATATGGACAGAGTTTATGTCCCTTTTTGATAATAAATTGAGTGTACTTATGATGGCTGTTAACATTAGCAATGCATAGACCAATAGAGATGAACATGAAAAGGACAGTAGACTTTTTTTTTTTGATGCTGATTTAATTCAATTTAATGGTTTCATTGTAATCGATGTGACTTTGGATACAAATTGTGCCACTAGTAACTACATCATATCACAAAACAAGACCTAATCCAGACGAGAGCCGTACACCTCCACCTCACACAGACTCAGGAACTCAGGGGCCGTGTTTACTTGCGGTCATCATTCCCATCGATGGCAGCGAGTGTGGCGTTTCCTTGGAGCGCCAAGTTCTCTCCTGACAATGAAACACAAAAATCAGCATTGAGACCTGGACCTCTTTGAGGTTATCATGACAACAAAACCATGACATGTTGTAGGTTTTATTAATTCTCCTATGACTCTTATAAGAAGGCAGGATCAACCACCCTTCATAATACGATTCTTATCATTCATGTAATTGTTTCTATCATAACGTCTTGCCTTTAGATAAAGTGAGACTTTCTGCATAGTGTTCACATTTATTTATGTAAAAGCTCAAGTTCTCACCAGTTTTGGCACGGTACCCGTAGACTTCCACTTCACAGAGTGTGAGGTACTTATTTGAACCAGGTAGAACCAAAGCCACATAACGTCCCTTCACATGAGGAGTGAAGGTCTTGGTGAAGGCTGGGTTGCCATGAAGGTCAACAATTTCACCAACCCTAAAGGAAAAAGAAAGCAGCACAGCCTCTGAGATGAACAGGGAATAACGTTACACGACTGAAATGATTCACAGACTGTCCTGATGAAAAGATTGATACGTTGTAAACGGCTAACTGTCGTTAGCTTGGTCAGCAGTGTGGCTGTAACTGACTCAGCCTCAGGATGCAAAGAGCCAACAGGGGCTAAACAGGGGCAGAGGGGAGATGAGGATGATGATGAGGAAGATGCTTTTTTTTTTTTACTCACAGTGAGTTATTCAAACCATTGTTGTCCAAAGAGTTGCCGATGTGGATCCTCAGCCCGTTGATTCTTTCCTGACAGCAGTCTCCTCTGTTATAGAGGGTGATGGAGGTGATGATGTAGGGGTCCAGCAGGTCCACTCTCCACCAGGGGTCGGGCTTTCCACTTGTGTGGGTGCACGATCCATCATGGAAGTTGGAGTCACGGTTTCCATCTATGGCATTGTAGGCAGCTCCAAATGCGTCATAATAACGGTCGGACTGAGTCGCTTTTCCACGCAGAGCCACATTTTCTGTGAATGACAAAGTTGAAATACATTTAACAGCTGTAACTGTCAGGCCGGACTCAAAACAGGACTTAGACGCAGAGGAGTCAGTGAGCTGTTTTATTTTGAAATAACAAAACCCTCGACAGAGTGATGCTACAGCAGGCTATGAAACAGACCTAAACTAAAGAAAACAAAAATCACTCCAAATGAGGAAAAAAACTCTAAACTGGTTTATGAAAAAATGATCAAAATCAAAAACATTTACAATGAGGAAAATCAAAAGGCTGCAAACATTACTGAAATCTCTCCAAGGGAGGCTGAAAAAAACTAAACTATGCACTATGAAACAAAAGGTTTGACTAAGAAAATTACAACAAAAAAATCACTCTATTACACGAGCAAAAAACGCTATGACTATGGCAACACTAGGAATTGGCTTTGGTGTACTATCCGAGGACGAAACACTTTGGCACGGGACAAAGGGAGACGCAGACAATATATACACAGGGTGATGGGGAACAGGTGGAAACAATCAGGGCGGGGACACATGAGGAAGAACAAGTGACCTGAAACGAGAGTGTCACGCATACACTCAGATCATACTTACGAGTTCTTCGACAAGTGGCAGCTGAGCACGTCCCCAGGAGGAGCAGCACGAGGAAAACACAGAGATTCATCATTCTGGTTAGAACAGACAGAAAAAATATAGACTGCTTATTCTGTTGGAAATGAATCATGTTAGAATTGTGGAGGAGCGATAATAATGCTGAATGTGACGAAGCAGATTCAGAAGGAATTGAAATGGTAAAAACTAACAGAGCTTTCGTTGTTTGATTTGAGTCATTGACTTCACACAGTGCAGATGTTGATACAATGACAATGCTGCTTCAATATATATAAAATAATTGTAATGTAAACTAAATTATAATGCAACTTAAACATGATGATGCTGCGGAACCTGAACATTTTTATCCGAACGTCCTGAAACTATAATTGACTACCCCTGAAATACATCATTGGGATAACTGTGAATTTTAAACACATACATTAAAAACTTTAGAAAATGCTGAAATACTGAAGTAACAGAGAGCAGGACACAGAAATTAAAGTACCAAAGAAATGAAATGTGTTACCTGGAGATCCTGACAGAGCGAGCTCTTTCTTCATGGACTCTGATGATTCGATGAAAAGGCTTCCACCTGTGCTCTTTACATACATCTCTGTCTTCACCTCCAACCAATCAAAACTCCTCATACTCCTCTTCAGCAATATCCAATCACATCACACAAATTTCTGTATTTCACTTCCCTTCTTGTGAATAAGACACCCATCAAAATGCAACTTCTTTGTTTTGTATTTGATACACACCTAACTGTCTTAAACTATGAACTTTAAGGTGTTATGGAACTGAATGAGTGATTATGCCTTATTCTGATTTCTAAAGTTTGTAATAAGTCAGCGATAACTAAAGTTGTTGTGATAACACCAATTAGCCATAAGATCATGACCCCCCAGTATTGTATAGGTCACACACAATGTTGCTTTAAGCACTTTCTGCATTTAAAACTTGAGTAACGAACATCCAGCTGTTGAAACATAACCGGACATCTGTGCAAGAGAGAGTTGCAAGAGTTTATGAACCACAAATTATAGAAAATAATGTACGATATCTTCTGTGAAGAAGGGGGCAGGTTGTGCATCTCTAGTGGTTGATTGAATTTACTATTACACAGTTCAGGGGCTGCAGATAGTTTAAGAAACGTATAACTTATCATGCTAATAATAAATATTAATATATTAATAATGTATTAATTGCCAAAGAAACTGGTGAAAACCAGTAAATCTAGACCAATAGAGATGACATAAAAAAGGACAGTAAACTTTTTAAAGCAGCTTGGCCCTATGGCTAGGTCGCTCAAATCCTTACACTTGCCTGTTTTTTACTGCTTCAGTCATGGTAACTTGGTCCACTTGATGAGTAAGATAGATAGTACTGTGCATTAACTATGAAGCTACACTGAGGAGGCCATTAGCTTTGCCTACCTTAGATATCTAGCGTTGTGTTTGTATTTGTTTGCTTAACCCAACAGAAAACCAACATTTTGTGGATTTCCAAGGAGGTTACAACAGAGTTTTACCACACAACTTACAGACTCACATCACATCGAAATTGGTATTTATTTATCTTATGTTTTATTGGTGTCGGGGTGAAAACGAGGACACGTTTTCTCCATAAAAAATGATCCAGTTTGACCAGAATCAGTTAAATACTTGGTGGTAACAAAAACAATTTCCCTACGGGGATTAATAAAGTACTTCTGATCTGATCTGATCTGATATGTACCAATGGCACCATTGAACACTGTTCACCTGAAGTCAGTGTAGCATCAACATGTTTTGAAACTATTATTTTGTGGTAGAAAAGTTGCACCATGTTGCACAAACTGAATGTAAGAGACGCTTGAGACACGATTCTGTGCAATTTCATCTTGAGTAACAAGCATCACGCTGCTGCAAAATAATCAGACAGGTGTGGGTTCTTGTCTGTTCTCTGTATTTTACACTGCTTATTTGTAATCTTTAGCTGCTGACAGATTGAACTAATTGAGCTAGGCTAGCCGTTCCCCTCTTGCTTCCAGTATTTAAACTCATGTAAGCTAAGCTAAGCTCATCACCTTCTAGCTTTAGCTCCAAACTTAACGCACACATATGTCACACAATGTGAATATAGTGCTTTATAATTCAAAAGTCAATTCTGGAAATATTTGTAGCAACAGCAGAGTAAATTTAGGAGATAATTCATGTTGGAAACCGCTTCAAAACAAAGACAGGACAGACTTATTTTTATAGTTTGAATTTATTCCAGTAAAGATGATATATTATTCATGACAGTACAAATTAAAAAAAAGCAGTATTAGAAACCAAAATCTGAAAGTAAAAAACAACTTGGCAACAGCTTCACAAAAACAAAATATGATCCAAACAAATACAAAAGTATAAAGTCACACATTGGTATATACAAACACATTATTGTCACTGATGATTTCACAATACTATAGTTCGTACAAAATCATATGTATGCATATAAACAGTGTATGTACAATCATAACATCACTGATTTCTCAGAGCTAAAAGGAAAGTCAACACAACTGCAAATATGTCTGCTTGTTTTGGACTTTTTTATTCTGGTTAAAAATGTATTCATGCATCTTTAAAGTCCCCAGTAAGTGTTTAAATCACATGTGTTTGGTGGTATATGTCACCTATACACCAGTATCTGGACCAACTATGTCATTTTTCAAGTTTTCTTTGTGGTAATTTAGAGTTTGGAGTTTCTGAAAAACGTTAAAAAGTTAGACTCACCCCGCACTTGGTGCAAAGTGAAGCTATGATTGCGTCATGTGACTGAGGAAGGTTCAGAGATAGATTTTGACCCCTCCCCCTTAATCCAGTCTGGAGCCGTACACCTCCACCTCACACAGGATCAGGTGGATGGTTTTTCCAGGAATGACGATGTTCACGTAGCGACCGTCCATCCCGTTACAGTCGAAATTTCCAGTGAAACCGCCGGTAAGGCCTGAGATCACAGCACACCTAGCGGCAGAAGAAGAAATAACTTTTAACAACTCATCAAACGGTCAGTTTAAAGTCATCTTAACTAAAACTGTAATCTACCTGGGATTGTTGTTGCCTTCGTTTTCAAGAGAATCTCCGATTCGGATCTCGGCTCCATTAAGTCGTAAGAAAGACTCTCTGTAGGAGGTCACGTTGACTGAAAACACTTTATGGGTTTTGCCCAGGTCCACTCGCCACCAGGGGTTGAAGTCATTGGCTGTGTGAATACAAGAACCCTGGGCCCAGGCGCTGTTACGATTCCCATCTATGGCATTATTCGCAACGCCTGAAGAATGCAGTGACGACTGTGTGGCTTTTCCTTGGAGTGCCAGGTTCTCTCCTGCAGAAAAGATACAGATGTAAACTTCTTTTTTTTTTCTTCGGGTAGCAAATGAGACTTCTTCAGCCTCATATTTAATTCTCACCAGTTGGGGCACGGTATCCGTAGACTTCCACTTCACAGAGTGTGAGGATCTTTCCTGAACCAGGTAGAGCCACGGTCACATAACGTCCCTCCACTCGGCTGGTGAAAGTAATCTTTAAAGATCTTCCAGCTGGGATACGAGGAATTACACCAACCCTAAAGGTTACAGAGAGAGGAAACCTGATGTCAGGATCACCTTTGCTGAAATCATAAAAAACTAACTCATTTCCTGGGGGTAAACCTTGTATTTCACTTACACTGGATTTGTGACACCATCGTCTTGTAAAGAGTTGCCGATGTGGATCTCTGCCCCGTTGATCTTTTCTGCAAAGTCGTCTTCTCTGTTGGTGATAATGACGGAGGTGACGATGTAGGGCTCCAGCAGGTCCACTCTCCACCAGGGGTTTGTCTGTGCAGCAGTCTGGGTGCAGGATCCGGCCACGTAGTTGGATTCACGGTTTCCATCAATGGCATTGTAGGCAGATCCAAATGCGTGCACGTGACGGTGGGACTGGGTCGCTTTTCCACGCAATGCTACATTTGCTGTGAATGAGAACGTTGAAATGCACGTAAAAATGTTTCATGGAAAAATGTGCAATCACATTTTTTGGCCACGTGGGGGCAGCAGAAACAATTTGAGTTTTGTGTTTATCTAGTTACATTCATCATTCATTCCACATCTTTATCACCTGCAGGATTGACGACTGTAATGTTCGACGTTCTGGTCTCCCTCAGAATAAAACAGCTTAATTACAATAATTTCATAACTCAGCTGAATCGAGGACCAGAAAGAGAGCAAACATTCTGGCTACCTGTCTGCATCATAATCCATTTTAAGATCATTTTATTGGTTTATAAGTCATTTATGGTCTTGGTCTGACCTTTATCAGATTTTATTTTAATCTATAAATCATCTAGAACCTTTAAGTCACCTGGTAGTGGACTTTTTATTATCCCTAAAGTCAAAACAAAAACAAACGATGAGGCGTCCTTTTATTACTGTGGTCCACGTCTGTGAAACAACCTGAAGGCAAGAGCAAACTCAAGACAGATGTTTGTAGTCTGGATTTTGTGAAGCCAATGCCCGAGTGCCAAAAAATGCATTTCCTTGAACATCCACCTGAAGCTGGCTGCAGAAGTGAGTCAGTCTCCATAAGTCCCCATGTTTCACAGCAGAAATAAACATGTTTACAGCCTGGTACAAAAAACAGTTTTGGTCTCTGTAGCTAATTTCCCCGTTCATGACAACTGTACTGAGGGTGAATTTATATACAACTCACCTGTTCACATTATATTAAGGCTTAAAGTTATGCAGGGTTAAGAGCGTGGACGCTTTGATTGACAGGTGTGTGTCATTACAGATAGTTTGGTTGAGCAACCAGGCTTCATTCAGCCCGACTCAGCTTGACAAGATGTTCTGTAGCTGCTAAATGCTTCAAACCAGCTGCTGTCTGCAGTAAAACAATAAATCTGTAGGCCGGACAAATAACTGAACACAAAATATTCTGCTCGTATTCTACCTACATTTTTACAAACGTTTGAAAATGAAGGAGAGGACGCTGTTCGTGACAAAAACCTCTAAACCAACATTAATATTTATGTTTGCCTTCTGGTGTCAAACTCTGCAGAGCGAAGAGTTCAGGAACAACAACAACAACAACAAAAAAAGACAGATTTCATCAGATCTTACTCACGATAGTTGTAGGCCGAGCACGTCCCCAGAAGGAACTGCAAAAGCAGAAGTGAACTGTGCTTCATTGTTCTGTAAGAGGCACAAAAAAGAGTCGATAACAGAATGAGACTGAAGAAACTATTACTGTATCACTATTAAAGCTACAAACACTCACCTCGACTTTGACGATGAACTCAGAGGAAGATGAGGAGCTGCAGTTTATTCCGTGTTGATGAAAATGATTTGACGTGAACCACACAGAGATATTTATGCACACATCTTATCAGGACACATGCTGTTATTTATTGATGATTTATCACAGACGGCTTTTATAACTCAGCTTTTTATGATGTTTTTTGTTTCTCTTTCTTTGATTTTGTCTCGTGCTCACCTCCTCCTAAGAATTTACTGTAGTGTGCTCATTAAAACATAAAAACATGCAGCCGTAAACACAAAGCAGAGGACAAATAAACAAAGGAAAATAACACAACGCAGCCAATGTAGACAAAAGACACTTTACAGGAGTTCAAATCATCAAACAGCGCTTCACATTTTGAATGTGGAGAAGACTCTGTCGCTGCAGGTCCGGTGGAGGAGTGGAGGCTGCAGGATGGAGTATGGTGGTGGAGCAGGTCTCTGAGGGAACAGCAGGCCTGGTCGTGGAGCGGTGTTGTGGGTCAGGAGAAGGACTTTGATCTGGATCTGTTGTAGGACAGGAAGCCACTGGAGGTTCTGGAGGACGAGGTTGATGTGGTGAGGGGGCGGAGACCAGGTGAGCAGAGTTCTGGATAAATTTGAGTTTCATTTGGATTTCTTGGATGATGATGGGGGTGGATCAGTTTTCAGCAGCAGAGGAGATTAGCTGCATTTTATAATAATAAAGTCAGCAGGCAGTACTGGTTTCATGTTTAGATGCAGTTTGAATCAAACAGCTCCAATAAATAACGTCAATATGGAAATATATTTTACATTTAAATGTTTAAATTACAACATCAGCAAGGTGAACTTTTACTACATGTTTTCTCCTCCATCAATAAAACTTTATCTCATCTTTTACAGACCTCCTTTTGTTTCAGGAGACACGTGCTTGTTGTTTACAGTCGATTCCTGTATAAATGTGGTCGTACTTCCTGCTCAGATAAAACCGTGAAAATAGAGAATAGAAGTATTGCTGACACATCATATCTGATCATATACACTGAGGCATAACTTTCCACTTTGATCAGATAATGTGTGAACCTTGCTCACATTTCTCAGGGATGTAATATTGATGCTGGAAAGGAAAAACAAACAAAGTGTGAAACCACGTGAGGACAAAAAAAGGGAATTGATCCTGTGATCATTTTAAGATTTAAAAATGGATCAAAGATCAAGGAATCTTTATTATTCCCCAGAGGAAATTTGTCATATAGCAGAACAAAAAACATAAATAACACGATGAATACATGCAACATTTCCACACTTCACTTTCTGTTTTTAAAAAGGCCTACAGCAGCTGGCACAAAGGAGATTTCTTTATATTTAGGTAGTCTGAGTCTGCGGCCTGACGGGAACAACGTAACGCTGCAACAAGCTTAATCGATCAAATGTCATTTGGAAAATGCTCATCTAAACTAGCAGCTAATGCAAGTGATGTTGGAGCTGTTCTCCTTCAAGAGGATTACTTGGGGGGTAGAGCATCCTGTTGGTTACTTTTCAAAAAAGAAAACACTACTCTACTATAGAGAGGCATTATTCTAGCCCTGGATCATTTCGGTGTTTAAGTGTTTATTTTAAGTGACAGTGTGGGTAGACATGCTGCTAACCTGATGGGAGGGGGTGTTATGTCCAAGGCCAATCTCTCTCTCTAAGTTTTTTTCTAACTTCTCTGAATTTTCTCCAATCTCAGTTTTCAGGTGATCAGAGGCTCCTCCTCATCTGGGTAGCTCCACCCACACTCTCTCTCTCTCACTCACTGCAGCCCGGCCTGCTGCAACACCACCAGCCTCCACATTTTGTCCTTATCTGTTATCCTTGGTTTTGACATTTGACTATAATAAAAGTTACTTCGGCCGCATTGATTGTTGTTTGTCACCTGTGTTGCTTCCCAAGCGCCTGGGGTCGTAACACGGTGCAAAGTTCATCAAAATTTAAGATAGATAACGTTAATTAAACAAATTCTGAACACCTGTGGAGCGTAGTGATACGTGCACTGAATACTAATCAACTAACCGGCCTACCTGCTTGTGCAATCAAACCTTTGCAAATGGTCCAGAATGCTGCAGCGCGACTGGTTTTTAACCAACCCAACTTACTAAAGGCTCACGTCCCGACCAGGGCGTTACGCTCCGCTCATACAAACCGTCTAGTTGTACCCTCGCCTCTCGCAAACTCTTCTCTGTGGTCGTCCCCAAATGGTGGAATGACCGACCAACGTCTGCAAGAACAGCAACATCCCTTTCTACCTTTAAACAACTTGTAAAAACCTTTCTCTGTCGAGAATGCTTCCCTGCCTAAAACTAACAAAACTAACAAACTACTCTGTGTCAGCTTATGTCCTCCTCTGTAAGTCGCTTTGGATAAAAGCGTCTGCTAAATGCAATGCAATGTAATGTAATGTAATGTAATGTAATGTAATGTAATGATGAAACAACAATAACATTTGAAGACTAGAGAAGACAGTCGTGCAAAGGATGCGCTGTCGGGTCGATGAGTGAAGGTCAGGAGATAGAGGAATAAGGGATGAGTGGAGAAATCAGGGTTGTAGAAGAATGAATGGAGGAGTTCAGAGATGGACCGGTGCCGGCTGGTAACAGGAGATTAGAGCCTCAGTGGTTCCTGAGAGTTAGTGTGGAGAGTGCTTAAGTACTGTAGCTGTGGTTTTAGTTATAGTTTATGTACAGGATGTAGGTGGGTATGACAGAAGCTGAATTTAAACAGGGAGAATAAATCTGTTACAGGTACAGTGATAGATTGGATAGCACAGGCCGTTCTTGTGTCTGGTTGTTTTGTTGCTCTGTAGCGCCCCCTAGAGGGGAAAAGCCTGCATGTCATGTGTGCTGACATGTCTGAGTCTTAAATGGTGGACTGGTTACAGTCCTAAAGGATCTGCTGGACCGAGAGATGTTCTGGGCAGGACTTCTCCTAGATGTGTTGAATGAATACAAACTTTTACACGCGGCATAAAATATTAATGATTAATAATGATAACAAATGTGAGGACATGGCAGGCTGTTTTTATACTTCCTTTTTATTTCAGTGAAGGTGATGTAATATTCATGTACAGGCAGTGACAGTGCAAATATAAAACAACAACAAAATATCATCCAAACAAATTACAAAGTTCATCCAAAATCATATATATCTATATATACAGTGTCACAACATTATTATCACTGGACGTACGTATGTGTAATTTTGTATTTTTCAGCACTTTGCATTTCTATTTAAATTTGACTTTGACACAGAAGAGTCACAGTCAGCATCTCAGCTGATGTTTTTATGTCTGCTACCTTCAATGTCCATTTACATCAGTAAAGCTAAGCTAAATAACGGAAACACCATCAGCTGTAAAATGTCACGGTTGTAGATTTTTTTAATCCAGCCTGGAGCCGTACACCTCCACCTCGCACACGTGCAGGTACTCGCTTCTTCCAGGGATGACGATGTTAACGTAGCGACCGTCCATCCCGTCACACTGGAAGGTTTCAGTGAAACCTCCGGCGATAGTCGTGATCACGGCACACCTAGAGGAAGAAGAATAAATGACTTTGTTAACTCATCAAACAGTTGAGTAAAATACAAAAAAAAATGACTACTTAAGATTACTCAAAGGTTGCATAAGATTTAAAAAACATATGACAATGACAGACATACATGAAACAGAAACCTTATGGAAGTATCTTAAATAATAACTGTAACAGACCTGGGATTGTTGTTGCCATTGTTTTCAAGAGAATCTCCAATTCGGATCTCAGCTCCTTTAAGTCGGGAGAAATGCTCTTTGCTGTTGGTTACCATAACAGAAAACACTTTATGGGTTTTTCTCAGGTCCAGTCTCCACCAGGGGCTGAAATCAGCTTTTGTGTGACTCAGAGCCGCGTTATCCTATGGGGCAGACGGGGCTGCAGCCCCGGGCCTCGCCACTAGAGGGGGCCTCGGCGAGGATCAGACGGTCTGATCATACTATTGATACATGTCGGCATCCGTAATCAAATCCACCATGTACAGTCATTGTCCCATAAGCACTGTCTCTGTCTATATGAAAACCGTTATTCGACATGTCTCACGATACTATTAGAAAACATGAAAGCGGCGCAAAAAAAAGAAAGCAAGCCCTGCAAAAAAAAGAGCGGCAGGAGGAGATAATAAATAAAACTCCTAAACTGTCTAGTTTTTTTCGAAGTGTGCACTGTAAGGAGGATGATCAGCACCACCAACAAGAACCTGAACTGTCTTACTATAATGTCGACTGAATATGACCTGCTCCGCCAGATTGATTTCAATGCTTTAATAAAAGACTTTGCGTCCCAGAAATGCAGAAAAGTGCGATTCTAAGTGACCATGGATTTCGAATGCGTCAATGTTCATTTAAAAAAAAAAAACGTATAAAAGGTTCTATAATTACAATACCTGTTCCAGCGTCATTATTTAATTGCATTGTTAACTTGTAGACTACATTTTAACAGTATATTTGGTCATATTGTTCGTTATCTGTTGGATTTTAATAAGAGGGCGGGGCCTCGGGTGGGTGTCTGCCCCGGGCCTCGGCAAAGGTTAACGCGGCCCTGGTGTGACTACAAGAACCCCCGCCCAAGACGCTGTTACGATTCCCATCTATGGCGTAATCTGCATCACCTAAATGCGAATACACCGACGACTGCGTGGCTTTTCCTTGGAGCGCCAGGTTCTCTCCTGCAGAGAGGACACAGTTAAACATCAACACTGATACCGAGTTCAGTAACAGAAAGTGTATGCCCTCTGCCTGTTAACGTCGTCCAAATGAATGCAGTTGAACTTCTAGTGTGAGCACAAATAAGGCACACGGATCACGTCTTGCATGTTTCATTCTCACCAGTTAGGGCACGGTACCCGTAGACTTCCACTTCACAGAGTGTGAGGACTCTTCCAGCACCAGGTAGAACCACGGTCACATAACGTCCCTCCACACGGCTGGTGAAAGTAATATTTAAAGATCTTCCAGCTGGGATCTGAGGAATTACACCAACCCTAAATGTTGTCGAGAGAGTCATGTGTATGAAAATATGTCGTCAAATAAAAATGTTAGTCATTCAGTTACTGAAATACACCTCAAAGAGTTTTTAACTTTACTTACACCGGGTTTGCGACACCATTGTCATGCAAAGAGTTGCCGATGTGGATCTCTGCCCCGTTGATCCTCTCTGGAAAAGCATCTTTTCTGTTGGTGATGATGATGGAGGTGACGATGTAGGGCTCCAGTAGGTCCACTCTCCACCAGGGGTTTGTCTGTGCAGCAGTGTGGGTGCATGATCCAGCTTCATAGTTAGATTCACGGTTTCCATCAATGGCGTTGGAGGCAGCTGCAAATTCGTTCATATGACGGTCTGACTGGGTCGCTCTTCCACGCAGGGCCACATTTGCTGTGAATGAGAACGTCTGAATACATGTTCAAATGTTTCATGTGGAAAACATAAAAAGGACTAAACCTGAACTGACTGGGGAGCCTTGGAGGCATCAGAAACAATATTGATGATCCAGATCATACTCACGATAGTCATAAGCCGAGCACGTCCCCAGAAGGAGCTGCAAAAACAGAACCAACTTGTGCTTCATTGTTCTGTAAGAGACAGAAAAGAAAGTCGATACGACGTTATTACTGTATGAAGTTTATCATCGATCTTTAATCAAGAAGTGGATATCCAAAGTGCTCAAAAGTCAAATAACAACAAATGCTCAGTGCTAAAATAAAAGACTGTGTATTGGTAATTATCAGTGCAGAGTAAACAGAGAAACACTCACCTTGACTTTGACGATGAACTCAGAGGAAGATGAGGATCTGCAGTTTATTCCGCGTTGATGAAAATTATTGGAGGTGAACCGCACAGAGATATTTGTGCACACATCTTATCAGGACACATGCTGTTATTTATTGATGATTTATCACAGACGGCTTTTATAACTCAGCTTTTTATGATGTTTTTTGTTTCTCTTTCTTCGATTTTGTTTCGTGCTCACCTCCTCCTAAAAATTTACTGTAGTGTGCTCATTAAAACATAAAAACATGCAGCCGTAAACACAAAGCAGAGGACAAATAAACAAAGGAAAATAACACAATGCAGCCAATGTAGATGCATGTAGATAAGGCTGATTGGCTGATAGGTTTTGTTTACTTTTAACGTTTTATTTATTTTATTGTTGCAGTTTTTAAGTTTTCTATTTCTCAAATTGTGCAAAGATTAGATTTCTAATTTACATAGTTTCATTTTGTTTCATTGTGGCAGTTTTGTGCTTTTTATTTTCATGCAGCTGTTCTGTTGACCTTAAAAACTGTTCGGTGTTGTCTTTTTCTGTCTTTATTCTGCTCTGGAAGCACTTTGGGCTGCATCTCTGCATGAAAGGTGCTATATCAATAATTTGAGTTTATAATACTATAGAGTCTGCTATCAGCCCACATATGAAAGAGTCGTGCAAAAGTTCAATGCGGTCAAAACTGAACAAACTACAGCATGAACATCATACAGTGCCAAAGAAAGAGAACAACTTACAACATAATTTATTCTTGTAACATGTCAATCAGAGGAATATTTTACATTTTCAGTTGAATGAATATTTTTATTACATGGTTTCCTCCTCCTCAATCAATAAAACTTTACCCTTATCTTATCTTTAATAGACTTTATTGTGTTTCATAAGACATGTGCTTGTTGTTTACAGTCAATTCCCGTATAAATGCTGTTGTACTTCCTGCTCAGATAAACTATGAAATATTGCTGATATGTTGCTGGGTGGATCATATAAAGGCATAACTTTCCACTTTGATTAGATAATGTGTGAACTTTGAATTCTCAGGATGTAATACACACACACACACACACACACACACACACACTATCTATCTATATATTTATATATTTTTTTTATTTAATTATATATTTTTAAATATATTTTAATTTAAATTTTATATATATGTGTGATTATATAGTATAAACTCTATTGTATTAACTCTATTATTCATATTTTCAATACATAAGTTTGTTTGTTTTCCTTTATTTATATATATATATTTTTTTCCACAGTTCCCCTTAGTTGCCTACATTTCCCATAAGCCCTTCCCACTTGAGCCTCGCGAGACCTGAAGTGCGACCCCGTCTGCGGCTGCGCAGTGTCATTCTAAAGCTGGCACGGTGAGCGGCGCCGCGGAGGAGAAAGAGACGCAGCGGACACAAACACACACAATGGCGACGGCGGCGGCGACTACGGCAGGCGGCGGCGCTGGCGGAGGAGGAGCGGGCTCAGGCGGACCAGCTACCGGCGGCCCGGCCGGCAGCGGTACCGCGGTGGGACGAAAGAAGGACGGCGGTCCGTCCACGAAATTCTGGGAGAGTTCTGAGACGATATCGCAGCTGGAGACGGTTCGGCTGTGGGTCGGGAAGCACTACAAGAAGGTGAGCTAGCTGCTAGCTGCTGCTAGCTGCTCCATTCATTTGAACGGCGGCCCGCTCCCGCTGCCACAATGGGGCCGCTGCTAAGCTAAGCTAACTAGCCGACCAACCGCCACTTCAAACTTGACTAGAACTAAAAGTTTGGACCGTTCACACGAACTTTCCTCTTTGTCTGCGGGGTTACATGTGATGCACACACACACTCTCACACACACACACTTCATGTTAGCTCGGCTCCGGTTCTGCCTTAACCGAAGCTGTTTATCAGTTAGCCTCGCTGTTAGCCGCCTAGCCGTTTTCGGTGTCGTTACATAAAAACACGCTCAGGCGGTAAATGTTGACAAACCGAGCTGCAGGTGAGCGTCACAGCCGCTTCAAGTCAACGCCAGGTGTTCAGCTCAGGTTAGAAACGTCTCTTAATTCATAAAATAACTGAGATTATCGTTATCAGGAGCGTGTCAGGCCCGGGGAGCTAGTCACGGGATAACAATGCAATTAAAACAACTTCTAATATCAACAAAACACAACCCGGGTTAGGTTTTTATTAACGTTAAAGTCTTGAAGCAATCGTCAGATTGTTTATTTTATTTTGAAAGAGCGCTCTTATTTTGGTGTCAACACTGCAGCCACCAAGTTCAGCCCAAACAAAGAGTGAGTCCTCCTGTGTGTGTGTGTGTGTGTGTGTGTGTGTGTGTGTGTGCTCTCATTCAAACACACGCGTCATAATAACACACATTGTTACATGTAATAACCCAGATCACAGCAGCGATGTTTTTGATGAACACAGCCGGAGCTTAAACATGTGAGATGTTTGTTTACATTCAGCGTCTGTAGCCTGGTGAAGTGTCTCCTCCACATCGTCTGCGGTAGAAATAGACCAGGTCTCTTATACATTTGGCCTATTACATCGTTACAGACAATGTATTTATCTTAGAATTTTTACAAAACAGACACAGAACAAACAAAACAATAATTACGTACACTGCTGCATCACTGACACTAGAAGTTGGACGGCGCTCTATGAACAAAAGCTGGCGTGCCTTCCTTGGAGATAAGACGCTACTTCTTGGTTTAACTCACTCATAACTAACCGTCATTCAAGACGCTCAGGTGACATTCTGCATCTTGCTGCTCCTCGAGTCAGAACTGAAACAAGTAAAAAAAAGCATTCAGTTTCTCTGCCCCGTCTGTTTGGAACGCCCCCCAATCTGAACTTGAAATTGCAGAACTTCTTCCTCTGGAAGCTTTCCGCTCCATCTTAAAAAAGAAAAAAAAAAGACAATGGAAATCATTTGAACAGATTAGATAATACTTTATTTATCCCACAACGGGGAAATTCACTTGTTTACAGCAGCGAAAAATAGAATCAAGGAGGGAAAACACAAGTGTACATATTTACGAAAAGTACTGAAGTAGAATGTGCAGATTTACAAAAGAAGTACTAAGGTTGAAGATAAACTAAAAAAACAAAACAAAATAGCAATGGGACATAAACGGGAGACTCCAACATGATCAGGTGCAGGTGTTGTAAAGTCTCACAGCAGCAGGATGAAGGACCTGCAGAACCTCTCCTCTCCTTCAACAGTGCCTATACTCTTAAATTGGTAATGTATCTGTAACTGTGTGTTACTGTTGTTTGTCTGTTTTTTTTGCTGCTGCCTTTCTTGGCCAGGTCACCCTTGTGAAAGAGGTCTTGATCTCAATGGGTTTTTATCTGGTTAAATAAATAAATAAACTGAAAGATCAGTGTTACATTGTCAAGGTCCATCATGTCGTATCGAACGTGACCTCACCTAACCAGATCTTAAACTGACGCACGGCGTCTGACCTCCAGAGTTTAAAATTGGAAACTTGTATATATTTTTATATTTCATGTATATTGTCGTTTGGGATATGAGGGAAACATTATTCAGTTCTCAGTGTGTCCTGTACATACGCCAGCGTTGACTTGACAGTGTCGTAGCTGGGGGGGTTTGATTCTCGGGTCCCGGGTTCAAATCCCAGACGAGCCCCCATTTATGTTACGACCAGATATAAAGGTATGAAGTAGTAACATAAAAACTAGACTTGAAGGTTAATAAATAAAGGAGTTTTAATAAATGAACAATTGTTTTAACAAAGGGAGGTGAGGCAAAGGGGAACAAAGGGCGTGTGAGTGCTGCAAACCAATAACACAGAGGACTCTAAACAGAGCCTGTGCTATTCTAAAGTTGAAAACCAAAACGAGAAACAAAAACTTCACATCTAAGCTGCTTTTATCTAACAAAAAAGCACCCATAAACTAGTGACTCTAACAAAAATCTTCCCACATGTAATCAGTAACTTTCTAACTAATACTCCTCACCAATCGGTTACTGAACGAGGTGAGCTCGCCCCACACAAAACAAGCCGCCCCAATGTTTCGGCGGCTCCGGTTTAAATGCCCGTGATGCTGCGTTATTGGGCCGCTCTGATTGGCGGCACAGGAAGGATGCCGCACCAATCCCGGCCCTGCTCGACTCACGGACGCACACCAATCGGGAACCGGCATCCACACACCTGCATTTCCATATGGGCCAGACTTCACACGCACACCTATGCCGGCGGCCGTAACAGTGCAGGAGTGGAAACTGTGACCAGGATGGAGATTTAGTGGATACTAAGACCTGTGACAGCTCCGACGAGCTCCTGGTGTTTTTATCGACCCTGACCTCTGACCTCCAGTGGATATTTAATTAATTACATCTATATTTGCAGCTTCACATGATTAACCTGCCCTCAAACGTTTCAACAGTGTAGACGACGTGGATAAAATAAAGAAGTGTTTGTCTTAGAGTTGTGCTACTGTGTTTGTTTGTGTGTTTGTTTGTGTGTACACGTATTAATCAGCGTGTTTTCTTCCCGTCTCTCTACAGTATGTCCAGAACGACTCTCCCTCCAGTAAATCCTTGGCTGGGCTGGTGGTCCAGCTGCTGCAGTTCCAGGAGGACGCGTTCGGACGCAGAGTCAACAACCCGGCTCTCACTAAGTTACCCGTAAGCGTGCCTCACACTCCTTTTTGTCTTTTTTTTTTTTTTTTTTTGTTAAATCCACGTACTGAAGTGTACGTCTCCTCTCTCTTCAGGCCAAGTGTTTCCTGGATTTCAAGGCGGGAGGTGCTCTCTGTCACATCCTGGGCTCGGTCTACAAGTTTAAGAGCGAGCAGGGGTGGTAAGTTGATTTGTTTTTAGCGTCCATAAAGGATGAGCTAAGCTGTGAGGCTGTACTCAGACCAGATCAGGCGTTGTGCAGCGGTGAAAAAAACTTATTTTCTCTCTAACTGTATTTTTTGCTACCAGTGCTCCCTCTCCATCATTCAGTGCCTATGTCTCTTGATCACAGCTGTCTCTGGAACAAACAAACCAAAGGAAGCTTCTTAGCAACGTTATTTTGGCGCCATAGACCGCAAGATAGACACAGACGTAGAAGCCAGATACACAAAATTAATCAAGCAAGAACCGGAGCCGGCTACAATCTGCGCCTGGATTTCTGCCAGTTTCACTGACAAGTCAGGCTGAACAGCAGCAAACTGACCGGTCGGTCGCTGAATATCTTTGCTCCAAAGGTTTAACTTCTCCGCCAAAGACGACTTTTCTCGGCATACCATGCGTCCCCCACCGCCACAACCTAATTAACTGCCCCCAATAATTGGGAGGAGCACTCGCTTTCACTCTGATAAAACTCTGGTGACGCATTTCAAGAATAATATAATACTAGTTTTCTATGGTGGTGCTTTGATTGAACTGCAGCCACCTCTCATCATTTACGTCTTACTGTTCTCTGTCAAATATTCCCAGGCGCAGATTCGACCTGCAGAATCCATCCCGGATGGACAGGAACGTGGAAATGTTCTTAAACGTGGAGAAGAACTTGGTCCAGGTACAGGATCAACAGAACAGCTCAGTGTCGTTCATGAGGACGTCTGTAGATGTTCGCCATGTGAATGTTTCTTGCTGAATGCTGTTTCTGCTCTTGTAGAATAACTGCCTGACTCGACCGACTGTCTTCCTGTCGCCGGACATTGAGCAGAAACAAGCCAGCAAGCTCAAAGACATCATCAAAAGACACCAGGTGAGCCCGAACGTTCCACGTCAAACTATCCGGTGTCCAAAAGGTTCTTCAGCGAAGTCGAGAACGTGAACTCTGTTTGAATTTCCACTCTGTCGTCTTCAGGGCTCCATCACTGATGACAAGTCGAAGGCCACCCACCACATTTACCCCTCTCTATCCCAACAAGAAGAAGGTAGGGTAGAATATGTTTTTCTTGATGTGATGCTCGTTGTTTTGTATAATACGTGTCAGCATTGGTTTGTGTGCGAACAGAAGAGTGGCTTCGTCCGGTCATGAGGAAGGACAAGCAGGTGTTGGTGCACTGGGGTCTATCCCCGGACAGGTGAGCAGATTTCTGATCAGACGAGAAGACGACGTTTACATTCATCAGTGTTTTACTGATCACCGACTCGGGTCTGCTTTTTATTCTCTCAGCTATGACACCTGGGTATCAGCCAGCGAGGTGGATGGAGACGTGGAGGATCCACCGAGCACTGACAGACCATGGAAGGTGAGCGAGTCCAAGCAGAGAAGGAACTTTAAACGAGTTCGACACCTTCAAACCCGAAAAAGACAAAACAAACAGACGGCTAGTTTCAGTCGAGGCTGTTAGATCTATCGACTGGCCTGTTGTAGACTCTCGCTGTCTGCATACATTAGCCGATAACCGTTAAAATATATATATGATGATATATATATCAATATATATATATGATGGTGTCACTGCGAAGTTTATCAGGCAGAGTGAACTGTGTTACAGCACTGAGGGAACGAGATGAAGCAGCTCACACTTACGTCTGTGTTAGATGATTTAACAAACTTAAATATTCTTTGTGTAATAAAGCAGTCGGAGTCATATTGTAAACTGTAAACATTGGCTGGTTGTGGCTGCTACACTGAACAGATGTTTATGTTGGTTAAAAGTTTTTAAGTTTTAACATAAATCTGTGAGTTTGTCTTTCGGGGAAACACTGAATGAAAATCAGGGCAGCGATCGTCACACCGAGGCTGAACCATGGTCTCTCTTCCTCACTCCTCGCTCCGACAGGTCCACGCCAAGTGGGTTCTAGACACCGACGCCTTCAACGAGTGGATGAACGAAGAAGACTACGAGGTGGACGAGAACAAGAAGCCGGTCAGCTTCCGCCAGAGGATTTTCCCCAAAGAGGAGGAGGTAGATATTTGTGCTGCACGCGTTTTGTCAGAAATATTTGAAGTCCTGTGTCGGGTTTTCCAGCTCTCTGTGGAGCTCGAGTCCGCTGTTTGCTGCTGCTGATTGTGTTCCAGAGTAAATCTGTGCTGCGAGTTTGTGTTGTTGCATGTAGCCACGCCCTGTGGATCGCCCTCTGTCTGTGTCTGTCTGTTTGTTGCACATCCTTTCCAAACCTTTCCTCACTCTTTGTCTTTCTAATGTGTTTCAGGGTTTCTGTCCATGTTTGGAAAATTAATTTCTAATTTAAACATTTCTAGGATTTTTAAAAACCAGAATAAAAGCTGATAAACTAAATCACCAGAGTGTAAAGTGAAGGAGGAAAACTCCCTCTACGACACAACCAACATTAAGACATCAAACTTTATAAAGGCAGATATACTTGAACTTGGCGGATAAACTCAAACATTAGAGAAGTTATGTCATGATTTATGGCACATTTAAATATTTCACCGCAGTGCACAAATTAAGAAGTGAAGGTTTGGGTGAAAGAGAAGCTATTTCCAGCAAGGACAGTTTACAGGAACCCTGGTCGTCTCCTCCACCACCACCTCCACAACGGCATCCCGCCCCTCCCTCCCTCCCTCCCCCGTCGTTGTTCTCCCACCGCTTCCCCCTCCTTGTGTGTGCAACCGTTCCATCCTCTCATTCTGCTGCTCTTTCTCTCATCCTCCATCCCTCGCTCTCCACCCCCCCTGCGCTGCAACGGGGGTTTGTCTGATCAGTCTTCCCGTACACCCGATCGCAAGGAGCGCAAGGCCAACTCCGCCGGCAAGAAGAGGAGGCGCTCGCCCTCGCCGCCCAGCACTCCCGCCGAATCCCGCAAGAAGGGAGGAAAGAAGGGGTGAGGAGGCCAGCTTCTTTTTTTATTTCTTTCTGGGGACGGGAGTTAAGAGCAGTTTGTTGTTTTCTATTTTTCTCATAGTCAACAAACCAAAGCTGAGTTAACGAGAACAGACCGTGTCATCTTTAAATGACAGCTGCTTTCAGAGGTCGCGTTCACTGGAAGGTAGACGCTGACACTAGATCACCTGTGGCGAAGGTGTAACGCACACTCAGCGCTATGAACGGCAATCAATATCCGTTAACAGGAAACACGTGAAAACGAGGAAGTAAACAGAACTCTTCTTCCCGTCTCTTCCTCTATCTCTTGATGAATCACTGACGTACGGTCTGTTTGCTGTCAGGAACCCGGGGCCTCACTGGAAGCGACGGGGCCACAGAGGCGAAGAGGAGGACACGGAGGAGGACATGACCAAGGACATGGACGACTCCTCAGCTGGAGCCAGCATGGAGGAGGGCAGCATGTCCAAGAATGGTACGGTTACCGCCGGACGCTCCCTCTTTTTGATTTTAATGGCATGAATTTGATCAGATGTGATGATGTGCTGACTGAAGGAGGAAATATTCCCAACAAATTTTATTATTTATCATCTTATAGATAAAAATTCATTTCAGAAATTCAATCGACAGCCCAAAACTGAAGATATTTAATAACTTTCTGCTCCTCACCGGCTTCCTCTCTGGAGTTTCCTGTAGATGTCACGATGAGGCTGCACGTCGTTTACGCTCGTTTGTATTTCAACAGTATCCGCTTCGTCCCGTTTGTTAACCTGTTGCGTTACATCTTCCGGCGTCCGGGCAGCAACGCTTCAGGTTCTGCCAGCTCGTTAATTAATTCACAGCTTTTTGTTTTTTGTCCGTTGTTGCTTGTTTCAGCTCTTATCGGTACAAATAACTGGCACAAAGCTGGTAGAAATATGTTCTGCGCTCACGCTGGATGAACCAGAAGGCCCGGTGGTGGTGGTGGTGGGGGTGGAGGTTATGTCAGAACATTTTTAAACTTGTCGTGGCTTGTCGTTAGTTTGGCGCGTACGGCTGCTGTATCAGATCACTAGAGAGCAGACGTGGAGCTCTGGAGGAGGGAAAGAAAGAAAGAAGCACAATGACCCAAAAACTGCAGGTCTGAATGTGTTCGTCAGGAAGTTGCAGGTTTCAGTGCACAGAGCCTCTCCTTTTGGATATATATATATATATATATATACACTTATTTATTTATTTATGATTCTTTTACTGGAACAAAATCATGAATTTCATCATTTCACTGTAGAAGCAGACAGGCGAGTCTGTCAGGTTAGATGAGAGACCTGAAGATGTGTGTTTAACATCCAGCTCCTCTTAAAGATCCCTTTAAAACCACACACACACACACTTCTTACTAAACATGCTCTTTTTAGACCAAGTCCCACCAGGACAGTCCCACTTTTTACATAACACACACACACTCCTTGGCACTCTATGTTCGTGTCCTCTTTTGGACCTCTTTGCTTGTTAATGCCTCCACGGCTGAATGAAATGTCTTTTTCTTCTATTTACAGCAAATTCAAAGAAAGACAGTGAGAATACTCCGGTCAAAGGAGGGAATATGGCCGACTTAGGTGCGAAACCTCTTTAACTGAATCGATCAGTTTGGTTGAATTGAAGTGAATCAGATCAGAATACGAGCATCAGGCCAGCGTGAAGTGTCTCAGCTCTGAATCTGTGTTTGTGTCTTTCCAGATGACATGGAGGACGACTCTGTGCTGTCTGGAGGAAAGGTAAGACTTCAGACCAAACACTGCGAGGGAGGGAGTGTGTGCTGACTGTTTAGCCACCAACGATTGTCATTATGAATCAAATTAGGTTTTGCATCAATAAATGAGGAAAAATAATGACACATCAAAAATAACAAAGGCACGTCAGGTCAAAGTGGCGTTGTCAAACCTCCAGGATTACCGTTATTAGTCAAATTTGGGGTGAGAGTTTCCACCAGTCAGTCAGAACTGAAGAAAGACGTGAAACATCTTTACAGATCTACAGCCAAGTCCAGTTGCTCCAGATTCAGCGCTCCTCAATGTAAGACGACCTGGACGACCGAGAACCCTCAGACTGATGTTGCTTTCACGCCAGGATAGTCCGAGGGGGGGTTTTGGTTTGTTTCTCTTTCACACTGCACTTTTAAAAAGTGGACCAAACCTCAACGTCATGCAGATACAACAGCTGCTCGTTTTGGCTCGTTTGCCAGCTCATCGATTTTGTCTTTCTGATCTTTGGTCCTCTGGATAGTCTGCTTGCTTTCCCGCCGTAAGAGAACCGCACCAGGCTTCACTTGCAAAGCGGACCGACACCCACGTTTTCAGGCGGACCAGAACTCGGGCGGGTTTTCACACCTGCTCAAAAGAACCGGACTCTACGAGGAAACAAACTCTGGTCCGTTTAAAGCGGACTGAACAGCGCTGGTGTGTAGAATTGCACGATACCCACGGTATACACGGTACCCCGCGGTGCCAAATCATAACCGTCGCTACTATACTAGAAATTTTACATGACGGTACTACCGTGGATTACTATACTACCGGTGCCAGTCTCCGCTACATAGCGGCCGCCTCTGCTCTCCTCCCGGCTTCTCACTGTAAACAAACCAACATGGAACCGCAACCGAACTACACAGCTGCTGAATGATTGGCTGTTTGCCTGTTACTGGTGACGTCCAGGGATGTGATAGGCTGTTTCCGCACGCTGGGTCCGCCCGTCTGTTAGCTGATTGGCTGTTCTTGTGTTTCTGTCGGCAAGCATGAACTCCGTGAAGACAGCTCCGCTTTGATAGAAACTCGCTTCAGAACAAACAACAAGCTAAAGTTCTGTCTCGCCCAGACACGAGACAACACACTCACCGTGGCAGAAGCACCGGGCCCGAGCAGCGAGTCTGCCGTGGCGTCTTCGTCAGTGGCAACACTAATTTAGCTTAAAAACAAACGTCGTTGTTTCAAACTAACTTGTACAAATACATTGCAGTTTATAATAATAATAATAATAATAAAAAAAGGCAGCAGTATCGCGATAATACCCGGAACCGCGATACTTTGTCTGGTATAGTATCGTGGTTACTCATTTTAGTATCGTGACAACTCTAGCTGGTGTGTGAAGCACTGATGACTGAGGGACCCAACATAAACTTTCTCCCTCTCGAGAAATATTGGAAACCATTCACAACACAATACAACAAACAAAATACATCCCGAAAATTAATTATTTCCGGTAAATAAAATATTCTTGAACAACAAAAATTAAACATAAATAAATTGATGCAACGCTTCAACATAAATGGCGAAAAATCAACTTTTGTGCCTTAATTAAATCTGTTAATTATATCAAAAGTTTTATTGGTTTTAAAAAAATGCCGAACTCCTTTTTGGATGGACGCCTCCCGGTCCTGTTCACACTGAGCAGCTTTCATCGCGCTGACCTCTCTGTGTCTCCGTCTGCAGGACGATGAGGAACAGGGCAAAGCTGAGATCAACCGACTGATCGACGCCGGCGAGGACAACGTGACTGAACAGACTCACCACATCATCATCCCCAGCTACAGCGCTTGGTTCGACTACAACTGGTAAGAGCCGGAGGACGAGGATCGACGCGTTACTGCCACACACACGGGCGTCGTAAAGCTTCTGTCCGACAGCAGCTGCTGTGCATGGAGTTCGTTTTAAGATTTAAATACGCTATATGGACAAAAGTATTCAGACGCCAATACAGATATTTTAATATAGAGTTTAACGGCTTCCACTCGTCCAGATCTTGGCGATCTCCGTTCCAGTTCATCCCAAAGGTGCTCTGTGCGGGGCCAGTCGAGTTCCCCGACACCCAACTCATCAAACCATCAAATCAATGTCTCTATGGACAGAAAAGTCTTACCCCAAACTGCTGCCACAAAGCTGGAAGCTTTATCTTAAGACCTTTACCTTAAGTGTCCACATACTTTTGTCCATATAGTGTATTATAATCATAATGTTCGAATTCAGTAGTGTAGGGTGTGTGAAGGACGCTGCAGTCTGCAACTTGGCCACTAGATGGTGCTACACTCAACATAATGCTCCTTAATGTGACTCATATGACTTGTATGTTTGAGATTTCTCGTGTGATTAAACGGGTTGTAATTTAGAAGATGACAGTTATTTTTTCATCATGTAAAATCAGAAACTTTATCTTTTCCTTCCAGCATCCATGAGATCGAGAGAAGAGCTCTGCCCGAATTCTTTAACGGGAAGAACAAGTCCAAAACTCCTGAGATGTGAGTTTTTACACACACACACACACACACACAGTTGCACGTTTCATACATGTAATCGTCGTGCGATGCCGTAGACCGTCCTGTTGAATCTCTTCCCTCGTCAACAGCTACCTGGCCTACCGCAACTTCATGATCGACACATACCGGCTGAACCCTCAGGAGTACCTCACCTCCACTTCCTGTCGCAGGAACTTGACCGGGGACGTCTGTGCCATCATGAGGTGAGCCGTGAAATTCAGGTTTAAACTAAATCAGGGGATCTCTCACACACGTCATGTTGTGATTAGTTTGGGTTTTCCCTTTTTTATTTTTATTTGAACAACTCGGTGCAACATTCTGAATTTCTTCCAGGAGAGACGGCCTGAAAATGTCTAACCGTAATCTCCGTATTTAAAGAAAATCACGTCCACGTCGCTGTTGTTGCTTAGTGTGACGGATAGTTTGAATCATCTGACACTAACTGGGAAAGTTCCTTTGCTGTGTGAACTCCACAGATGATCAGAGAAATGTTGCGTCTGTAGTTAATAAATGTCTTTGTCCGTCGGCAGGGTTCACGCCTTCTTGGAGCAGTGGGGTTTGGTGAACTACCAGGTCGACGCCGACAGTCGCCCGTTGCCCATGGGCCCCCCACCCACGCCTCACTTCACCGTGCTGGCTGACACACCGTCCGGCCTCATGCCCCTGAACCACAGACCCCCACCGGTAAGGCAGACCGATGTGTCGCATCAGGACAGAGTCCCGCAGCGTCGCGCTTTAGTGCCTGTAAACGTTGATCGTTGTGTTTCATCCCTGCAGATCCCCCCTCCACAGCAAATGCCCAACTTCGCAGACAAAGGCAAAGACAAGGCCATCGACCTGCAGAACTTCGGCCTTCGCACCGACCTCTACAACAAGAAAAACCCCAAGGTCAGCTCAGTCAAATATCCCATGACAGAATCTTTCTTGCTCTCATGTTGGAGGCTTTAGGTAAAACTCTTATTACCTGTCCGCAGGGTAAAGCTGTCACCATCACCAGGGAATGGACCGAGCAGGAGACGCTCCTGCTGCTGGAGGTGAGAGGAAAGAAGCCTGTTCAAATATTCTGGATTGTGAAACTCAGCCACTTCCTTTGTGTTACCCTCTTGTCCTCTTATTACACTTCTTTTACTCTCTTTACTACACACTCACTTCCTCTTTCGTGGTTTTATAAATGTTTCCTTCCTCAAAACTAACTTTCTCTACTTCGAAGTGCTTTGATTTCCACGCCCCGTCCTCCGCTGACAACTTTTTAAATTCAGTCCTCCCGCTCCTCGGCTGCACATGACTCGTATCGTGACTAAGATGTGTGCGTTCACTCCCTTCGCCTCTTCCAGGCTCTGGAGATGTTCAAGGACGACTGGAACAAAGTGTCCGAGCACATCGGTTCACGCACCCAGGACGAGTGCATCCTGCACTTCCTGCGGCTGCCCATCGAGGATCCGTACCTGGAGAGCACTGAAGCCTCCCTGGGCCCTCTGGCCTACCAGCCAATCCCCTTCAGCCAGTCCGGAAACCCCGTCATGAGCACAGTCGCCTTCCTGGCCTCCGTCGTCGATCCCAGAGTGGCATCTGCCGCCGCCAGGGCAGCTCTAGGTGAGGATATATAACTAAACATCAGAGCATTTGTTCCATCGTGAAGCTGTATATCGATAAACGTCCTCTCTCTCCGTCTTTCCGTCTGCAGAGGAGTTCTCCCGTGTGCGCGAGGAGGTGCCTGCAGAGTTGGTGGAGGCTCACGTGAAAAAGGTTCAGGAGGCAGCTCGCAGCACGGGGAAGGTGGACCCCGCCTTCGGCCTGGAGAGCAGCGGCATCGCTGGCACCGCCCCCGAGGAGCCAGAAAAGACTGGTGAGTGATACAGGAGGAGGTGGAGGAGGAGGAGGAGGTGGCACAACCAAAGCTACAGCAGGAAATGTTGCACGTAGCCTGTACATTTGGATTTTTTTGTGACTTGTGCGGCCACTAGAGCTGCCTAATGTGGTTAAGGAGGAGTGGAGAGTGTCATCACTTTGTCTCCTCTGCTTCCTTAAATTTCACCACATTGGACTAAAAATAGTGACACACATGTCAGATATACAAGCAGGCGGCGAGAGTTAGGAAACAGTGTGTGTGCGCATACTGCCGCGGTAACCAGTGGATTAAAACAACCGTGGCAGATGGGGAGGGGTAGTTGGAGGAGGGGGGAGCAGAAAACTGGGTCATCACACTCTGTGTTGTGTTTATTGCTTTCACACACACACACACACACACACACACACACACACACACACACACCTCAGATGTGAATCAATAAGCTTAAATACGTTCAGCGCTCTCATCCTGCCTGAAGCACTCGACCGACACACATCAGTCGATACTCAAACCCTTAACGTGCGCTCAAGTGCACCCGTGACACGCTTTAACACTCAGCCGTGTGTGTGTGTGTGTGTGTGTGTGTGTGTGTGTGTGTGTTGGGGATGAATGAACAGTGAAACTTCTCGGTCACTTTTAGTCTGTGACATGACGCTGATATCTCGACACGCTCTTGTCATTTACAGAAAGCACAGAGGCAGAGAAGATGGACACGGACTCCGACTCCCAGCAGGCCGATAAGGTGAGAAGATCTCCTCCTACGTGTCGAGGAAACGCTCTGCTATCTTACTGTCAACAAATCAGTGCGAAACACGACGGCTTGTTTCTGGAGTATGTGTGGGAAAATGCTTAATTAACAGAGATAGTTTCAGGATTAATCATTAATAAAAATAGTTTTCTTTTGCTCTAATGTGGGATTGAGTCAAAACAAACATCAGTGGAAGGTCACGTGACCGTCATCAATTTAAATACATGAAAATCAGCCTGAGGTAAACATCGACCGTGTTTAAAATCTCTTTCGCGGATGGGAAAGGCCCGACGGCGTCTCGTCTCTGCTCGTTAGCTTCCATTAACCTTTTGGACACTTTGTCCAAATCACAGCGATCGTCCCAGCAAGAGTCACGACATGTCACGTGATTTACCCAAAAGCATCATGGTGTTTATCAGCTGGTATTTTCCAAATTCACTAAGTCGAGGTTTTCACATGCAGCCCCGTTGATGTTTTAAATTTTAATTTGTTGAGTTTCTAACATCTTAGTTGTGTTTTACAAAGGCTGCAGCTCGCAACTCAAAGTTTTCCTAGACCCAAAGTCAGACTTTCGGGCTCGCTTATCGTCGCGTGTCTTTGTCCTTCCCCCTCAGGCGGAGCTGAAGGACGAGGCTGAGAAACCCAGCGAGTCTGCAGAGAAGAGCGGCGACAAGACGGAGGCCGCCGACAAGGTGAAGAAGGAGGGAGCGGAGGCATCGGAGCGCGAGGAGGAGAACGAAGAGGGAGGGGAGGCCAAGACGGCTCCAGCAGGTAACCACGGAAACTCGTGATGAAATAAGAAAATGTCCAACGCGCCTACGTCATAATTCGCGCATCTTAGCAACTAGCTCCGAAGTAAGGCTCCAGCTAACGATTATTTTCTGTCCTCAATCGGTTTGACTCTAATTTCCTTCAAGGAGCCGCTGGACGCTGCAAAGAAAAGCAGCGAGGTCTCACTAAAAAGCTGAAAAATGACTTAGAATAATTAATTAGATAATTAATTACACAGTAGTTGTGATCATTCTTCTATGCATCAACTAAATGACTAATCATTTCAGCTCAGGTTGCCTCCAGAGGTTTTATGTAGAAACATTTCCCAAAGTTTGTTTCTTTTCTGACTCAGCTGTCCTTTAAAACTTCTATAGGACAGAGGCTTTTTGTGTTTTCATAAAAACACTAAATTTCTGTCCCCGTCAGACAAAGACAAAGACGAAGCCATGGAGACGTCGTCCTCGGAGCAGGACAAAGACAAAGAGGAGAAGGCGGCCTCGGACGAGGGAGCGGAGGACAAGAGGAAGAAACTGGAGCACGACATCGAAGAGGGGAACATCGCCACCGCGGCCGCCGCTGCTCTGGCATCAGCTGCCACCAAGGCCAAGGTGAGGCTGCGGGAGAACGCTGACACAGCAAAACACTTTAGCCGGTCTGATCGTCCTCGTGCTCACCTGAGTACAGCGTTTGAATCTACAGATGAACATCTTTCTTTACATGTTTCAGTCAAACCTGGCCACGGAATAACTAGAGAATGTGTTTTTAAACTTGACGTCTCTCTTCTTTTACTCTTCCTCTCAGCACTTGGCAGCTGTGGAGGAGAGGAAGATCAAGTCCCTGGTGGCTCTGCTGGTGGAGACCCAGATGAAGAAGCTGGAGATCAAGCTGAGGCACTTCGAGGAACTCGAGACCATCATGGACCGAGAGAAAGAGGCCGTAAGTCAAAAACGCTGCTTTTTGAGCGTTGGATGGATGTTCATGGTTAATGGCATGAACGTTTCACTTACCTCCACACACTCGGTTAAGTGGTCTCGGCTGTGGTGATGAATAATGAAGAAGGAGATCTGTTAACAGAAGCTGCAGCGTCCAGTCTGTCCATCATGAACTGTGTAGATCACAGAGAGGTGAAGGTGGGAACAAATATATTGTCTAAACTCGGATCCAGAATCAGTGAATGAAGTTCTAAAGTTGGGCTTTTGTGCAGCGACTTGTGACAAACACTGGAGGTGCTGATGCTTTGATATCTGTAGAAGGTGACCTCGAAGATTCTTCTGAAGATGTGACGTAATCAAAGTAGCTACAAACACACAGATGATCGAGCCGTGCAGATACGTACAGAGAAGTTTCACAGCAGAAAGTCTGTTTGATCCAGAGCTCCATGAAGATGAGGCGCCCAGAAATGAAACAAAAACAAACTTGAGCGGGTCATTTATTTTCTGAGGTTGACGGGCTGTACGAGGGGATGAGGGGAACGTAACATAGAAGCTCGATGTTGACTCCGGACCCCGTGACGGTGAAACACGTCGCACACTCAGAGGTTAAAGAGTTCAGTGTTGTAGTTATTGTGACCCGGTGTCGCACAGTCCTTCCTCTGCGGCTGCTAAATTGAAATAAGTAGCCGGTAAATATTTGGAGTTCATCGGCCAACGTTGGCCACCGAGCAAGCTGCTTCCCGCTTGGTCCGAATCCTCCACAGAGACTCGCTCTTTGTGAGGGAGCTGAAGTGCGAATAAAACATTTTCCAGACCCGGCGCCGTCCTCTGCAGGCTGCATGATTAGTCCTCCGCTGTGTGGGTGTGTGTGGCCGCCGGACAATCCCTGGAGACGCCAGGCAAAGTGTAAAACTGTGTGTTTTTTTTCCCGTGAAGGCATCAGGGCATCGTAGCCCGGTTTCACAGCTGTAAATAGTGCATGAAAAGGAGGTTTGCCTTTTAGAGAAAAGAGAGAAATGAAACTTCTGCTGCTGCCGTCAGCTGTAAAACACAGAGCTCCTAAAAACACGAGACACTCTCGTCCTTTTGCCGTTTATTCTCAAAACGATGTTTTTCTACTTCTCCTAAATATGACGTGAAATCATTTAAGTTTTAATGACATGATCTGACAACAACCAACACAGATAAAAACCTGCATCAACAATTGAGCCCAATTAGAGCTGCAAATTTCTGTGAATTTACAAAACTGCAAACTTTCCATGGGAATAAACAGAAATAAACTGAATTTACAAAGTCTGTCCTCACAGGGAATTTAAATGTAGTTGGGGAAAATATTTTAGCATAATTCGGACTAACTTGAATATCTGCTATCCGTCAGTCAGATAACACGCTGCTTTAACTGTAAAATGTTTGTCTGGTCTCCGCAGTTGGAGCTTCAGCGGCAGCAGCTTCTCACCGAGCGTCAGGCCTTCCACATGGAGCAGCTCAAATACGCAGAGATGAAGGCGCGGCAGCAGATGGAGCAGCAAGCCGCCGCTGCAGCGGCAGCTGCCGCCGCCCACGCTCAGGGCCACGGCCAGGCTCCGGGATCTGGACCCCATCCACCGGGCATGCACCCCGGAGGGCCGCAGCCTCACCACGGAGCACCGGTGCCCCACCACGGAGGGCCTCCACCCGGAGGTGCCATGCACCCCGGATACCCTCCGATGGGTCACCACCCCATGGCCCCGCACCACCCAGGACAGACAGGTGAGGGGAAGAACCAGAGCAGAGGTGGAGACGCAGATGACAGGAAGTCAGACACAGAAATTTTCAAAATAAAAGCCCGTCTGCAGATAAAAAAGGGGGTCTGCTTAACTCAGCCTACTTCCTCATGTTAGAAGCAGAAAAATGTGATCCGAAGTCACAGCTGAGCCCGGTGTGATGTCGGGGTTACACCTTCAATAAACATGAACGTTGTTTAAAGTTAGTGCAGCATTGCTGTATCATTATATATTGACATGAATCTCCCCGACCCTGCAGGACCGATGGGACCGGGTCAGCCGATGCCCGGGCGTATGATGCCTGGCCCGCCCTCCGCTGGGCCCCCTCCCGGCGGCATGCCTCCCATGATGCCCCCACGTCACCCTGGAGCTCCCAACGGCATGTGTGAGTACAAATGTTTCGTGTGTTCAGATTTACCCAGCATGCCTTTGGGTGGATCAAGGGGCGGGTCTTATTTTCTGGCTCTAAATCCAGCGTGTGTTCTCGTTCCAGACCCCGGCCCGCCACCCGCACAGCCTGAAGCGGTACCTGCAGTTCCTGTGGGTCCACCGGCGCCGCCGACTGCTCGAGTGGCTGACAACTAAGAACCCGCACACACACACTCACACACACACACTCACACACACACACACACACACACTCACTCAGCCGCCCCCTTTTTGATGGCCTTTGCTCCTGGCTCCATATTTTCCCATCAACACTCAAAACTATCAGAAACGTTATTGACACACACACACACACACTCAGGGTTTAGTGGCAAGGGTAACCCAATTTTTACACACACACACACACACACACCGATCCAGACTTCCTCTCAGGGCACAGCGGCAAAGCGTCGTCTAGTAATAAACACTGTTTTCTGCTCTGTCGGGCCACGTGGAGGCTGGAGAGAACGACTCTGTGTACAGAGACACGTAGAAATCTCCCCCCGTCTCACCCCGTCTCACCCTTTTCCTCTTTCAAATGACACTGTAACCCCGCCCGCCCCAACACCACCTCCTCCTCCTCCTGTCTCTGTTTAAGACAAATGCACCTCCTCTCGTCTGGAGCCTCTCACCACACACACACAGAGGAGGTGACCCAGCCTGGCCTCGCTCTTGTCTTGTCGAGTATCTACCTCTCGCTCCTCTTTAAATGATACACTGTAGTTCTCTGTGTGTGTGTGTGTGTCAATAATTAGTCACAACATGCAGATGTTGTTTGTCCTCCACACCAGGAAGGCGAGGGTGATGTGAGGGGACTGCAATGCAGCGATTATACCAACAAACCCTGCACACACACACTCGAGTTTCCTTCCTGTCAACAAATCCCATGAAAACAACCAAAACTAACGACGTGTTCGTCCGTGTCTGATCTACGGAGCGCTTCGTCAGATGTTACTCGGACAGGAGTAGACGACACCCGACTCGCTGGGACTACCAGACAGATGAGGCATGAAAAAGTCTCACACACACACACAAATGTAAGCTAAGCTGAGGCTGTACACACACACACACACACACACACACACACTGACTTGGCCACACCCTGCCACAAACACTGGACACACACACACGACCTCCTGCTGACCGTCACAGCCTTTACAGAGCAGGAGACGACTGAAACATCAGAACATGAGCGACGCACTTCCTCAGCGCGGTGGGCTTCTAGATGTTTTTAGGTGCTGATACTGTAGCGAATAAACCCCGCCCCCTCCTCCTCTTCCTCCTCTCTCCACTGCTAACGCTTAGCGCTGCTACCTCGCTAACCCTCCCCACACACACACACACACACACACACTTTTTTTCGCCACTAGCCACGGGAAAACTCAGCAATATCCTCATTCCTGTGTATCAACCTGTCTGTGGTCGGTTACGCTGAAGAGTTACCACTCACAGACGCTGACATCGCGTGTCCCGCGACGTTTGCAGTCGACGAGAAGCTGGGGATCGACCGTTTCTTTATCCAGCTGAAATAACCTTCAAAAAATATGAAAACATTCTCCGCTTCCAGATCCTGACATAAATATTTGCTGGTTGACATTTCAAAGACGTCGCAGTGAGATTTCCGCCACCTCCTGACATGTTACGAACTAAAATATAATTTGTTTGAATAAAAACAAATAATCTGCTCTCTTTAATTTAACCATCCAGAAATGTTGGAGAGAAAAAAAAGATTTCTGATCGCAGCTGATGTTTCTGCGTCGTAATCGATGCTCAGGTTCAGGTTTAAATCCCTGCGAAGATCCGTTCGTAGTTTATCTGGAGCTTTCGACCGTATCGCACGGTATTCCTCACAACTTTTCTTTTCAGGTTCAGACTGAAAGTTCCTTCATCATTTTTGCTCCATGTTGGCTTAAATGTTCATTTTTTTGATCGTGTCACATGATTTTTGATTCTTTCACATCTTCAAACGGAAGATGATCATGTTGTAGGATCGGAAGCTCGGGAACATTTTGTGCTCTGAAATGAACATTTACTCCTGAGAAGCTCCAAACTCCTGAGGAACACCATGTAGACCGATGAAAAGCTCCGGGCGGTGCATTTTAAAGGACGTGCTGTCCGTTATCTATCACACGTCGGCTGAAACAAAGTAACTGGCTGCATCTTCCCACAGTCGACACACAGGTTGAGAATAAGCTCCACGAGGTCGTTTTTTTTAACGTGAAGTCTTAAATCAAACGACTCCTCTCTCTCTCCCTCCCTCCCTCTTCGCTGGCACTGTTAGTATCTCTGCTACCTCTTCCTCGTTCATCCGCTAGCTACCTCTTCTAGAAATCTTCCTCTCGCTCTCTGCTACCTCTTCTGCGCACCCCTTCGCTACCTCTCGTTCCCGTTTCCTTTCTTTCTTTTGTTGTTTTACTTTCTCCCGCCCACGTGACTGCTGCATCACTGACTGCTGCCGTCTTCTCCCGGTGTGTCGGGAAGAAGAAGAAATCACCAACGCGTACGGTCATTCGCTCTCGTTCATCGCGCCCTCCTCCTCCTCACGTTCAACATCTTTTACCAGGCTTGTTATGTAATATCACTTAAATATGACAGGAATCCCCCTCACATATATTATCTTTAATCGCTACTATTTTGTGTTCATGGTAATGTATTTTTAAGGAGAAGTTTTGTGTAGATGGAAGTTATCTCTGTTCTTTGGAAGTTTGTAGCATTTGTTTCTTTTCTTTTTTTTATTTTGTATGGGGTCTGTTGGTACTTGGACCTAGACACTGTCGAATAAACTGTGTTTTGTATGAGTTTGATGTCCTGACTTTTTATTCGATTAATCTGGGTTTAACCCAGAAACTCCACCGGTCCGTTTGGGTCCGTCCTGCATCGACTTCAAACCCACCTGGAGCGATTCAGAAGCGTTTAGTCCTCCTGACTTTGTTTACTTGCTCAGATTTGGTCATTTTCCAGGTTTATTTTGAAAATCCAGATTCTCTATGCTGTTTCCGAGGTGCTCTGTGGAAAATTGTTGTGGGCTGCTCGCGGTGTCCGTCAAAAATAGAACAGGCCGAGCGAGTAGTGATGGGAAGTCAGCTGACTCACCAAGAAGAGTCGGCTCTTGCGGCTCTTCGTGTTAGTACTTGTATCTTTCATAATTCAGCCAAATTTAGCACTGATTTGACTTGTGATTTGTATGTGTGCACATATCATGTATATATTCAAAACATCCTTTGTACTGAGATCGCGAATACAAGCGGCCGAGATGAGCTTCCTTCGCAGGGTGGCTGGGCTCTCCCTTAGAGATAGGGTGAGAAGCTCGGCCATCCGCGAGGAGCTCAGAGTAGAACCGCTGCTCCTCCGCATCAAGAGGAACCAGCTGAGGTGGCTCGGGCATCTCGTGAGGATGCCTCCTGGACGTCTCCCTGGTGAGATGTTCCGGGCACCTCCCTCAGGGTGGCGGCCCCGGGGAAGACCCAGGACACGCTGGAGGGACTATGTCTCTCACCTGGCCTGGGAACGCCTCCCTGGGAGAGCTGGACGAAGTATTCAAAAGTAAAAAAAATTCTAAGATCAGTAAATTGCTGTAAAAAACAGTTTTTGTTTGAACAGACAACAGTTCAAAAATAAGACCTATGTCTATTCTATTTCTTTTACATTACCGCTGTGATGTGCTGCAGCACACTCTTGTTTAAGCATCTGGAAACTAAGGAGTACAACTCCCTGTCTGAGCTAAAGTGAGGCTGCTTTTCTTTTTTTGGGGAAGTCAAAGAGGAAGTTACTTGCAACACACAGAGCCTTCACTGCACCAACTGGGAAAATTTCTGTAGTTAGGTTGTAAAGAATGAGTCAAACCTGAGACCTGCGAGTCAACTCAAGATGTTTTGACTTACTTCCATTTCTGACGTCATGTTAATGAACCAACTGACGAAAAAAGCCACAACAGACTGATCTGTTTGTTCCACAAACATGAACTGAACTGCAGGGTGTCGTACCCGTCTGTTTTTGTTTTTTTTTAGGCTTTCTTTCCTGAACCCAGAACTGAAACTGTGCTAAAGATGCTTTTAATTGAGGATGTGTTTTTTTTTTCAGTATTTCAAAGCCAAAGGGGGAGTTGTCTGGTTGTCCTGGCTGTTTCATACATATATGAATACAACCCTGTTTCCAGAACAGATGACACGCTGCGTAAAACGTAAATGAAAACACAACATTGAAACTAATATGTATCGTCTATAATATAAAATAAGGAAGAAATGTGAAACTGTAGGGCTCAGTTCAAAGGTTCAGAAAAACTTTATTAGTTAAATTCAAAAGTACAGAAATTTGAATGTCTCAATGATCATGACACAGAATACACCCCCCCACCCCCAGAGTTCTTCAGTTACTTAAGTGGAATTACACAGAAATCTAAAAACAAAAGTAAAATTTCTAAATCCATCACATACGTCATTGTAGTAGTCAGTGTCCCTTTGTCCAGTGCATCTTAACAGGCACAAGAAATTAAAAATGAATTCACATTTCTACATATACTACATATAGTGCATACAACAAAAAACAAGCCTACATATACATGCACTACTCACAGAAATCTAAAGGTTAGACTGCACCTAAAACGCACTCTAACCTTTACAGGTGAACTTAATCTGACACGTCCAACTGTTCAGTGTTTCAGCACATTTTTCTTGTGGTCTACTCACCACTGTTATTTTTTGTTTCAATAAACTGCTTGAAATGAAGAAATGACCATTACATCTTTCTAATTAAATGCCCTACTTTCATGATATAAGATCACTGTAGCACAAACTTTAAATTTAACAAGTCAAATATCCTGAACTTTTTGTGAGCAGTGTATGTTTTAAATAACACTTAATTTTCTGAATTCTCATTCCATTGTTGTTGTAAGACTTCCAGTGTAGGACTATAGAACAACAGAACACATTTCATAGCAGAGCTGTAGACCTGAGGATATGTTGGATAACTAGAAAATTCCCGCAGAAATTTGGAGAGTGACGAGTGGGCTGTTGCCGGGGGTCTGTGTTCAAAAAGCACACCTCAAATAGTCTTTTTTAACATGTTTATCTAGACACAGGAGCAGCTAGCGTTGATGAGCTAGTAATTAGCATTAGCATGTTAGCATGTATTTAATTCTTAGTGGATAATACTAATTGCTAGTGCTAACGCATTAGCTGCTCTGCTATCTCTGTCTACCATTTGAGACAGACAAGTTCAAATTAAGTGCCAATAACTGCTAAAATGGCCGCGACTGGGCTTCTGCCTGCCGGCCCTAATCAGCAGAGCAGTTACTGAATACACATGTAGTCTTTTATTTTGAAGGGACTCTTATTTAAAAAAAAAGCCCCTCCCCCCTCTCCTCCTTCAGGCAGGCTGAGGTTGCCAAGCAACCAGGACCAACTAATCAGCAGAGCAGTTACTGCAGCTGTTAGAGTGTCAGTTGGGAATGCTGACAGACACTTACAGACCACCCCTCGAACAGGAAGGATTTCTGGCCAAACCGTTTGGCCAATCATTGAACTGAAATCACTGGGAGCATCCTGAGCCTTTCCTGAACGTCTACATAGTTATTTTGTGTTGATAAAGTGAAGAGATGTGACCTTTTGAGCGATTCAAAAAAGCGTTTCCTCCAGAAAATTTCCCGCCTTTTTAACATGGCAGTCTATGGGGTTGTGGATGGGTGTTGGTGCCGCATCTTTGTGTGTCACTCCAAAACTATATCTCTGACAGTTTTAGCAGGCGAATGTGAGTGAGACGACAAAATTTCCTACGTTTCTATGTATAAATCGTGTCTGTAGTGGTGCATTTGAGGCCACGGTAGTCGAATACGTTTTATTTTTTCACTGATTTTTCTCGCACTCTAGCTGATGATGTCATCCACTGTAGCACAAACATTCCGCCACATACACACCCATTATAAACCCAGAAATTTGAGTAAAAACCTGCTCAACTTTAAGCCTTGATAGTTTAAAAACGGTAAAAGCTGTCGATGAGTGAAGTGAATCCCTGAAGAGAAGGCAAGAGTACCTACGTTTTAAAGTTTAAATGAAGTCTCTCATTGAAAGTATGCCAGAGCAGTTGTTGAAAATGTCTGATTAAATTAAAAAAATTTCGGCTTTCCCATTCATTCCAATACGAAATTTCTCGCGAATCTCTTACAAAAGTAACAGCAACACTCGATTCAGGACCAAGACGCACGTTTTGATATACAATTTGTTGGGGTCCTGTCACCACTGTTTGAAAAAGGGCGGAAGATGAATAATAATGCCATGGAATGCGCAGAAGAACAATAGTTGACTCGTGTCGTGGGCACTCGTCACTAATAATAATGCCATTAGCATGTATTTAATTCCTTAGCATTGGTCGCTACAGTTAGCAATTAGCATCTCTTTACAGCACAAACATTCTGCCACATACACACCCATCATAAACGCAGAAATTTGACTAAAACCTGCTCAACTTTAAGCCTTGATAGTTTAAAAATGGTAAAAAGACACTGAGTGTAGTGAATCCCTGAAGAGAAGGCAAGCGTCCTACGTCCTAATGTCTGTTGAAATGTTGTTGTTTTTTCGCGGTTTCCCATTCATTCCAATACGAAATTCGTTGTCGAATAAGTTCACAGTGGACTGTTCAGGCTCGGTACGGCTGGTTAATCCCCTGAAAGGGGGAAAAAAGAGCCCGGTCAGGTACATAGGAGCAGCCACATACTGTAAGTCACCTCTGATTCATTAATAGACAACAGGCCTGCTGGTCCTAAAGTGTGTCCCCATAGATGAGCCTACCTTTGAGTGTCTGGACGCTGTCTTGGTTCATCTTCATCCTCTTTGGTGGGATGATGCCTGGATCTCTGCATGAACCAAATTATTGTTCGAATCTCTTCAACTTTAAGATTAACATCGAATAAAAAGAGAAGAGTTTAATCATGCCTACCCGCTGCCACTGTGTGCATGTGGAGAGTCCCATGTCCGTTTTCTTGGTGGTTTCATTTCGGGTGCATCGGTTGGACGTTCAGATGGCGCTTTTCTTGAGTGACGGAACAGTCTCCTCATCCTCCTCTTCTTCTTCTGTTGCTCAATGAAAGCGGCTCTTTTCCTTTTCTTCCGAGGCGTCTCTTCGGCTGCTCTAAATGAAGCCTCCTTGGAGTCCACGTCCATCTTCTTCCTCTTCCTTTCTGGTTGGGTGCTTTTTAGGTTGCATGGACCAAATACTGATTGAATCTTTTCAATTTCAACAGCAATGTCACGTAATATATAAGTATATAGTAAACTTAGCACTTACCTTTCACCACTCAAAGATGAAGTATCCCTCTGCCTTTTCATAGCAGGTTTAAGTCCGCCTCTGTAGGACTGAGCTTGATCAGAGGTGACGGGCAGCTGCAGCTCTGGTTGGGCCCTTTCCTCAGTATTTCCTTGTGGTTCTGATGGATCCTGGTCCGTACTGATGGCGAGGCGGCTGAACGCCGATGCCAACTCCAGTATCGGGGGATGCTCTTGGTGACTGAGCCAAGTGGGAAGGTGCTGGTGAACGCTGGTCAAGCTGGTGGAGGCCTGGTCCCTGTTATCAGCTCTCAGACTCTGATCCTGACAGAGAAATAAAACATTTGATTGGCTAATCTGTCCCAAACACAGCAGGCGAGATCGGATGGGAAGACCAAGAGACTGATGGAATGACAGAAATAAAAAGAAAGGTCACCTTTGCTTCCGGTAATTGGCACAGGGGGTGTGGTCGTAGCTTATTTTTACCTGTGCACTCAGTGGCAGGAGTTTTTCTGTTGACCGCGTCACTATTTATTATCACGTTTCACTTCGTATCGTTTTAACACTGAATTTATATTTGTTGTTGCTATTTAGGTTAATAAACATAAACGTATACTGTGGACTACTCAGCCTCCTATTAGCTGTTCAAAAGGAAAACTGCTGCTACATTATTGTCATTGTCACAGTCATCATTGATACCATGTCTCCATTACAGTTAGTTAAAGATTTGCTGCTGCTGTGCATGGTCATGGTGGAATTGTTGGTCTCTGTGAATAAGGTTATATCTACAGTGTACTATTTATTATCACGTTTCACTTCGTATCGTTTTAGCACTTATCTAATTTCATATGGTATAGTTGAGTTTGAATTTATATTTGTTGTTGCTGGGGATGTAACGATACACCAGCATCAGCGCCGGGGAGAGGTCCCACGAGGGGATCCTCCCGCACCGTGCGGCCGTCCCTGACCCGAGTTTAATCCATCGTGCAGACTGCGCGGAAGTTGCGGAGAAGTTGCGGTGATTGGTTAAAATTGCAACACCACCCTGAATTCACGGGGATTCACTGAAGTTACGTTGAAGTTGCAAATCGCAACATGGTGAATCCCTGGAGGGTCTGTGTTATGGTATAATTTACGGTACAGTCAGGCCTGACGCCGATTACCACTACTGCGCATGTGTGTAGGGGTGTGTGTGACACAGAAAGGCAGACGCGGCAGTGGAAGCTGCAGCCACAACGTAACTTATTTCTAATTTGAAAAAAGACGAAAAACAACATATCATACTTCTCTCGCATTCGCCAACAATCGCGATTCATTTTTTCTGTCAACCGATGCGAGTCGTCACGCATTTGTACCGATTTGTAATCGTGTCACGATGCATCGTTACATCCGTAGTTGTTGCTATTGTTATGTTACTGTGGACTACTCGGCCTCTTAGCAGCTGTTCAAAAGGAAAACTGCTGCTACATTATTGTCATTGTCACAGTCATCATTGATACCATGTCTCCATTACAGTTAGTTAAAGATTTGCTGCTGCTGTGCATGGTCATGGTGTAATTGTTGGTCTCTGTGAATAAGGTTATATATGCAGTGGTTCCTTGTTTATCGCGGGGGATACGTTCTAAAAATAACCCGCAATAAACGAAATCTGCAAAGTAAGTTTTATGTTTTAAACCTCTAACCACACACTTTTACACACATTTTGTACAGTACTCAGTTATTCAGGACGCAGAACAAAATGCGCGTTCATACTGTACAGTACGCTGTAAAAAAAAAAAGCTAAATTACACTGAAAAAATCAGCGAAAAAGCGAGTCCGCGAAAAATGAACCGCGATATAGCGAGGGACGACTGTACACAGTATATATGTATGAAAAGTGTCATGACATAACTTTTGTTGATATGATATTTGATATGATATATATATATATATATAAAAATACAATTTGATTGAAAGCTGATGTGTCATCACATAACTCAGCAGTTCTGCAGAGTCTACATCCTCAGTGTGAAACTATTATGAAAAGAAGAAGTCTCACTTCCTTTCGTTTAACATTAGGGTTAGGTCATCGTACCACTGGGATATTTATTTGAAGTATCGTGCAGTAAATGTATTATATATATATATATATATATATATATATATATATATATATATATATATATATATATATATATATAGTATTTATATATCGCCTTTCTAGTCTTCAAAGCGCTTTACACCAGATATCTCATTCACACACTGATGGCATTGGCTACCATGCAAGGTGCCAACTGCTCATCATCAGTTTGAGGATCTAACCATTCATACAGCTAAGTACTTTACATTACGTATGTTATGTATCATCAGTGTCTTGCCCAAAGACACTTCGACATGCAGACTGGAGGAGGCGGGAATCAAACCACCGATCATCTGATTAATGGACGACCCGCTCTGCCTCTGAGCCACAGCCACACCCCTACAAATGAAAACTTAGGTCCCATTTCTGACTAATAACTAATTTCTGACTTATATCCAATTTCTTGGATTATTGAAAAGAGACTAAATGAGAATTTAATTTCTATTTTCACATTATTAGATGATACACAGCTGTGTGAATCACTCCAAAGGAGCTTCCTCTTCATGTTGCAACAGTTTTCTGAATGTCTCATGAAACTACACTCACCTCGAACAAACACCGGACTGCACGTCTAGACTACGTATCTCTCTGCAGGGAAACTTTACAGTAAATACTGAACTCTGGTTTTGTCCTAATACAGTGAATATGAAGTCTTCATTCTTGAATTACTGCAAGTCTCACATGCACTTCATAGATTTTCTTTTCTCTCTGTCAGCATTCAGACAGACTTAAAGTTTGATCTTACCATGTTTCACTTGATTCCTTCGATGTTTTCAAACTTAAAGAAATGAATCCTCTCCAGAAAACAACCTGCTGCTGCTGCTCAGTGTTTCAATGAGTGAGATGAAAAATGTTTCCCATGAGACTTCCTGGGACGACACCAGATATGCATGTGATTTTGATGACACAATCTGTTCGGATGTCTGCATGTTTGCATTTATTCTAACTTCCTTTTTTCCTATGCACCAAAACACCAAGTCACCAAGAGTTTACTTGGCAATAAACTTGATTCTGACTTCCTGTCACATTCTCCCACATCTTCTACCCTCGGCCTTATTTTGCACACACACAGGACTTCACACGCCGTGTCTCGATCTCTCGTAGTTTAACCTTGCATCTCCCCGACATGTTTTAGTGTCCACTGCCCAACTCTTACTTTATATTTAAGGCCACAAAATCAAGAATTTATTCATCTGCACAGTTAAAATGATCCGAGTGTGATTAAAGAAACAGATTCTGAAGCGTTGGAGGCCGATGGACTATTTTTACATCCACACTCCTTCATTTGACATCTGACATCTCGTCTTGTAACTATGGAGGTCACAGTGTGAGCAGTTAAAATGCCCCTGTGTAAAACACTCAACCCTTTTCTTCCTGGGCTGTCAGATGCTCTCAGGTGCATCAGCAAAAATGCAAATCGGTCAGTTTTTAGCGCCTGTCTGGCAGACGGCCGGTCTCTTCAGTCTGCTTATTTTCTGCTCTGGAAACCAGTCCAGCACAGCAGCAGCAGCTCGGAGGTTGAATGCTCATTTAACCACCGGCTCTTATTTAAATCCAGCCAATGTCAACATGACGATGAATGCAGGTTTAATGTAGGCTGGCCTTGAGGAACATACCCTGGATTAAGACTTGGACAAATATTAACACGTGCAAATGTTTGACTGCTGGTCCATTATTAGACATCAACAAATATTAACATGCTCAAAGTTTGGCCTCTTTATTTTTTTATTTTGAACTGCAAATCTGAGAAAGCCAAAGTCGACCCGAGGAGTCAAAGATATCTCGCTTCCCTTGCTTCGCCTCCTTCTCGCTCCTGCAGATGTACAAAACGTGACGCACTCCAACGTAACCTACGTAAAGTATGTTGACCATTAAATAGACGTAATGTAGAGCCAGCCTTCTTCATCAGATGGTTCACTTTGTATGTAACATACATAAAGTACCCGTACGTACTGACGTACATGCTGTATCTGATCGTAACAGATGTGACGTACCCGACCGTAACGTACATGCTCCCATTTTTCATGAGGCACACAAAATGTTTTTAGATAATGCATCCACCTGACAGCTTTGGCATACTGAAGTGTTACTGCCATGCTGTTAAATTAGCGGCACGGTGGAGCACTTCACCGTAACGTACGTAATGTGTCTAATGTAATGTAAGTACTTAGCTGTAACGTACATGATGTACATCACTGCAAAGGAATGTACGTAACGCGTGTGACGTACTCCTACGCAACGTACCTGATCGTAACATATGTGACGTACCTGACTGTAAAGGCATGGTGGAGCGCTTGACCATTAATGTACGTAATGTACCTAACGCAATGTAAAGTAAGTACTTAGCTGTAACGTACATGATGTGTGACGTACTCCAACGCAATGTACGCAACGTACTTGACCGTAATATATGTGACGTACCCGACTGTAAAGTATGTAATGTACCTGACTGTAACGTACATGACGTACCTGACTGCAAAGTAATGTATGTAACGTATGTGACGTACCCGACTGTAAAAGCACGGTGGAGCGCTTGACCGTAACGTACGTAATGTACCTAACCTGACTGCAAAGTAATGTAAGTAATGTACTCCAAGGCAACGTACCTAACGTATGTGACGTACCCGACTGTAAAGAATGTAATGTACCTAGCTCTAACGTACATGATCTGTAAGGTACGTCATAACCAGACTGTAAAGTAACGCATGTTACGTACGTAACTTACGTGACCTACTCAACTGTAATGTAACACATGTAATGTAGCTCGCTGTAACTGTGAGTGGGAGATCTGTGATTTTATGTCTAGATGTTCAACTTTTTTGGCCTTCAAAGGTCCCGGAGCAGCTTCCAACGGAGGCCATCCTCCAACGCTTGTTGTGGCCTCATTGGCTTCGGCAGTTTGTCTCCGTATTTCTTACGTTGTAGCTGCTCCACAGCCTGTATGTGGGGTAGGAATGATCGGCACGGCATGTGAGCATTGTGTTACGGACAGGCTTGTAAAAATCTAAACCTATTCTTTCAACAACAAACCAGGGCACAACATTTCATTTCCATATGTGCAGCATCCTTATGAAAAGCGCTCCAAGGCCAGGATCTGTTCTCGTTACAACATATTTGTTGCAGATTTACAGACGTTAATTAGACTATGTACAATTTAATCTGCATGTATAGAGATATAGGTCATGAAATGACCCCAGGTCTGCCGTAACACACTTAACAGACTGGCTGTAGTGTGTTTGTTCCAGCTGTTAGGACTGCGAACATTGAATTCACACACGGGTCACTCTGTTGTGGTGATATAAGAGGTGTTAATTGCATCTAACATAAGCTGGCAAACTATGATTTTGCTGCTTTTATCGCTGCCTTTCACACTTATTCTTTGTTTTGATTAATACATAAGGTGAGCTAGTAAGTGCTAATAACCTGCACATTCCAGCTCCTTCTGGAGGATCCTGGGATGTTCCCTGCCTAGGTGGGCTATATAGTCCCTCCAGCAGGTTCTGGGTCTGCCCCGGGGTCTCCTCCCAGTTGGACATGACCGGAACACCTCCAAAGGAAGGCACCTAGGTGGCATCCTAATTAGATGCCCGAAGCATCTCAGCTGGCTCCTCTCGACGTGAAGGAGCAGCAGCTCTACTCCGAGCTCCCCCGAGATGTCCGGTCCTATCTCTAACCCTGAAAGTACGCTGCATGCAGAACCTCTCTGCTCTGGAACTACTCCGCCGGCCGCCAACTCACATATAATCCGTTTGTGATGCACAAGACGGTCACCGAGCGTCGTGAAAACGCACGAGATCCAGCGAATTCACACATAATCGTGCCATATTGCTGGCTGTAGTCAATGGCATACCCAGCTGCATCTTTTTTTCTGGTGTTTTTATAAAAAGGATGTGAGGTGTCATCAATGACAGGTTTATTTTGGACCTCCAGAATCATGGGGTCAACGGGGTGAAAAGACGCCTGAAAACCTCTCACCTGTTGACTTCAGGTCGGCCCCGCCCATTATGGCGCGTTCTTGTAATGAAACTCGATCCGTGGGGAACACAGAGTATTTTATTTTGGTTTTATTTTGTAGCTGATTTCCTTCCCCGCACGGTCTGCTCTGTGCTGAATTTATACGCCGTGCTCCGGCGTCCGGGGAAGATAGAAGCTCTGTTGTGGAGGGCTGCCGGTCACCGCAGTTGTTCCGGAGCCGTGACGCAAATTGCCGCCATGGCAGAGTCGTTCGTTGTATCCGCAATCTCGTTGTTTCGGTCACTAACCAAAGCTCATGACCAGAAGTGAGGGTTGGAACGTAGATGGACTGGAAGATCGAGAGTTTCGCCTTCTGGCTCAGCTCCGTCTTCCTCCACCACAGTCCGGTACAGCGTCTGCAGTACGGAAGATGCCACACTAAAACCGCCGATCCATCTCGCGCTCCATTTTCCCGTCACTCATGAACAAGATCCAGAGATACTTGAACTCCCTCGCTTGGGGCAGTAACTCGCTCACAAACCGTGGGGAGCATTCCAACTTTTTCCAGCAGAAAACCACGGCCTCACACTTGGAGGTGTTGACTCACCAGTGTCCAAAACATTCACCAATAATCACATTTTTCATTTTTCTCTACTTTCTCACAAAGGAAATCTGAGAATTTGGACATTGCTGCAACTTTTTATTACTTTTTTATTTCCATGAAAAAAAATAAGCAAATTCCATTTGTTGGAAACCAAATTTTGCTCGTGTTGACTTTGACAGTTCGAGCTGTATCTAACAACGTTTGTCCAACTTTATTGGAAAATGAATTTTATTATGTTGCTTCTGCAATATATGGGAGAAGATACAGGAGTGAGGTGATGAAGGATGTAATAAATGTTTGTTTTGCTCTGAGCGGCAGATCATCCTCGTTCCCTCGGAGATGCAGAGATGTTGTGGATGTGAGGAGGGGGGAAGGGGAGGGCTTTATGTTTTGGAGGCGGACAAGAGGGATTAAATGGTTCTAATCTATGTGTTGATGAGCACTGTCCTCTTTTTTATTTAATATCACTAAAGAGGCCGCCCCGGACACAACAACAGCTCGTGACCCTCAATCGGACATGATAGCTGTAAGAGGAATTAACTCCTAAATGCTGCCAGACAGAATTAGGCTGACAGTCTGTGTACAGTGAATATCAAGGTCGTCTTATTATAATAGAGGCTCAGAATGGCTTCACATCCTGTTTCCTGTCATCAGCTGATGAATTTTATCAAGCAAAAATGCCAGAGAAGATGGAAGTTACTGATTTCTATAGGACTGTTTGACATGCAAGACAAATATTCTATAAACAATGTCTAATAATCAGTCCTGAGGGTCAATAAAGTCATGACTCTTCTTATTTACAGTCCTAAATTAACATCCAAGTTTTGTAGGTGAACATGAAGCTGGATTTTTTGATCCAGACTAAAATATATCTCAACAGCTGCTAGAAGGATTTCCATGAATTTCAGTTTTATTACTATTATTATTACATCCAACTCTTGGATGGTTGACCTTAGGATGAATCGTAATAACTTTGGTGATCTTGATCTAGCGTCACCAACAGGTCACTCTGGTTTATGACCAAATACCTGCACTGACATCCCATCAGCCTCAGCCTCTGTGACGTGTGAGGTGACTTCTCAAGTTAAGTTTTCGTCTAAAACTGAAACTTAACTTGAATTTACAAATATTTTAATGAGTGCCCTGTAAAAGGTTAATTTTCAATGTGTTGGTATGTTAACACGCTAAACAAAGATGGACATGGTAAACGTTGTTTAACGTAGTTAACTTGTACCCATCATGTAACACAGTATGAAAGTCTGCTTATGGATGTTTGGCTGGATGAATGCGTCAAACAAAGGAGTACCCAAGAGACAGATGGTTGGAGTAGTATCAAGTACGCTACGTACCTGACTCAGCTGGGTGGAAGACCTGTGTTTGGTTAGGAAGTTTTAGTCTCTTGGTGAATGTTGCATTATGGACAGGTACATTACGTACCTGACCTCTGCAGGGTGGAAGCCCTGTGTTCAGTTTATGTGGGATACGTACCTGACCGTAACGGAACTTTCACCCAAAAAGACCATTGTTCCTGTCAAGAAAGATGGAGGTCAGGTAGGTAGCGTAACTTTTTACAGAACATTGCTGTAGAGAGACTCTAGTCTTGATTTGAACACTGATTATGAGAGTTAAACTAGCACTGTTGATTCACCTGGGACAGATGACAGCTCAGGTGAGTCGACAAAATGACTGAAATGACATAACACTGCAATATATCAGACTCTAGGTACCGTTACATATCATGTCTGGCCATCCAGTGTAGGTTAATGGTTTGATGTGCTGTTGAGGTCAGGTAATGTTGTATAAAGAGTGAGAAAGTCCACATATGGAAGAGGGTCAAACACAGGACCAGGCCCAAGAGATTGATGTTTGTATCCCATGTGAACTGAACACGGGTTTCACCCAACACGAGTTTCATCCAGTGGACGTAACGTTGATGTGAAGTTGTAAAAAGCGACATGATCTGCGTATTGTTTTATTTTGAAAGGGGGCGGAAGTTTATTACGTTGATTCTGTGTCGGGTTTCCTGTCTGGTGCGCAGTGCTCTGTTGAAATTTACGAGGTTCAGCAGCGGCTCGCAGTAAAAATAGGAATGAAAAGGAAAGCTTGTGCCGTGGCACGGAGAGACGCTTCTGAGCCGCGCCCGGTGTGAGTGCTCTCATTGACTAGACTGACTTCTATTTGCTACGGTGACGCGGCGGTACCGTGCCGCTTCCGTTCCGCGTCCGGTGTGAGTCGGCCTAGAGGCTCCTGAACACTTTCTGAACTCCTGACCTTTGACCTTTGACTTCAGCAACTTCTCCACAACAACAGGAAATGTACCTAACCGTTACATACATGATGTACCTGACTGCAACGTACCCACTGTAACGTATGTAATGTACAAAATGTACCTAACTGTAGCGTAACATACGTGATGCACTGGACCATAATGTAACGTGCATGACATACTCGACTGCAGAGTAACGTATGTAACGTACCTGACAGTAACGACAGTAACATAGGTAACGTACCTGACAGTAACGACAGTAACATAGGTAACGTACCTGACAGTAACGTACCTGACAGTAACGACAGTAACACAAGTAACGTACCTGACAGTAACGACAGTAACATAGGTAACGTACCTGACAGTAACGACAGTAACATAGGTAACGTACCTGACAGTAACGACAGTAACATAGGTAACGTACCTGACAGTAACGACAGTAACATAGGTAACGTACCTGACAGTAACGACAGTAACATAGGTAACGTACCTGACAGCAACGACAGTAACATAGGTAACGTACCTGACCATTAGATTAGATTATATTCAACTTTATTGTCATTACACACGTACAAGTACAGGGCAACGAAAGTGCAAACAAGCAGTAGAATATGAAGTGAGTATATGCAGAGTATTAATGTATATGTATGTGATGTATGAATTTTTACAGTATATACAGTGTTGTTATGTACAAGTGGTGCAAAAAAAGTGCAACAGATGTATTGTACAGAATGTGCAACTGTGTTGTACAGATTTTTACAGTATTTACAAATGGTACAGACATACCATAAACCAAACCATAACATACATAATGTACTCGACCGTAATGTAACGTACGTGATGTACCAGACAGTAAAGTAACGTATGTACAGTAACGCAGCTGATCGTAACGTACGTGATGTACCAGACAGTAAAGTAACGTATGTACAGTAACGCAGCTGATCGTAACGTACGTGATGTACCAGACAGTAAAGTAACGTATGTACAGTAACGCAGCTGATCGTAACGTACGTGATGTACCAGACAGTAAAGTAACGTATGTACAGTAACGCAGCTGATCGTAACGTACGTGATGTACCAGACAGTAAAGTAACGTATGTACAGTAACGCAGCTGATCGTAACGTACGTGATGTACCAGACAGTAAAGTAACGTATGTACAGTAACGCAGCTGATCGTAACGTACGTGATGTACCAGACAGTAAAGTAACGTATGTACAGTAACGCAGCTGATCGTAACGTACGTGATGTGAATTTCACCCAGGACACAGGTCAGGTGTGCAAGTCAGCATGAACATAAACAACGAGACAAAATGAGACAGACAAATATCTAACTTTATTATATCTGGAGGATGTTTTATTTCAAACATGTGAGATTCAACCAGAACATGTGCGGAGGCTTAAAGACGCAGAGAACACACACACACACACACACACACACACACACACACACACACACACACAGGTTCATGAAACGTCTCCAACAGCAAAGACAAAAAAACGTCCTGACCTGCTTCTCACAGCTCAGCGAGCACGTTTTCTCACTCCACTCAACATTTTGGATTCGTTTTAAATCTGCTGCGGCACACACACACACACACACACACACACACACACACACACACACTCCTGTTGCCCAGCCCCTCTTTCTTTATGCTTTGTGTGTGTGTGTGTGTGTGTGTGTGTGTGTGTGTGTGTGTGTGTGTGGAAGAATGCCCACAACCCCCACCACCACCATCATTACCCCCGGGGCCCTCGGGCATTCATCACCGTGTGCATCCCTCCCCATTTACTCCTCCAACCCCCACCTTTCACCCAGACACCCCCACGCCTCCTCCTCCTCCTCCTCCTCCTCCTTCTCCTCCTCCTCCTCCTCCTCCCTTTTGTTTGCTTGTGTGTGTCACACCATTAAACAAAGCTGGTTGTTTTGACGGCATCAAACACACCACACTTACTTTTTATTTTTTTTATTTGCATAATCTCAAACTGCTTCATCCCCTGCAACACACACACACACACGCAAACACACACACACACGCACGCACACACACACACACACACACACACACACACACACACATGCGGTGCAGGGAAGTTAAGCTCCTTCAAACAGTGTGTCCAGAGTCTGCACTCCCATTGAGATCCAACACTCTGAGATGAATAGAAAATAACTGAAAGCTTTGGGAAACAGACGGGGGAGGGAGGAGGAGGAGGTGGGAAAGATGGGGGGAAAGGTGTCATGTAGGAAGAGGAGGAAAAAGTAGAGGTGGAAGGAAGTTTACTGAAAGGATAAGGAAAGTTTCAAAAGGCTTGGAGGATAAAAGAAAGACGGAAGAGGAAGAGAAATGTGTGTGGAAACTTATTTGGAGAAGAAATAAAAGAGGAAAGAGGACGAGAGTATCTTTGGAAAAGTTTTAGGCAGAAGGAGGCGTAATGAGGTGGGAAGCGTCTCGGAAAAGGAAAGGAAGGAGGGAACAAACATCAGAGAGGAGGAAACATTTTCTGGAAGCTGAGGAAGAAGGAGATAGAAACATCTTGGGAAAGTGCAGAACAGGAGAAGGAAGGATGAGGAGGTAGGAAAAAGAAAGGAACGTTTAAAGGAGGAAGGAAGGACAAAGAGGAAAAGTGTCCTTCAAACCACCCGGCTCCTCTTCCTCTTCTGCATGTTCAGATATTTCCTTTTCCTTCACCCTCCGCTCTCTCCTCTCGTTTCCTCTCCTCAAACTACTCCTTCTTTCCAAACACCCTTTCCTCAGCGTCCTCTCCACTTGTTCCAAATGTTTCCTCCTCACTCCCAAACATGTTTCCTCCCATAACTGTCTCCTTCTTTTCTCTCTGACAACCTTCCTTTCCTTTCCCGAGACACTTCCCACCTCGTCCTGAAACTTTCCCTCGGACGTGATCTTGGGAAATAGGAGATAGAGAAAAGAGGGAGGAAGAGGAGGAGGAGACATGCTGAAAGTATGAGGAAGGGGAAGAGGAAAAGTTTTAGGAAAGGGAAGGAGAATGGAGGAGGAGGAGGAGGAGGAGGGAGAGGGCTGTTGATGCACCCCGCTCCCTCCCTCTCCTCCTCCTCCTCCTCCTCCTCCTCAGATGATGAGAAGCTGCCGAGCGCGCTGCACTCCGCCGTGCGTTTGTTTCCCCTCTCAGCCACAAAGTGCCCAAAGCACCGATCCGTTCAAGACGAGCCACCCCCCGCCTCCTCCAACACCTCCACCACCACCACCACCACCGCCGCCCCACCCTCGCTTCACCGTCTCCGACCGCCGTCCCGTGGCAATGGAGCCGTAAGCAGCGCGCTTTAACAGAGCAGAGAGCCGAGCGGCATGGAGGAGCAGCGCGGGGAGGCTGGAGTCTAGACTGCACGCAAACCAACGCGCTCACGTCCGGATTACTTTTCAACACATCTGCGTGTTCAGCTCCGTCCTCAGCAGCAGCGCAGGGAGCAAATCTGTTTTTCCTTCATCATCTGAGGCCATCACTGCACAGCGAGGATGCAGGGGAAGGAGGCGAGCCTGCGCACGGGATGCTGGAGACTAACGCTGCTGTCGTGCGTCCTGGCTCTGCACTTGATCCCGCTGTCTGTCCACGGTAAGAGACCCGGCACCGTGCACCGTGCACGTTCAATCATGCAAATCCACATTTATCAGTTCATGTTCCTGCAGCAGCAGCAGCAGCAGAGTCCTCTCTGTGGATTCACGGTGCCTAAACGCGCTCCCACAGGGCAGCCAGAAAGGAGGTCAGTGAGGCTCGGATTGTAGGTTAGGAAGCGCTTCACACTCAACTGATGGATCCTGCTTTGTAAGAACGTGCTGACATTCACCTGAACACGGTTTCTGGTCTTTTCTAGCCTCACAGACTGGAAATAAATCAGATTAATTTGCAAAAAAATTCACATTTTTTTAATGGACGCTGCAGCAAATATCACGTTTGAAATCATAATTTCAAATTAAATGGATTTCAGGAGACATTAATGTCATGACTGAGCTCACAGGAGACAAAAAAAAAAGGCATGAACTGAAATTAGGTCAGAAAAAAGAGAAACCAGAGGACGATGATGTGAGTGAATATGAATATTACAGAGACGAGGTAAAAATGAGGTCAATGCAAACGACTGCAGGACGAGACATCAGTGCATTATGTGAAATATTAAGATCCCACTGACATGAATAAACAATTAGCTTTTATACATTTAAAGGAACACCGATAAGGCTGCACAGGAGCATCATGGGAAGCAATCAGGTCACTAAATCAACATCATTTAGAGTATTGGTGCAGGCGAGGTTTGAATATTATGGGAAATATGTGACAGTCCACGCCGATGCAGTAAACCAGATCCCTGGAGGCACCACGGCCACACAAAGGCAGGATCAGGGCCGGAGGGAGAGAGAGAGGGGGGGCTGATGAATAATTCATGAGGTGATCTGGACATTCTGATACACACTGAGAGAGAGACACACAGAGTAAACATGAAAAAAGAGGCTTTCTCTGTCTCTGAGTCTTTGTCTGGGATTCATCTCGCGGCCACGTTTACTGTCAGATTAATATCGCAGAGATGAAATCAGCCTGGCGTTATAATCCGATATAATCTGCCTCGTTCTTGTCAACGCGCTGGTTGAAATTCATGGAGTGTGACTGCGAGGTGTGTGTGTGTGTGTGTGTGTGTGTGTGTGTGTGTGTGTGTGAGTGTGTGTGTGTGTGTGTGAGGCGTGAACTATATAATGATTTACCACACTGACCAAATTATGTCTGACCTTTCCCCCTCAAATCAAAGCTTTTATTTTGAAAGGGAAACATCTAAGAGCTCGTCCGGGCGGTGTCACAGTTTAAATACGAGGCTGTGACAGTTAGCTTAGCTTAGCACAAAGACTGGAAGCAGGGGGAAACAGCTAGCGCGGCTGAATCAGCCTAACGTGTTTTATCTTTAGTTTGTACTGACGCTGGTTGCCGAGCAACCGTATGTTGACAACATGCGTTTTTTTTAAAGATGCATCGAAGCTACGAACCTGAGCGGCGATTAAAAAAAAGATGTCGGCCTCGTGGTTGATGAAGTGCCCTTGAGCAAAGCAACTCAACTCCCTGCTGCTCCGGAGGCCAAACAACGGCTGGAAAATCAGCAAGACGTCTCCGACTGCGGAGAGATGATTTCAACCAGGCGTCTCGAAACAAGACAAGAATTAATTAGATTGGTTCATCCGATGAGGACCATGAATGTCAGGACGTGTAACGTCACGGCAATCCATCCGAGATCAGTTGTTGTTTTTATGTTTTTTTTTTCCAAGCGGCAACCTCTGTGCCACAACCTGCAGTTCCTCTAACGTCCACTTGAGGCTGGCTCCAGAAGTGAGTCAGTCTCCATAAGTCCCCATGTTTCACAGCAGAAATAAACATGTTTACAGCCTGGTACAAAAAACAGTTTTGGTCTCTGTAGCTAATTTCCCCGTTCATGACAACTGTACTGAGGGTGAATTTATATACAACTCACCTGTTCACATTATATTAAGCAGGGTTCCCATGGGTGCTTGAATTCCTTGAAAATGCTTGAATTTCAATTCAGTGTTTTCAAGGTTGTAAAAATGCTTGAATTTTTACAGTTAGTTAAAAATCAAAAGAGTCAATCTACCACCATATGAAATAATGCTAATTAGACCCATATTATTATGCCATACAGTGGCACCGCTGCGCTTCCCATCATGGCAAACACAACTAGTAGGCTACCTATTTAAAGGTGCTGGAAAAATGGAAAAACTGGTGCTTGAAGGTGCTTGAAAAGTGCTTGAATTTGTTCATGAAAAAGGTGTGGGAACCCTGATTAGGGCTTAAAGTTATGCAGGATTAAGAGCGTGGACGCTTTGATTGACAGGTGGGTGTGGTTAACAGGTGGCTTCTTTCAGCTCCACCTCTTTGCTCATTTCTTACATTAGCCAGCACACGGAGCTGCACAGAAAGCTGTGGGTGACGGAGACGTTCATGTTTTATACAGATGAGTAATCAAAGCGCCGTCTCTGTCACTTTTCATCAGGCAGGTGGATGTTTCTGTTGCAGACGCCTTAAAACAACCTTGGGCTAACCGTCCTCCTCCTCCATCCCCTTCACACACACACACACACACACACACACACACACACACGCACACACATTTTCTCACTTCACCGGTGAAGTGTGGAGGCGGCAGCTTGCTCCACATCTGCGACTGATGCTCGGACGACCAAGGCCAACAGCTGACCAGAACACTGTCAGTCATTTCCGGCAGTCGCCTTTTTTTTTTTTTTCACCGGTGGCCATTTGCAATCCTCCTCCTCCTCCTCCTCCTTCTCCTCCTCCTCCTCCTCCTCCTCCTCCTGTGTGTATGTTTTGATAGAGATGATATGCTGCTGTCCCTCCCCTCCCCCTACGTCGCACCTCTTACAGCCAGCAGACGTGTGACTGACGGAGTGATGGTTTCTTGTTTCTGCGGTGAGACTCGTGGACGTACGGCCTCCTCTCCTCTCTTCTTCTCCTCCTCTCCTCTTTTTTCATCCTCCTCTTCTCTCTCTGGCCTGCTGACACAGATCTGCACGCTGGCAGATTATCTTTGATGTGCAGTGGGTTAATCTTAAAGCCAGATCCTCCCTCCGTGACTCCTCTAACCCAATCCTGCCTTTTTTTTTAAATATATATATAGATTTTTAATATCGCAGTGTTGGGAAGAAGAACCCTGTTTGCAGCTCTGGTTATTGGTGAACAATGGATTTTTGCACTCTCTCCTCTGCATCTTCTCTGTCGCCATGGAAACCACACACACACACACACACACACACACGTACCCGTTGACACCGGCTGGCAGGACAGCGTGTTCATGCTGCCGCCATAATGCGTTCGCGCTTTGAATTTCATTAAGTCTCAAAATGTTGGTTAGATTTTCACACATGCGGAAAAAAAAACATTTCTTGCCAAGTGTGGCTCTACGCCCACTGACCATGCATGTGTGTGTGTGTGTGTGTGTGTGTGTGTGTGTGCAAAGCCACCAGCGATGGGTGTAGTCCGTCATTACCAGCTCTAATTTATAGATGATATCATGTTTGTTCTGGTGTAATTAATGATTTCATGCGCTGCATACGGTGTTTGATTTCCAGCAGATGTGTTTTCCTGTTGACTGCGAACATCAGAAGAAAAGAGTTATTAATGAACGTCACCTCACAGATCATCTGCACTCTGAAAGTATCGAAGCACATCCACCTTTCACAACTACATCCAGCTGTACTCGAGTATTTGAGCGTCTGTCTTTCAGCCTTTTATTTCACCAAGCTCTCACCAACCACTAAAAGTCAGTCCCACATTTACTCTTGTCCGGCGGCTTCTTGCTCGCTCACTCTCTCCTTTTCTCTTCTTAGCTTCCTCCGTCAGCGTCCTCTTCACTCTCTTCTCCTCTGCCATCATGTCCATAGAGGCTGCTGAGCCTGGTTACCTCCTCTTCCTTCTGTTCGTCCATAACGCCTGTGGTACAAACACTGACGAAGCTGACGAACTGAGCTAACATGAGCTAACAGAAGCTAACAAACTAAGCTAACTGCAACTAAGAAACTAAGCTAACAGCAGCTACAGACTGAGCTAACATGAGCTAACAGCAGCTACCACACTGAGTTAACAGCAGCTAACAAACTGAGCTAACATGAGCTAACAGCAGCTAACAAACTGAGCTAACATGAGCTAACACCAGCTACACACTGAGTTAACACGAGCTAACAGCAGCTAACAAACTGAGCTAACATGAGCTAACAGCAGCTAACAGACTGAGCCTACATGAGCTAACAGCAGCTAACAAACTGAGCTAACATGAGCTAACAGCAGCTAACAGACTGAGCTAACATGAGCTAACAGCAGCTAACAGACTGAGCTAACATGAGCTAATAGCAGCTACAGACTGAGCTAACAGCAGCTAACAGACTGAGCTAACATAAGCTAACAGACTGAGCTAACATGAGCTAACAGCAGCTAACAGACCGAGCTAACATAAGCTAACAGCAGCTAACAGACTCAGCTGACATGAGCTAACAGCAGCTAACAGACTGAGCTAACATAAGCTAACAGCAGCTAACAGACTGAGCTAACATGAGCTAACAGCAGCTAACAGCAGCTAACAGACTGAGCTAACATGAGCTAACAGCAGCTACAGCTGTCAGCAGTTTACTTCACTGTCCATCATAAACTCTGTAAATCACAGAGAGTTGAGGCGGAGCAGCCGGAGGACATCAGGGAAAACCAGAAAACATTTCCTCCATAAAATATGATCCAGTTTCACCAGAATCAGTGAAATAGTTGCTGCTGTGTGACTTAGTGCCGTAAAGCGTTACGTACTTCTCCCGACCCGGAGCCCAAAGTTACATAGTGTGAGAACAGACGTACGAATGACAGAGACACCGTTCACCTGATCACAGGTCAGAGTGGGTCACCTGATCACAGGTCAGAGTGGATCACCTGATCACAGGTCAGAGTGGGTCACCTGATCACAGGTCAGAGTGGGTCACCTGATCACAGGTCAGAGTGGGTCACCTGATCACAGGTCAGTGTGGGTCACCTGATCACAGGTCAGAGTGGGTCACCTGATCACAGGTCAGTGTGGGTCACCTGATCACAGGTCAGAGTGAATCACCTGATCACAGGTCAGTGTGGGTCACCTGATCACAGGTCAGAGTGGATCACCTGATCACAGGTCAGAGTGGGTCACCTGATCACAGGTCAGAGTGGGTCAACAGACGTTGAAATGTTACGTCACGTTTGCTGGTTCTTCAGACTCAGAGACGGATGAACATCCAGAGCGCTGCAGTGTGTCAAACTGCTGAGGCCATAATGGACCCAGTGATGGAGAGTAATTAGCAGTAACGTGTAATCATGTTCGCAGAGTGACAGCAAAAGGAAAGAGTGTAGAGATGTTCAGTTTGTCAGTCTGATAACAGTCACTCTGTTTAGGAAAGGAAATAATGAAGGAGGTGAGAATCACCCAGGAGACGTCTGACCTGCAGATATTTGGACTCGTCATTGCAGGTAAAGCGCAGGTGACTCTGACAGTGGCTCCATCCTATTAAAGAGAAGCAGCTAAATGAAATTCAGCCACCATTTCTTTGCTCTTACGTGCCTCATCCCGGATTAATCCCTTTGTTGGGAAACTAAATGATCCTAATCTCGTCTGTTTTATCCTCCCACCTGGATCTGCCTGCAGAGGCCTGACCTGACCGGCTGCTGTACGTGGATGTTTGAGCAAACATACAAGAATATTTGATGAAACATGAAAACACAGGCCATGAGTTTTTTGCATTTTGAATCCATGAAAACAAAAAGAAATGATCAGGAACGTCTTGGAAAGCTTTGGTCAGCTTCGTCCTCCAGCTGCTAATCCTAAAAAAAATATGAATTATTAGCAGTTATTCTGGGTTTCCATGGAGATTTTAGTGTCACATCTAGTGCGAGTAAGATATTGATTTTATGTGATCAATAATAATGATCAGAGAGCCCGTGCCCTTGATGAACTGATTGATTTTATTTTGTAATTAAAATGGCAACAGTTGCTGTCACAGAGGACGAAAACACGACAGAAGCTTGTAAGATGCTCGTGGTTTATTCGCCATGACGACAGTCTTTCTAAAATGTTGTCATCAAACATGAATCAAGGTTTTTCTTCTTGTCTGGACTAATGTTTCAGTCACCTGTATTTCTGCTGTGAATTTGGACATGGGGACGTTAGAGGAACTGCAGTTTGTGGCAGTTTTTGACTTCCTTCACTGCCCTGGAGGTTACCGCTTGGTGCACACTTAATATTTATATATACTCGACCAAAATACTGCAGAAACGACAGCGTACTGACGGTTGCAGCTCTCTGTGAGTAGATGTCAGACTGCACATCGAATTCGGCCTCCACAGTGTCGTCCATGTTTCCCTCGTGCTTCGTGTTTCTCCTCCATTTCATCGTCCTTGTCGGCGTCCAGGTGTTTTTTGTTTTTTCTGTTGTTGCTGCAGCTCTGTCTCACAGGTGTGGCCGATGTTCGGGTCGTCATTGTCGCCGTCCTTGGCGGTGGTCGTTCTAAAAGTTTCGTTAGCGCAGGTGGAAAAGGTCAAAAGGCAACTCGGCAAAGTTTCACCAGCTGTCTGACAGTGACGCCTGCTCAAAGACGAAACAATTAGCCGTGCTGTATGTGTACCGTTACTTCTTCTTCTTTTTTTTAGCCGTGCTGAGCTGGCATTGTTCTCAAACTCTGAGCGTCCTTGAACAGTAATTTACATGTTTGTGTGCGTGTGAAAAAATGATGGAAGATGGAGAAAGAGTACATCTTGCACACGTCTGGCTCTGCGTGCACGGGTGTTACAATCCACCTGCTTTCTGCCGTTTGTGTGCGAGTGTGTTTGATGCCGGTGCTAGACTGTGTGTGTGTCCTTGGTGGAGCGAGTCATCGAGTTCATGTTCGTGCACGAGCTCGTCTCTCCTCTCCCGTCTGGCGGCGCGCTGTCCCTCGTTCCTTTCTGCTGCACGCTGTGTCATTAGTATTCAGCCCGCCCGTCGCTCGCCTCCGTGAACGCACACCTGTCACGGCAACAGGCCAGGTTCAGCAGGAAGACAGATTAGACGAGTGGATTTATTTCTTTGGTTTGTGGGATGCTGTGATGCAGAGGGAGGTGACGCTGCAGAGATGAGCGGTCGGGCGGAGACGAGGCGACTTCAGCGCTGATCATGTTTACCGTGATCGTTCCCAAAGCTGTCCGTCGCCATCTGAAACTCCTGACACTGAGGTTCAGACAATTTCCGTCCACTTTATTCAGCGGCTGCTCGGGTGTGTGTGTCTACATGACTTCATGTCCCCACACATCCAGAAGCTGTCAGCTTCTCGCTGCAGGTGGACGCTGGTCCACCATCGTTTAGTTCATAGTTAGTCTTCTGCAGGTGAGCACAGCTCAGACAGCTGGGCGGTCGCTTGGTTGGTTAATAGCTGATTGTTCCCTGTTCGTGTTGAAAATACTGATGATTCTACCGATAAAAACTCTGGATGAGACTTAAAAAGTAGACGAGCATCATTCGGTGATCGGCTGCTTTTGCAGGGAGGATTGTGGCTGACCCCTCCAACATCGGACACGAACTGTCCGAGCTGCTCTTCTCCGGCAGGAGGCTCATTAGGCCTTTCATGCCCTTACCTCCACCCAGAACCTACGTGCTACATTAACACACACACACACACACACACACACACACACACACACACAC